>CM057337.1:218031033-218546391 GCA_030015575.1 Agapanthus africanus | reverse complement strand
AAAATTATCTCAGGGTTTTGTGTGAAACACCACCAAAGACGAACCAGAGAGGAGTCTAGAGGACCGCGCTTCCGCGGCATAAGGAAGCTCTTGCCGCGGAAGCGCGGCCATCTTGTCCCCTCTCTGTATCGTTTTTGGTGCAGTATGTTTCTGGGTTGGTTTTAGGATTTTTAGGATATATTATATGTGCCCAGATTTTTCAGAACTAAAATTTACTTTTGGGGGCCTATAAATCCGTATTTTTCGGAACTTCACTACACTTTAACTACATCGGTTATATCTGTAATGCTTGCATGTATTGAACGTCGGCTAATCGCTATAAGACGATTAGTCGGGGTTATACATGATCTGTGATTGTTATTGGTTTGTGGATATGAATGGATTGGATTGTCGCGGGTGAATGGCCGGGGTGGATGTGAGATGAGCGTTGTTTTTCTTTCATTCATTTGTAACATGTAAATTGATGTAATAATATTCTTTGTATGGCCGCACAACCGGGTCGGGGTTGTAGCCGTCATTGTATAATTCTTTTTACTGTTTTTGCTCCTAGGATAGACCCATGGAGGGGGTGCACAAACTACCGGGTATCTCGAAGTGCCGAGTGGCCTACTCACGGTGGTGAGGGAGGTTGCTTCGCTTCGGGTGCTTGGCGGGTAGTTTGCCGCACCCGTAGGGGTCTTGGGTGGGGTATTGGCTATTCACCGCGACCGTGTAATCCGTTTTGCGTTGCAGGCTCGAACGCATTGCGGATTCCTAGTATATCCAATGTATTCATCTGTGATCTGTAATGTCTATCATTGCTATATATTTATATATAATAACTATTTAGGCGTTGCTTATGTTTTACAGCCGCGCTAGCCCAGCCCCCGCTCTGTCGTTAGTTAAGTAACCTAACGGGTGATGACGGGGCCCCGTGGCGAATGCGAATGGCATAAGCGTACGTCATATTTTGGTTGTTTTCTGCAATGGTAGGATTAAATGATGGGACGCATTAAAAGAACTAATGCAAGAAATAAACCAAGTAAAAGTCGATTGGAACACTTTGAAAACCACTCGGTTCTTTTCAAAACTAAACTTTTAAACGCGGAGCTTGAACCACTCTTTTTAAAAGCTATCTCGTTCCATCGATTATATCAAGTTCACTACGTTCACGGTTTCGCCAAAACCATCCGTAGCCCTCCATCATTTCGGTTAAATATTCGGTAGTATTCAAGCTATGTATTTTGACCTCACGCCAAGGCATAGTGATTGGTAGCTACCGGATATTTATCCGTTGCATAGATAGAATGCGTTGATTTGAGACAGTCGTACTGCCGTTTTGGCCTACGTCAAGGGTAGGTACGGGTGGGTTCAAATTAACCAGGATAATGATGGGAAGAACTTGACATGTGACTTATGACATTTTGACCTCACGCCAAGGTCATAAGAGCATGGGGCAAAAATCCACATCGGGAGTTTCATAAGTACTGAAACTTGCTAGCGTTGCATACCATTTGGAGTGTGATAATTCTGGTAGGATTCCTTCGGTTTTATCACGCGATGATATTTGGATCCCGATCCTACTGTGAGTATATGCTACTCCTCGGGAAAACTCTCACTTAACGATCAATGCTATAAACCAAGTAGGTGCCTAGAAAGGTGTTAGCGGGGCTACGCCCACAGGGAAAAGAGGTTACTTAATTAAGGAACTTCGCGAAAGCGTTGGAAAACCTCCCTCGAAGTACCGACACTGGCCTGGCTGAACGGTTAAGCAAGTATTGTACGGTGAGAATGATCCCGGCTAATCCTTTTCTTTACGGTTTGAGAAGGGATTCGAGAGACAGTGGGAGCCATCCAGTTTAGACAAACTAAAAACCACTCTAAACTTGCAAGAGCATCATGCTAAAGTGTTTCTTTTCTCTCTCCTAATTGCAGCGACCATTCAAGATGACCGGACTTAAGTTACTATTAGATAAAAACATATTGACAGGGCCAAACTACAAAGATTGGCTCAGGAATGTCAAGATGGCTATCACTTATGACAAGCTGGGGTATATACTTACCACCAAAGCTCCCCCTGTCCCAGGTCCCACCTCCAGCGTCGCGGATGTTGAAATCCGTAAGACATGGGAGATAGATTGCGCGAGGGCCAGATGCCTCGTACTAGCCTCGATGGACAACGACCATCAGAGGAGGCACGAGAATATGGACCTAGAGTCCATATTTCTCCATACAAAAGAACTGTATGGAGAGCAGTCTCGTATCGCAAGATACGAAGTGTCGAAGAAGCTCTTTTCGGCAAGGTTGGCCGTCGGATCATCGGTAGCGGACCACGTGCTTAAGATGATCGGCTACATAGAGGAGCTCGCGGACCTTGGGACCACGTTGGAGAATGAACTCTATACCGATTTGATTCTCCAGTCCCTTCCTTCCACTTACGCCCAGTTCATTCTTAACTTCAACATGCAAGGAAAGGAGGTTGAACTTGCCGAACTTCTGAACATGTTGAGGACTGCTGAGGGCACCCTACAGAAGGGTAGGGAGACATCCACTTTGTTTGTAGGAGGATCTTCCTCTTCTAGGTCCAGGGCGAAAGCCAAGGGCAAGAAGAAGAAAGCCCCCGCCAAACCAAGAGGCGGTGTCGGTAAAGTGGATACGAAGGGAAAGGGTAAAGCAACAAAGGTAGCGGGGAAGCTGGTGGGAAAGGAAGAATGCTTCTATTGTCACAAAAGTGGTCACTGGAAACAAGATTGCAAGGCTTGGAAAGCCAGAACACAGGATTTGAAGCGAGTTGCAGCTTCAGCTTCAGGTGTGTATGTTATTGAAAATTGTCTATCAATAAACTCTAATTCCTGGGTATTGGATACCGGATCAGGATCTCATATCTGTAATTCTTTGCAGGCGTTGAGAAAGCGTAGAGTTTTGAAGGCAGGTGACATGACCCTCAGAGTTGCGAACGGTGCTAGCATGGATGCTGAGGCCGTGGGGGACTATCACCTGGGATTATCAGATGGACACTTTTTGGTTTTGCGTAGTTGTTATTATGTACCAAATGCAACCTGTAATATCATTTCTGTATCTTTATTATCTAAAGAAGGTTATGAATTTGCATTTGTAAGTAATGTAGTGAACATTCACCTTAATCAAGTGTTGATTGGGTCAGGTACATTGAACAACGGTATACACGTTTTAAACCAACCACAGGTTTTCAATATCCA
This sequence comes from Agapanthus africanus, assembly GCA_030015575.1. Taxonomy (NCBI): domain Eukaryota; kingdom Viridiplantae; phylum Streptophyta; class Magnoliopsida; order Asparagales; family Amaryllidaceae; genus Agapanthus; species Agapanthus africanus. The sequence continues at coordinate 218,543,194 of CM057337.1, read as the reverse complement.
GAATACACACAAAAGAAAGTCTCCAGAAATTAATAAAACTTTCTTATGGCATTGTAGACTGGGTCACATCAATGAGAGAAGATTGACTAAGTTACATACTGAAGGATACTTAGATTCGTTCGAATATCAATCGTATGCAACTTGTCAATCCTGTCTCAAAGGAAAGATGACAAAGGCTCCGTTTTCTGGACACGGAGAAAGAGCGAGCGAGCTCTTGGGACTCGTACACAGCGACGTGTGCGGTCCAATGTCTACACATGCGCGAAGCGGTTTTTCTTACTTCATAACTTTTACGGATGATTTCTCAAGATTCGGACATGTCTTCTTAATGAAGCATAAATCCGAAGCTTTTGATAAGTTCCAGGAATATAAGAATGAAGTAGAAAAACAAACAGGCAAAAGTATCAAGATCCTAAGATCGGATCGAGGAGGAGAATACTTAAGTGCCGAATTCCTGAATTACTTAAAAGAGAATGGAATTCTCTCTCAGCTTACTCCTCCATACACTCCGCAACATAACGGTGTATCGGAGAGACGGAACCGAACCCTATTGGATATGGTACGGTCCATGATGAGTAACGCTGAGTTACCGCGATCATTCTGGGGATATGCGCTAGAAACAGCTGCATATCTTTTGAACCGTGTTCCCACTAAAACTGTGCCTACCACACCATATGAGTTATGGAGTGGGAAGAAACCCTATCTTCAATACTTGAAGATTTGGGGATGTCCAGCTTATGTCAAAAAGCAGCATGTGGACAAGCTCGAGGCACGCTCAGTACTGTGCAAGTTTGTGGGATACCCAAAGAACTCCAGGGGGTATCTTTTCTATTACGCAGAGGAACAAAAAGTCCTTGTTTCTCGCAATGCCCACTTTCTAGAACATCAGTTCATAGAAAAAGAAATAAGTAGGAGCGCAATAGAACTGGAAGAAATTCCAGAACCACAAACTACTACTGAAAGTTTAGTGGAACCAGAAGGTTCAAAAGAACAGGACATTCCTATGCCACTCCGCAGGAGTAGTAGGCAGTCTCATCCGCCCGAGAGATACTACGGTTTTCTCATTGACGGGGATAGAGAAGACTGCATCCTGGATTGTGATGAGCCTACTAGCTTCCAGCAAGCCATTCAGAGCGTCGACTCAGTAAAATGGCTGGATGCAATGCGGACCGAGATGGAGTCCATGTACACCAACAAGGTATGGACGTTGGACATTGCTCCAGACGGGGTAAAACCCGTAGGATGCAAGTGGATCTTCAAAAGGAAGATTGGTGTAGATGGACAGGTTGAGACCTATAAAGCTAGACTGGTAGCAAAGGGTTTTCGTCAGCGACCTGGTTTGGACTATGACGAAACCTTTTCTCCAGTAGCTATGCTGAAATCCATTCGGATCCTTCTTGCCATCGCTGCTTTCCACGATTATGAGATTTGGCAGATGGACGTAAAGACAGCTTTTCTAAATGGTCATTTAGAGGAGTGTGTCTATATGGACCAGCCAGAGGGTTTCATTCAGGGTGGGAGCAGCGGAAAGGTGTGCAAGTTGCTCAAGTCCATTTATGGACTCAAGCAGGCATCGCGGAGTTGGAACATCTGTTTTGATGAGACGGTCAAAGAATTTGGCTTTATCAAAAATCCAGATGAACCATGCATCTATTGTAGATTTGTAGCGAGAACTGTAGTATTCCTCGTTTTATACGTGGATGACATTCTCTTAATAGGAAATGACATTCCTATGCTACAATCTGTCAAGGGGTTCTTGTCACACAGGTTCTCCATGAAAGACCTGGGTGATGCCTCCTACATTCTGGGTATCCGGATCTACCGTGACAGATCCAAGAGGATATTAGGACTCTCGCAGTCCAGGTACATCGACACCATACTGAAGAGATTCAGTATGGAAGATTCCAAGCGCGGTAATCTACCGGCTTGTCACGGGATCACCCTCTCCAAAGAGATGTCTCCCAAGACTGATTTGGAGAGGGATCGCATGTCTATTATACCCTACGCTTCTGCGGTAGGCTCTATAATGTATGCGATGTTGTGTACCAGACCGGATGTGGCTTATGCACTGAGTGTGGTAAGCAGGTATCAGTCAAACCCTGGGGAGAAACATTGGATAGCAGTAAAGAACATTCTCAAGTACCTGAGAAGGACTAAGGAGATGTTCTTGGTGTATGGCGGAAAAGACCTGCAGGTTGAGGCCTTTGCTGACTCCAGCTTCCAGAGTGACAAGGATGATTCCAAGTCCATGTCGGGTTTTGTCTTTATCCTCAATGGAGGGGCGGTGTGTTGGAAGAGCTCCAAACAGGAAACCGTTGCTGACTCGACTATGGAAGCGGAATACATCGCTGCATCTGATGCCGCAAAAGAAGCTGTCTGGATGAAGAAGTTCTTGAAAGAACTTCAGGTGGTTCCGTCCATTGTAGACCCAATACCTCTGTATTGCGACAACAACGGGGCTATAGCTTTAGCGAAGGAACCCAGGTCCCATCAGAAATCCAGACACATCTTAAGGCGGTATCACCTGATCAGGGAGATCGTAGATCGCCAGGAGATCGAGGTCCGGAGAGTTGCATCAGAGGATAACACAGCAGATCCATTCACGAAGGCCCTACCCCAGACTCAGTTCGAGCGGCTGATCGAGATGATAGGTCTTCGATACGCCAGTACATGGCCTTAGTGCAAGTGGGAGATTGTTAGTGTATATGCCCTAGAGGCCATTACTGTATCATACTAGTTTGTATATTACTTAATGGAAGCTTGGGATATTCACAGTTGTATATACAATCTTGCTCGAAATGGTAGTATGCTACTTGGTTTGTCTCTGCTTTAATATGTGCATGTGTTTCTTTTAGCATATTGCTGGTATACATATTAGTAGAGCCCTTAGGATCTTTGCTTGATTACCAGCGTTGTGATGGCGCTCGCACTCGTGGGAGCTGGGTAATCTATAAGCACATCCTTATACAGGTCCCTGGTCGTTGGACTATCGAGACAGGGCATCGATACTCCGGAGTAGACTAGCGTATGCGCTTCTCATCCCAGTGTGGGAGACGGTCTGTCCCACAGCCGTTAGTACGTCGTACTTGGGATAGTATGCGGGTGCTCGTTAGGTTACGAGTACACTGGACAGGACTCGTCGGGAACTGTTGGTTGGTAATATACCTATCGTCAGTTATCAGTTCCCAGGTGACATGAGTACAACTTAGTCCGCTGACTTGACACTGTCACTTCGCCTCGAGTGTGTTCCCACTGCACTTTGATTACTACCCTACCACGGCTCAAAGGAGCTGTGCAAACAGGTAGTTTTTGGGTGCAGTCCCGAAGCACTTGGAGGCAGTGACGGTTAGACAGGATTCGTCTCTCCCGGTATTGGGGGTTGACATCGCGCTGTGTCCAGGAGAGCCATTACACGAGTAGTCCCTGGCCAGGGCAAGCGAGATATACTGGTAGGTTTCCAGTGTTATCTCAGGGTGTTCTGGGCTACACTCCGACACGACTTGTACCGCTATTAGGGGACTGACGTTCACCGCCCCCCTAGGCCCGCCATGCGATGTATCAGACGAACAGACCGGACTGTACGGAGATTGTCACATACAGGCTCAGTAGGAGTGCAGATGGGGTTCACCTCGTCAGTCTTCTTATCGACATCTACCTGGGGACCGTTACGTACAGCTAGTGCCGCTTGCGGTCTGTGGTTAAACCCACTGCCAGCGTAGTGTCGAGTCTTTAGAGTCCCACACAGAGAGCTATTCGCCTTTAGGCAAAATGAGTAGAGGTCGCATGGTTTTGCGACAGGGTTCGTTCGCATCCGCGCACTTGTGCACGTTTGCTGTCCGGACAGTTTGTACTAGCGGGCTTTGGTTTAAGCCGGATCCTAGTATATGATTAGAGATTGGTTTTTCTCATTGTGTTCGTGTTCCTCGGATCACGAATGCGGGTGCGTATGCACAGTTGCTTGAGATTGAGGGAGAGGACCTTGATTAGGGTTAATGGCTATTGTCATTTTATTAACCCTAATATTTATGTGTGTGTTATTGTTAATTAGTAATTAGTTTGATAATTATCCATGGTTGTGGTTATTGACCTTTTGACTTCTTTGACTTGTTGACCAAGGTTGACACTTTGACCATCATAATTTCTTTTGGAAGATGCTTTTTGATCTTTGCAATTTGAAATGATAATGGTCATGTCATGATTTACCATGATAATTATCTAGCTAATTATTCAATTAAATTAATTCACACATATTAGTGAGAAGAGCTCTATTATTTTCTCATTCTCTCATATCATTTCTCTCTCTTGTTCATCCTCTCCCTCAAGCTCTCTCCCTCTCATGTGTTGAGAAACAAAAAGCTTGAGAAAAACCTTTACTTGATCCTCTCTACTCTCTTCTAGGGTTCTAGTCTTAGCATTTCTTGCACTCTAGTTACTCCTAGCTTGGAGTTGAAGCTAAAGGTGGTGGCTTTCAAGTGGATCTTTCTTTGACGGAAGAAGACAAGCAAGGTGAGGCCTTTCTACCATTCCGACGAGCAAGGAGAGAAGGACTAAAGACCAAAGGTATAACCTTTCTACAACTTAGTTAGTTGCTAGTTTACTTTAGCTAGTTTTCGTTTAGCAAAGATCCTCACAAGCAAAGTCCATGTTGCCTAAGTCATTAAAAATCCGTTTTTTTATTATGTTTTCCGCCTCCCGTAAGCACCGGGATGGGCAACACGGACTTACAGATATAAGATATGTGCGGGACCGAGAATAATGCGTGTATGTGATACCGTATTCCATTCTCGCGATAAATGTATCGATTGGTTGTATGCGATATAACCTAGTTATCGATTCAAGCATTGATTCGATAAACCGATACATAGGATACTAGTCGGTTATATGCGATATGACCGGATCGTTAAATCAAGTGTTGATTTAATGATTTAATGTATAATTATATATTTGATATATTACTTTGCATTAACTAGTATTGGTTCACTTTAAATGGATTTTCTCACTTGGGTTGTGCGCATTGTATATGCGATATACTTTTGTGCACTTGATTGTATCATGTTTAATGATACATGCTTACTTGAGTTTGTGTAAAGATTAAACCATGGTTATTTAAATGGTTAGGGTTTTGTTTTTCATTTTCTTATTCATTTATTTATTTGTTTATTCATTTTGGAAATGATAAGAAAAAGAATGGTGGCTTTATTTGTTGTTTTGTTGAAGCTTCATGAAGCTTTGACCTAGTCCACCATTCTTATCTCATCCTTAACCCTAACCATTCCAACTAACCCTAGTTTATTCTCTACACATTACCATGGTTAATTTTATGATAAGAATCATTTTATTATTCTTTTCATAATACTTATCATATTATTATCTTCATCTTCTTCATCTTCTTCATTGAAGAAGCTTGACTTCATCAATGGTGGATTGATGAAATGAGTGAGAAATCCAATTCTAAAGTGAACCCACTTCCTATTTCTTCATCCTCTACCTCTTGCCAAGTAGTAGAGTGTGTTTTCTTCACAAGTTTCATCACTTGGTGAAGTTGGAGCTTGATCTAGCGATGCCTCGACGTAGATCATCTTCGGCACGAAGCCGACGACCTTGCCCGCTCTTTCTCTGATGAAGCCGACGCTAGAGCCCGGATTTTGATTTGGACAGTGGAGATGACTTCATCATGAAGCCGTGGAGGTGGAGGACCGGATCTACAAAGGTTGTATTTCCGTTCCCTTTAGTTAAGTTGTTAACTAGTTTCATTTTCGCCTAGATTTCTAGCCAACGATCCGTAGTCGGGTTTCTCGGCACCTAGATTTTTTGAAATTGGCATGGTTGATGCCTTGTGAGATCTCTTGAGAGTGCCTAGAAACCCTACAGTGGTATCAGAGCCTAGCTAGAGCCTTAGGCGAAGTCCAGACGATGTTTGAAACCCGATCGAACCGAAAACCCAACCCGGAAAATGCTCTCTGTACTTTTTCTAAAAACGTGGATTTTTCCAAATTAAAAATTCTTAAAAAATTCAGCAGGGAATTCTAAGAATTACGGCGCAAAAATTTTCTCATGATCCCTCTAATGAGCGGCGGAACCGCGGCATAAGCCTAGCTTATGCGGCGGTTCCGCGGCAAGTTGTTGACATCATCATTCACTGTTTGTACAGTAATTCATTATTTCTGGTGCTGGATTTTCTGGGATTTTTTAATATTTATTCAAGAGTTGGATTTTCTGGGGTTGTTTTGAGGATTCGGTGTTTCGATCGGAGTATCAGATTTTGTCTATGTGGCTTTCCGGATAAATTTTAGAATATGTTAAAAAGTTCGACCGGATATAAATACCCAATTTTTCCCCTGTCGGGAAATTTCCAAGTGTTGGATTTTTCCGTAGTTTAACGACGTTCTAAGTAGTGCAAGTAACACGATGGTCCCTCTAGAAGACAACAAACCTTAACTCGATTATGTGACCGTCTTGAACTGCCTTTTGAACCTTCGGGTTTGGGGCAGTACGGCGTGCCACATGTGAGGCGTTGGCTTGACCCTTCTACGGCTGGACCGTTGGTACTGAGGCACGAACTGAATGTTGTTAGACTTATTTCATGAGTTGATCTGTATCGGGAAAACATGGGTGTTTGACTGTTCGATCGAAAAGTTTAACATTTTCTATTTATCTGGAATGGGATACAATAATTGGAATTCACAAGAAGTTATGAGATAACTGAATGAATGTTATAAACATAGCAGTTTAGTCTCACTTGATCGGTTGCCACGGAATTTTGATGTGATCAAAAGTCCGTCGCAATCACGTAGCGTACGCGGATACTCGCCGGGTAAACTTAACAGACAGCCTCGCTCCTTAGCCCCGACCAAGTGACTGTAGGAGAACCCCGTCGCCGAAAGCATCCGTCCGGGTGCTCGCGGTAGCGGTGTTCCGCCTTGGTGCACTTCGTCGACGGTATCGGGGGTGCGGCCGCCTACTAAAGTTTGCGACGAGCATTCGATCAGGATATCGGGAATCTTGTTGAATTGCCCGACTTAATATTGAAAAGAGTTTTCGATTTTGAGACTAAAATGCGGGGTTTATAATTGTTAGGCATGCGATGTCTAAGTAATTCATTTGGTCAGGCATGCGATGTCTGAGGAGGTTGCGGATTCCAACTGTTGTAGTTTTACACTTTCTTTTCTGTGACCGTAAGTGTAATATGTGATATCGCCGGTTTCGTTGCTATATGTCAACGACAATTGGGATGCGCATATTTACTTACGTTGATGACATGTGATGTTATGTGTTGCTGGATATGTTATATTGGATCGTCGTGTTTGAATAGCCGGGGGTTTTTATGTGAGATGAGTGTTTTTCATTTTCATTCATGTAAAAACTTGTATGTAATATTCTTTTATTGGGGCACTTCCAGGTTGCGGAAGATGTCACCCTTTGTATATTATTTACTTTTCCGCACTAGGATAGACCCAAGGAGGGGAGCACAAGTAACCGGGTTCTGGAGTCCAGTGGGAGACCAACTCGAGGAGTCGAGTCCGGGTCTCCTAACTCTAGAATTGGAAGGGTTGCTTGCCGCTCTCGTAGGGGTCTAGGGGTGTGGGTTTGGCTATTCATCACGACCATGGAATCCGTGTTTTATACTGGCTCGTATTGAAAACACGGACGTCCTAGTATATCCAATATCTCATATGATTCTTCTACTGCGATATCTGTGATGTGATCATGTGATGTTCTGTGATGGATACTATATATAGTATATATGATATATTATATAGACGTTACTTATGTTTTACACCCGCGCTAGCCCTGCCCCGCTCTGCCGTTAGTTACCTAACCTAACGGTGCACAGGGGACATCGAGGCGAATGCGGATGGTATAAGTGTACGTCGTATTTATCTGTGATGTTTAGGTACTTAAATGATGGGACTTCATTAATGTGATTAATGAAATAAAAGAAACCTAAGATGTTGTAGAATCGAATTTCAAAATAAAACAGGTAGCTACAGTTCTTGCTTTGCACAGCGGTATATGTGATATATCCTGCACCTTATTCGATGAGGAAAGGACCGAGATCCCTTCACCGGGAGTGACTCCTTTAGCAATAACTGGCTGATGCTACACACTCGGTTTGTCTTTTGATTGCTTTTAAGAGTTTTTGCTTTGCACAGTGATATATATGATGCATCCCGCATCTCATTCGACGAGGAAAGGACCGACGATCCCTTCACCGGGAGTGACTCCTTTAGCAAAACTAGAAAAGCTTCAAAAACACTCCATTTTAAAAATCATTTGATTCTACAACGATATCAAGTTCATTACGCAATAGGTTTTCAGAAAAACCTGTCGTAGCCCTCCGTCATTTCAGATATGTACTGGTTAGTATTCGTGCTGCGTTTGTTGACCTCTGTCAAGGCGTAGTGTGCGGTAGCTGATTAGTGCTTGTCTGCATAAGCATATGATGTGATTGATTTAGGGTAGTCGTGCGACCTTGTTGACCTCTGTCAAGGGTCGTGTGGGTGGGTTTACTTCAATCAGGAAATGACGGGTTGAACTTGACTAGCAGGCTATGGTTTGTTGACCTCTGTCAAGGTCATAGGACGCTAGGGGCAAAATATTATCAGAAATTTCAAGTGTTGAAATTTGCAATGAGATTGCATACCTTCTATGAGATAGTTGGATCCCGATACCCGCTGCGAGTAAGAGTTACTCCTGGGAGAGTTTTACATATTACAATTAGCCGATCAAGTAGGTGTCTAGAAAGGTGTTAACGAGGTTACGCCTCTGGGAAAACGAGGTTTACATTAATTAGGTTCGTGCGAAAGCACGGGGGACCTCCCTCAAAGTACCGACACTGGCCTGGCTGAAAGATTGGCGAACTTGTAGTGTGTAATTAATCCCGGCTAGTCTTTCCTTTTAGGGTTTGAAGGAAGATTTGATAAAAAGCAGTGGGAACCATCCTGATTAGATAAAATAATAACCAATCTATTCTTGCAAGAGCGCACGCTGAGTGTTTTCTTCTCTCTCTCTCCAGGTAGTGACCATATCACGCCTTAATCAAGATAATAATACGGATTATTGACCGAAACCGCTTGTTGTACTGAGCTGGGGAACGTTGGTCCCGCTCCAACTTATAATTGTTATAAGACAGAGCAGGAAATTGGGGATTACCAGAATTCCCGTGCCGCCCAAACGAGGAGAGTGCATGATGATGCATCATCTTCGGGTGTGTTCATTATATAGAACTGTTTCTCAGTGTCCTTTACGTCCTGGGTATGTGATACCAGATCAGGATCCCAGATATGTAATCTGTTACATAGGGCTACAGAAAGGTAGAGAACTGAGAACGGGTGATAAGTTTCATGAGGCAGAAAACGGGGCAAGTGTTGCAGCCAAGTCTGTTGGTCACTGTCACCCTGTATCACCAATACATTGATTCTGAACGAATGTTATTAGATACCGAACCTGATATACAAAATCATATCAGTCTCTTTATTAGTAAAGAAAGGATATAATTTTGTATTGTTGGATAATGTTTTGAACATTTCCTATATCAAAAGTTGATCGGTTCAGGCACGTTATCTAAAAGCATTAATGTTCTAAATCAAACTGCAGTTCTTAGTATACGGAACACACACAAGAGAAAGAGTTCAGAAATGAACAAATTCTTCTTGAGGTATTGTAGACTAGGTCATATCAATGCGACCCGACTAGCTGAAGTTACATTTTAGATGCATATTTAAATCAGTTTGAATTTACATCTTGTGAAACTTGCCAGTCATGTCACAAAGATATAATGACACCAGCTCTGTTTATTGGAAACAGAGAAAGAGTTAGTGAACTCTTGGGATGATACATGTTGATCCCCAGTCTACATATACCAAGACTGGTTCTTTGTACTTCATTACATTCTATGATGATCTTTCGAGATTCAGACCTATGTTCCTGTTGAAACACAAGTCCGAACCTTTTGAGATATTCACGGAATATAAGTTAGAAGTAGAGAACCAAATGAGGGTATAAGTATTATGTCCTTTGATGCGATCAGGGAGGAGAATACTTGAGCACGAAATTCTTGGACATTTCTAAAGGAGAATGAGATTCTCTGTCACGCCCCGCTTCCCAGAGTACGCAAGATTGGGCACGTGACATAGCCAACCATGCTACCTGTGGGTAGGAAATATCCATCCACAGTCACATTACGGTTGTAGAGATATCAAGAACAAAATAATAAATTAATCTAAGACATGTCCAAATCCATAATAACAAGAATCAATAAACAATGAGTGCGGAAGCAAATGATCCAATACAATAAATAAACAGTACGTCCCATAATGCGGGCTCACATCTGGAAATGGAATGAAAATAAATAAACTAAACCCTAAGGAACTCACAGTTCAGCCTGCTGGCTGAAGTACTCCTGCTCGGTCGTCGATAGTGGTAAGGAATCTGGGCCATGCAAAACCCAGACGTCAGCGCATCATGTCAACCAAATAATATAAACATGGTAATAAGCAATGCAGGTATGAACATGAATAAAGCAGTACTAAGAAATAACAGAGCAGGGTAATGTGCAGTGGTGACTAAACTGTCCTATCAGGTTTCTACTCTATAGTCTTTGAAATCAATTGATGAATCGTCGATGTAACTCAATAGTATCCCGTGCGTGCCCGGGACCACGGTCAAGGTCCTCGGGGCTGAATCCGAGATGTGCCGCTAAGCAGTAAAAGGTAGCAAGATGGGCGAGTGATGTCAGCATCACCACTCCGGGGCTGGCCAAGCCCGTAAGACTGATCAGAACAAGTATCGAACTGTTGAGTTACAAGTCGGTTTCACCTTTGATTTCCCCATACCCCCAAGCTATGTATGTCAGGTCAGGTATTCAGTAGTCAAGGACTAATGCCAACACAAAATCAGGTAAAAGTAGGTCTGTCTGGATAGACAGCAGGAATGGTCAGGTTTGTCGGCATTAGGCATGAAATCAGGTAACAGGTCAGGTCACGTTTCAACAGGTTGAGTCGATATGTACAGGGTGTCATGTCCGGTGTATCAGTACATGTGTCAGGTGTATCAAGATCGGTCATTATGTAATGCAATCAAATGTATGCTGATAACAGGTATAGTAACGAATAAGGAACAACAACAAGGACAACAATTAACAATATTTATTCCATGTAAACACAGTGATGCTTTGTATTCTCTTATTAACAGGTTCACGCACCCTTGGGGTGCAATAATCACAGTGTAGCGCAATATTAATAACAGCAGGCAATAAAGATATAAGTGTACGACTATTACCCTCTAAATAGTAAAATGATTAGTAGGTAGTTGTTATTAAGATTACGGTGGCAAAATACGATTTAGGTGGCAGTATTATAATGTACATCACATTTCGTCCAATGAGACAAGTAGCAATACTTAGTTAATATAGCAAGTTTGTGAGTCAAACATTTAATTGGTTTAAGTAGCATGTAGCAAGAAATCTTGCCTCGACGGTTTCGCAAACCGGAAAGCACGGATGCACTGTCGGCAGAAAACACGGGACGGGCGCACGGACTTCGGATCGAGTCCCAACAGCGAACAGCGGGACCACACGGACTAGGGTACTTCGCTGGAGCGTCGGGTTCAAACGACGGCACGGTCGGAATCCGGCAAAAGTCAAAAGCAACGAAGTTAGCAAACGCGATATACGTGGCAAACGACCAGCGGGGGTTTTGTACCAAAGGAAAGTAGAGGGATGCTTACAGGGAGACACCAGGGGCAACCACGACGGCTCGACGGCGATGGGACACCGGCGGCGATGAACAGTGGGCGCGGCGAGGGCTGGAATTTCCTTGTTCGCTGGAAAGAGGGTGGTGCTGTGCGATGAGGGGGTGTAAGGGCCGGGTTCTGGTCGCAGGGGAGAGGAGGCGGTCGGAGGTGGCGCGAGTGACGTCGACGAGGGTCGACGGCACGTTTTCCGGCGAACTGCAGAGGGTGGTAGGGTTGTGGTTTTGGGTTCTGTGGTCCGGCGAGGGGAGGAGGAAGGCGACGACGAGGTCGGGACGAGGAGGACGAGAGGGAGTCTCAGGCGTCGTTGGTGACGGGAGGCGGCGTCGACGGCGAGATCTGCGGCCGGGTGATGTCTTCGGGGTTGGGTGCAGGCGCGGAAGGAGACGGAGGAAGGAGGTAGGAGGGTGCGGCTAGGCTGAGGAGGCGATGACGGCGACGGCGAGGTCGCGGGGAGGCCGGCGGCGCAAGCACGAGGAGGCTAGGGTTAGGGTTCGGTGAGATTCGTGGGGTTTTCTGTGAGGAGGAAGGAGGAACAGGGAATTATTAATAGAGAGAGAGAGAGAGGGGGTTTGTTAGAGAGAGAGAGATAATGAGACGGGGCCCACGAGGGAAAATAGGCTCGTGATTGGCTGGAACGGGGGATTTGGGTAAAATAAAATTTAAAAAGATTTTTAAAAGAGATTTTACGTTAATAATTAGTAACAGAATGATATTTTATGGTTTATAATATTAAATTTAAATGGGTATTTTGGCGCGAAATGAAACATTTCCAAATCGAGTCCGGGTTGCGCCCAAATGTTCCAAATTCAAATTATAGGATTTTAAGCGGGTTCCAAATTTTGAAAAGAGATGTTTAATGATTAAAATGCATGCCCCCAAGTCGGACACTTGCACGCGTACGTAGCCGTCCAAACTTGCCCGTTTAGCCGAACGGGAAGAAATCTCGACACGCGGACGCTACCACGCGACTAGTGGCGACGAGTAGGCCATCATGGACATTTTTAATTTCATTTTCGGTGTTAAAATTTGTTATGTGCCAAAATGATTTAACCGGTTAAAATTTAGCAATAAGCGCCAAACAATCAAAATAATTGAAATGAGCAATATGTAACACTCAACAAGTAATAGAAATAGTATTATTGGGCTCGGGTGTTACATCATACCCAACTACAAAAGAATTTCGTCCTCGAAATTCCAAGAATACAAGATAGCTAACTATAGGAAAAGGTGAGGAAATTTCTGCCGGATCTCGTCTTCTCGCTCCCAAGTGGATTCTCCATGCAATCGATTTCCCCAAGAAACTAACACAAGAGGGATAACCTTGTTCTTAAGAACCTTTTCTCTTCGATCCTTGATTTCAACTGGCCGCTCCTCAAAAGTTAGGTCCTCCCGTACAGTCAACTCCGAATGATCCAAGACATGAGTCTCATCACGAACATACCTCCGTAGTTGAGACACATGAAACACATCGTGCACTTCTGCCAATGACTGTGGTAACGCCAAACGGTACGCTACCTCTCCAACACGCTCCAATATCTCGAAGGGTCCAACGAATCGAGGACTAAGCTTTCCCCGACTTCCAAAGCGAATCACCCCTCTAGTCGGTGATATCTTCAGGAAAACCAGATCACCCACGGCGAACTCTAGAGGTCTTCTTGACGTGTCTTCCCAACTTTTCTGTCTGTCTTGAGCTGCCTTCATATGCTTCCTGATTGTATTCACCTTCTCGACTGTCTGTACCACCAAATCTGGTCCTAGTAACCTTCGTTCACCAACATCATCCCAGCAAACAGGTGAACGGCACTTACGACCATACAACGCTTCAAACGGAGCCATCTGAATAGTCGCTTGGAAGCTATTGTTGTACGAAAACTCCACCAGGTGTAGATGATCCTCCCAAGAACCTTTGAAGTCCAACATGCAAGCTCTCAACATATCTTCAAGGGTCTGGATCGTTCTTTCTGATTGTCCATCAGTCTGAGGATGATAAGCTGTGCTAAACTTCAATCGAGTCCCCAAACTCTCTTATAAACTCCTCCAAAAGTGCGACAAGAACCGAGTGTCCCGATCGGACACGATGCTCACCGGTACTCCATGCAATCTTACAATCTCCTGCATGTACCGCTCTGCCAAAGTCTCTGTCGATTGACCAACCCGAAAAGGAATAAAGTGAGCCGCCTTGGTCAACCGATCGACAATCACCCATACTGCATTGTTGCCCTTTGGACTCCGCGGTAAAGCCGTCACGAAATCCATGGTTATATGTTCCCACTTCCACTGAGGAATCGGAAGTGGTTGCAACAAACCAGCAACCCTTTGGTGTTCAGCCTTGACTTGCTGACACACCAAGCACTTAGCCACGAAGCGAGCAATTTCCCGTTTCATACCTTCCCACCAGAAATGCTGTCGAATATCTCGGTACATCTTTGTCCCTCCTGGATGTACAGAGTAAGCTGAACTGTGTGCCTCCTTCATAAGCTCTTCACGCACATCTCCTTTTGGCACACACACACGGCTACCATATCTCAACGAACCGTCTTCATGGATCAGTAAATCGGTTCGTAGTCCGGCTTCAACCTGCTCTCGAAACTTTTGCAGCCTAGGATCCTGCGATTGCGCCACTTTAATCTTCTCAACTAAGGACGACTGTACTTGCAACTGCATCAACTGTCCCGTAGCATGTGGTAGCACAACCTCCAAGTCAAATCTCCGAAAATCCGCAATGATCTCCCTCTGTGCAGTCAATACCTGAATTGCTGGTAACCGACTTAGCGCATCTGGCACGACGTTAACTTTTCCCGGATGGTACTTAAGGTCAAGGTCGTAGTCGGCCATCAGTTCCAACCATCTGCGTTGCCTCATGTTCAACTCCTTCTGAGTGAATACATACTTCAAACTCTTGTGATCTGTAAAGACTTCGACTTTCTCGCCCAAAAGGTAGTGTCTCCAAATTTTCAGGGCGAAGATCACGGCTGCAAGCTCCAAGTCATGAGTCGGATAATTCTTCTCATGAGTCTTTAGTTGTCTCGATGCGTAAGCGATGACTTTCCCATTCTGCATCAGAACACATCCCAATCCTTTTCCGGATGCGTCGCTGTGTATCACTAGTCCTCCTGAATTATCTGGTACGGTCAGGATCGGGGCGGTTATCAACTTTTGCTTCAACGTCTCGAAGGCCAATGCACATCCATCCGTCCAAACAAACGGTACCTCCTTACGCGTGAGCTTGGTTAACGGCTCAGCTACACGAGCGAAGTTCTCCACAAATCTTCTGTAGTATCCGGCGAGTCCAAGAAAACTTCTTATCTCCGCAACATTCTTTGGAATAGGCCAATCTCGAACTGCTGCAATCTTTTCGGGATCGACGGCGATTCCGTCGCCCGACACGACATGCCCCAGAAACTTCACTTCTTCCAGCCAGAATTCGCACTTACTCATTTTCGCGAATAATTTCTCCTGTCTCAGCGTCTGCAGTGTGATCTTTAAATGCTCAGCATGCTCCTCCGGACTCTTCGAGTATACCAGAATATCGTCAATGAATACTACAATAAACTGGTCTAGGTATGGTGAAAAGACCATGTTCATCAAATCCATGAATATTGCCGGCGCATTCGTCACTCCGAAGGGCATCACTAGATACTCGAAATGTCCATATCGAGTTCGAAACGCCGTCTTGCAAATGTCTTCTGCCTTCACTCGGACCTGATGGTATCCTGATCGCAAATCCAGTTTCGAGAATACCCTCGCGCCACCAAGCTGCTCAAAGAGTTCTCCAATGCGAGGGATCGGGTACTTATTCTTAATAGTCACCCGGTTCAATTCTCGATAATCAATGCACATCCTTCTCGTACCATCCTTCTTCTTTACTAAAAGAACTGGAGCTCCCCAAGGCGAGTTGCTGCTTCGAATCCAACCCTTCTCGAGTAATTCACCAACTTGTTTCTTAACCTCTTCCAATTCCACCGGTGCCATTGGATAATACGATTTTGATACTGGCGCTGCACCAGGAATAAGGTCGATCGCAAACTCCACATCTCGCTTCGGCGGTAAGCCTGAAATATCCGCAAATACATCCATAAAGTCGCGAACAATTGCTGGCTCTTCATTACTCTCCACTACCATTGCCTCAAGAACACTGCGTGTCGGCCTAGCCCTGAACTCGACTGGCCCGACATATCTGCTTCCCCCAGTGAAGGTAAACTCAGGGTGTCCGGGAATCTGGAAAATTACCTTCCTTGCCCTACAGTCAATGTGGGCGTGGAAAGTGCCAAGAAAATCCATTCCCATGACAACTTCATAGCTGCCCGTATCTATCACCAAGAAATCTGCAAAAAGCTCTCGTCCACAAACAACAACTGTACAATCTCTACATTCCTTACTAGTTATGATTTTCCCATTCCCAGTGTGTATGTCCCAAAAACTAGACAGGGTCGTGCAGGTAATCGAGTGTGTAGTTATAAATTTGGATGACATAAAACAGTGGGATGCTCCGGAATCAAATAATGCCAATGCGGGAAAACCATGAACGAGCAAAGTACCTGAAACCACTTCTCCTGATGCCTTGGCTTCCTCAGCTGTCAACGTGAAAGCTCGAGCCTGCTTTGGTCCTTGAGTCAGCTGTTTCTGCCCTTGGAACGGTCTCTGCGGAGGCTTCTGTATATCATCTCTCGTGCGAAGCTTCGACGGACAGCCACCAACTGCGTGATCGGCCGCTCCACAAACCAGGCAAAGTCCCAGTCTCCTTCGACAATCCTTCTGCACGTGCCCAGGTAAACGGCAGTAGTCACAAATCACGCTCTTCCTTCGGTCAACAATCACAGGCTTCTTCATGGGTGCTACACCTCGACGGTCCACTGGAATACCTCTGCGCCCATGATCTCGGTTAGGTACAAATGCGGGCTTTCTGGCCGCAACTGTTGTCTGCTGTAGGTTCCCTTTCATTCCCGACAAACTCTGCTGCTCTCTGGCTGCCGTAAGAACCTGCGAGAAAGTGGTCAAACCCAGGGAGAAAATCTGCCTCTGGATGTCCACATCCAAACTGCGCAAGAACCTTCGCGCCCTGTCTGCCTCCTTGGCGACTAAGGGTCCAGCAAAGCGGCTGAGTCTCGTCCATTCCGCTGCATGTACATCCACAGCTGCTCCATTTTGTCTCAGCCCAATAAATTTCTCTTCCATTTCCTCCCGTGCAGTCCGCGGGAAGAACTTCTCCAAGAAACTTTTAGAGAAATCCGCCCAACTGATTGGCTTGGACAAGCGGGTCTCCTCCACAAGCCACCACTCTCGGGCGTAATCCACCAGCTGAATGCGCACCACATCAACTCTCTTGTCGTCTGGGATCTGTGCCGCAATCAGTAAATTCTCCGTGTCTACTAGCCATTGCTCGGCTGGTAACGGCTCCTCCAGACCAGTGAAAGTAGTAGGACCCAATCGTCTGAAATCTGCCACGGTCCCTACTCGGTCAACTGGCTTCGCTACAGCGGTGTTTACAGACTGTTGAATAGCCTGCAAACCCTCCTGAAATGAATCTGCTTGCTGCTGGATCAGCTCAGTTTGCCTCTTCTGATTTTCCAACATCCCACGTATCACTCCTAACATGGCGGCTTCATCCACACGCCTCTGATACGTCTTGAAATTCTTATCTGCCATGGTCCTGAAATCAAAACAAATAACATTAGCATGATGATAGATTCAATATATAAATCAAGGCTAGAACTCCAAGATACTTAAATAGAGTACAGCATTGTAGCTATGCCGCGGTATCATAGCCGCAATTACTTAACTCCACCCAAGTCGCCTAAGTCCTAGAGATAACAAGAAATTAGGTTTTCGAGTTGACAATGCAAAGTAAGTTTGCAGGTCGACATGATCCGGAAGAATGATTCAAGGATGGTAAAACGGTCAAGGTGGCAGGACATGTTTCCTAATCACGGGTATTCTGATTTGTGTATCGGGTACAATACCCAACTATCCTATGGCTCTGATACCAAAAGAACCATGTCACGCCCCGCTTCCCAGAGTACGCAAGATTGGGCACGTGACATAGCCAACCATGCTACCTGTGGGTAGGAAATATCCATCCACAGTCACATTACGGTTGTAGAGATATCAAGAACAAAATAATAAATTAATCTAAGACATGTCCAAATCCATAATAACAAGAATCAATAAACAATGAGTGCGGAAGCAAATGATCCAATACAATAAATAAACAGTACGTCCCATAATGCGGGCTCACATCTGGAAATGGAATGAAAATAAATAAACTAAACCCTAAGGAACTCACAGTTCAGCCTGCTGGCTGAAGTACTCCTGCTCGGTCGTCGATAGTGGTAAGGAATCTGGGCCATGCAAAACCCAGACGTCAGCGCGTCATGTCAACCAAATAATATAAACATGGTAATAAGCAATGCAGGTATGAACATGAATAAAGCAGTACTAAGAAATAACAGAGCAGGGTAATGTGCAGTGGTGACTAAACTGTCCTATCAGGTTTCTACTCTATAGTCTTTGAAATCAATTGATGAATCGTCGATGTAACTCAATAGTATCCCGTGCGTGCCCGGGACCACGGTCAAGGTCCTCGGGGCTGAATCCGAGACGTGCCGCTAAGCAGTAAAAGGTAGCAAGCTGGGCGAGTGATGTCAGCATCACCACTCCGGGGCTGGCCAAGCCCGTAAGACTGATCAGAACAAGTATCGAACTGTTGAGTTACAAGTCGGTTTCACCTTTGATTTCCCCATACCCCCAAGCTATGTATGTCAGGTCAGGTATTCAGTAGTCAAGGACTAATGCCAACACAAAATCAGGTAAAAGTAGGTCTGTCTGGATAGACAGCAGGAATGGTCAGGCTTGTCGGCATTAGGCATGAAATCAGGTAACAGGTCAGGTCACGTTTCAACAGGTTGAGTCGATATGTACAGGGTGTCATGTCCGGTGTATCAGTACATGTGTCAGGTGTATCAAGATCGGTCATTATGTAATGCAATCAAATGTATGCTAATAACAGGTATAGTAACGAATAAGGAACAACAACAAGGACAGCAATTAACAATATTTATTCCATGTAAACACAGTGATGCTTTGTATTCTCTTATTAACAGGTTCACGCACCCTTGGGGTGCAATAATCACAGTGTAGCGCAATATTAATAACAGCAGGCAATAAAGATATAAGTGTACGACTATTACCCTCTAAATAGTAAAATGATTAGCAGGTAGTTGTTATTAAGATTACGGTGGCAAAATACGATTTAGGTGGCAGTATTATAATGTACATCACATTTCGTCCAATGAGACAAGTAGCAATACTTAGTTAATATAGCAAGTTTGTGAGTCAAACATTTAATTGGTTTAAGTAGCATGTAGCAAGAAATCTTGCCTCGACGGTTTCGCAAACCGGAAAGCACGGATGCACTGTCGGCAGAAAACACGGGACGGGCGCACGGACTTCGGATCGAGTCCCAACAGCGAACAGCGGGACCACACGGACTAGGGTACTTCGCTGGAGCGTCGGGTTCAAACGACGGCACGGTCGGAATCCGGCAAAAGTCAAAAGCAACGAAGTTAGCAAACGCGATATACGTGGCAAACGACCAGCGGGGGTTTTGTACCAAAGGAAAGTAGAGGGATGCTTACAGGGAGACACCAGGGGCAACCACGACGGCGATGGGACACCGGCGGCGATGAACAGTGGGCGCGGCGAGGGCTGGAATTTCCTTGTTCGCTGGAAAGAGGGTGGTGCTGTGCGATGAGGGGGTGTAAGGGCCGGGTTCTGGTCGCAGGGGAGAGGAGGCGGTCGGAGGTGGCGCGAGTGACGTCGACGAGGGTCGACGGCACGTTTTCCGGCGAACTGCAGAGGGTGGTAGGGTTGTGGTTTTGGGTTCTGTGGTCCGGCGAGGGGAGGAGGAAGGCGACGACGAGGTCGGGACGAGGAGGAAGAGAGGGAGTCTCAGGCGTCGTTGGTGACGGGAGGCGGCGTCGACGGCGAGATCTGCGGCCGGGTGATGTCGTCGGGGTTGGGTGCAGGCGCGGAAGGAGACGGAGGAAGGAGGTAGGAGGGTGCGGCTAGGCTGAGGAGGCGATGACGGCGACGGCGAGGTCGCGGGGAGGCCGGCGGCGCAAGCACGAGGAGGCTAGGGTTAGGGTTCGGTGAGATTCATGGGGTTTTCTGTGAGGAGGAAGGAGGAACAGGGAATTATTAATAGAGAGAGAGAGAGGGGGTTTGTTAGAGAGAGAGAGATAATGAGACGGGGCCCACGAGGGAAAATGGGCTCGTGATTGGCTGGAACGGGGGATTTGGGTAAAATAAAATTTAAAAAGATTTTTAAAAGAGATTTTACGTTAATAATTAGTAACAGAATGATATTTTATGGTTTATAATATTAAATTTAAATGGGTATTTTGGCGCGAAATGAAACATTTCCAAATCGAGTCCGGGTTGCGCCCAAATGTTCCAAATTCAAATTATAGGATTTTAAGCGGGTTCCAAATTTTGAAAAGAGATGTTTAATGATTAAAATGCATGCCCCCAAGTCGGACACTTGCACGCGCACGTAGCCGTCCAAACTTGCCCGTTTAGCCGAACGGGAAGAAATCTCGACACGCGGACGCTACCACGCGACTAGTGGCGACGAGTAGGCCATCATGGACATTTTTAATTTCATTTTCGGTGTTAAAATTTGTTATGTGCCAAAATGATTTAACCGGTTAAAATTTAGCAATAAACGCCAAACAATCAAAATAATTGAAATGAGCAATATATAACACTCAACAAGTAATAGAAATAGTATTATTGGGCTCGGGTGTTACATCCTCTCTCAGCATTACTCCTCCATATACACCATAGCACGATGGTATATTGGGGTGGAGCAATCACACCCTATATGATAAGGTGTGCTCTATGATGAGTACTACTGAGTTACCTATTTCCTTTTTGGGAGTTATGCACTTAAGAAGCTGCATACCAATTGAATAGGGTTCAAATCAAATCAGTTGCCTACCACTTCATATGTGATATGGAAAGGGAAGAGCCCATATCTTAGTTGATTAAGATTTGGGGTTGTCCGGCCTATGTCTAAAAGCAAAATCCGGACAAGCTCGAGGCAAAGTCTGTTATGTAGAACTGGAAAGGTTCCAGCTATACAAACTACAGTAGATGATTTGGTAGAACCAAAGGATTCAATAGTAACCAACGAACCTCAGCCTCTCCGCCGATCTAGTAGGGTTCCTCACCCACCCGAGAGATACTTCGGTTGCTCTATGACAGTGGGAGCGAGGATTGCATCATGGGATGATGACCCAACTAGTTTCGAGCTGACCATCAGGAGTGAGACTCTATAAGAATGACTGGATGTTTATCGATCTGAGATGGAATCCTTATACACCAACAAAGTATGGACTTTGGTTGCTATATCTGAAGGGTTAAATCCCCATCAGAAGCAAGTATATCTTGAGAAGATTACTTGGTGTAGATGGAAAAGTTGAGACTTTCAAAGCTAGACTTGTTAAAGGTTTTAGTCATCGACCAGGCGTGGATAATGATGAAACCTTTTCCAGTACCTATGCTTAAGTCCATCCAGATACTACTTGCCACGGCTATATACCATGACTACGATATCTGGTGGTTGGGTGTCATGACTGCTTTTCTAAATGATGTTTTAAAAGAGTGCGTCTATAAGTACACAGCCAGAGGGCTTCGTAGACAGTGGGAGCAGCGGAAACGTGTGCAAGATGCTTTATAGGATAAAGCAGGCATCGCGGAGTTGGAACATCTGTTTTGATGAATTAGTCAAAGAGTTTGACATCATCAAAATGGTAGATGAACCTTGTATAAACAAAAAGGTAGTAGGGAGTATGGTGGTGATCCTCGTAGAGTACGTGGATGACATACTCTTGATAAGAAAGGAGTTTCTTATGCTACGCTCGATCAATCTCCACTTATCACAATGATTCTCCATATAGGATCAAAGTGATACCTACTAAATCCTAGGTTTTGGATCTATGAGATAGATCTAAATGGATGTTAGGATTCTCACTAGTTGTAGTGAGAAGGTATCAATCGACCCTGGGGAGAATCACTGGAAGTGTTCCAGGGTGATAAAGACGACTGAATGTCAGTCACAGGCATTGTCTTTACCCTAAGTAAAGGGACAGTATGTTGGAAGAGTTCCAAGCCAGATACCGTGACATACTAGACGATAAAGGCAGGATACATCGCTACTTAAGATGCTACCAAAGAGGATGTTTGGGTGTATATTAGTTCATGAGATGAACTACGTTCCTACCATTATGAGACAATGGAGTTGTGGCTCATGCCGAGAAACGCCGGTCCCATCAATGATCCAGACTTATTCTAAGGCAGTGTCACCTGATCATGGAGATGGTTGATCTCCAGGGTGATCGAGGTTTGGAGAGTAGACTCAGAGGACAAACACAGCGGATCCACTCACAAAGGCCTGTTCCCAGAGAGAGACTTTTATGGGATGGTTGAGTATGAGATACTACAACCACTGCTATCAGATGGCCTTAGTGCAAGTGGGAGATTGTTAGTTATATGTATGCCCTAGAGGCCATTACTGTACATTGGATGTATATTGTAGTGGATGCTGGGATATATATAGGAAAGACTTTCTTGCTCGACATGATAGTATGCTATCTGGTTGCTCTTTACCTTAACGTGTACACTGTTTGTCTCTCTGTTACATGTTGGTAAAGCCCTTAGGATGTGTACTTGACTATCTGGACTATGATGCGGATCATACTAGTGGGGACATGGTAGTCCATAAGTACATCCTTCAAAGTCCCTAGTCGTGGGTGTATCGAGACGGGGCATCGATATACCAGAGTAGACTAGCGTATACCTTCTCGACCCATACAGATGGGCGATGGATGATCCCATATCCATTGGTGTTTGACATCGGAGATGATATACGGGTGCTCAGTGGAGACTGGGTACACTGGACGGACTCACCGAGAACTCCCAGATGGTATTATACCTTACGTCAGATGGCAGTTCTCTGGTGACACTGGTACAGAGTAGTCTGTTGACCCGAGATCGTCATAGAGTCTTGTGTGGTTCCCACTGTGCTTTGATTTCCATCTTACCACGTCCAAGAGGGCGTGCAAAACGGTGGTTTTTGGGTACAGTCCCGAGTCACATGGAGGCAATGAGCGATAGGAGGGGATTCGTCTCTCCCGGTATAGGGGGTTGATGTTGCGCTGTGTTCGATTGGCTATAACAGGAAATCTCTGGCCAGGGTTGCTGAGATTTACTGGTAAGTGTTACCAGTAGTTTCTCGAATAGTTATAGACCTCATATCGACACGACTTATCGAGCTATTGGGGTCTGACGTTTACCACCCCTAGGCGAGATATGCGACATATCAGACGATCAGACCGGACTGTACGGTAGTGTTACTGGTTGGATTCACTGGAGTGTGAGCGGGTTTGCTCGTCGATCTTCAGATCGCACAATACCCGGGTGGCCGTTATGTTTAGCAGACCGCTTGCGGCTTGTGGGTGTTTGATATGATCATCATCTGCTGCCGGCGTATTGACAAGTCTTTAGAGTCCTACACAGAGGTTTCCTGGCTCAAGCGAAACGAAATAGGAGCGCATATGAGATATGTGCGGGACTGAGAATAATGCGTGTATGTGATACCGTATTCCATTCTCGCGATAAATGTATCGATTGGTTGTATGCGATATAACCTAGTTATCGATTCAAGCATTGATTCGATAAACCGATACATAGGATACTAGTCGGTTATATGCGATATGACCGGATCGTTAAATCAAGTGTTGATTTAATGATTTAATGTATAATTATATATTTGATATATTACTTTGCATTAACTAGTATTGGTTCACTTTAAATGGATTTTCTCACTTGGGTTGTGCGCATTGTATATGCGATATACTTTTGTGCACTTGATTGTATCATGTTTAATGATACATGCTAACTTGAGTTTGTGTAAAGATTAAACCATGGTTATTTAAATGGTTAGGGTTTTGATTTTCATTTTCTTATTCATTTATTTATTTGTTTATTCATTTTGGAAATGATAAGAAAAAGAATGGTGGCTTTATTTGTTGTTTTGTTGAAGCTTCATGAAGCTTTGACCTAGTCCACCATTCTTATCTCATCCTTAACCCTAACCATTCCAACTAACCCTAGTTTATTCTCTACACATTACCATGGTTAATTTTATGATAAGAATCATTTTATTATTCTTTTCATAATACTTATCATATTATTATCTTCATCTTCTTCATCTTCTTCATTGAAGAAGCTTGACTTCATCAATGGTGGATTGATGAAATGAGTGAGAAATCCAATTCTAAAGTGAACCCACTTCCTATTTCTTCATCCTCTACCTCTTGCCAAGTAGTAGAGTGTGTTTTCTTCACAAGTTTCATCACTTGGTGAAGTTGGAGCTTGATCTAGCGATACCTCGACGTAGATCATCTTCGGCACGAAGCCGACGACCTTGCCCGCTCTTTCTCTGATGAAGCCGACGCTAGAGCCCGGATTTTGATTTGGACAGCGGAGATGACTTCTGTTAGGTCCGTGTTGCCCACCCCGGTACTTACGGGGAGGCGGAAAACATAATAAAAATTGGATTTTATGGACTTAGGCAACATGGACCAAGCTTGTGAGGATCTTTGCTAAACATAAACTTGCTAACCCTAACTACAAAGTAGCTAAGTGATGGAAAGGTTATACCTTTGGTCTTTAGTCCTTCTCTCCTTGCTCCTAGGAACGGTAGAAAGAGTTCACCTTGCTTGTCTTCTCCCGTCAAAGAAAGATCCACTTGAAAGCCACCACCTTTAGCTTCAACTCCAAGCTAGGAGTAACTAGAGTGCAAGAAATGCTAAGACTTGAACCCTAGAAGAGAGTAGAGAAGATCAAGTGAAGGTTTTTCTCAAGCTTTTTGTTTCTCAACACATGAGAGGGAGAGAGCTTGAGGGAGAGGATGAACAAGAGAGAGAAAATGATATGAGAGAATGAGAAAAAAATAGAGCCATTCTCACTAATATGTGTGAATTAATTTAATTGAATAATTAGCTAGATAATTATCATGGTAAATCATGACATGACCATTATCATTTCAATTTGCAAAGATCAAAAAGCATCTTCCAAAAGAAATGATGATGGTCAAAGTGTCAACCTAGGTCAACAAGTCAAAGAAGTCAAATGGTCAACAACCATAACCATGGATAATTATTGAACTAATTACTAATTAACAATAACACACACATAAATATTAGGGTTAATAAAATGACAATAGCCATTAACCCTAATCAAGGTCCTCTCCCTCAATCTCAAGCAACTGTGCATACGCACCCGCATTCGTGATCCGAGGAACACGAACACAATGAGAAAAACCAATCTTAAATCATATACTAGGATCCGGCTTAAACCAAAGCCCGCTAGTATAAGCTGTCCGGACAGCAAACGTGCATAAGTGCGCGAATGTGAACGAACCCTGTCGCAAAACCATGCGACCTCTACTCATTTAGCCTAAAGGCGAATAGCTCTCTGTGTGGGACTCTAAAGACTCGACACTACGCTGGCAGTGGGTTTAACCACAGACCGCAAGCGGCACTAGCTGTACGTAACGGTCCCCAGATAGATGTCGATAAGAAGACTGACGAGGTGAACCCCATCTGCACTCCTACTGAGCCTGTATGTGACAGTCTCCGTACAGTCCGGTCTGTTCGTCTGATACATCGCATGGCGGGCCTAGGGGGGCGGTAAACGTCAGTCCCCTAATAGCGGTACAAGTCGTGTCGGAGTGAAGCCCAATACACCCTGAGATAACACTGGAAACCTACCAGTATATCTCGCTTGCCCTGGCCAGGGACTACTCGTGTAATGGCTCTCCTAGACACAGCGCGATGTCAACCCCCAATACCGGGAGAGACGAATCCTGTCTAACCGTCACTGCCTCCAAGTGCTTCGGGACTGCTCCCAACTACTACCTGTTTGCACGACTCAGTAGAGCCGTGGTAGGGTAGCAATCAAAGAACAGTGGGAACACACTCGAGGCGAAGTGACAGTGTCAAGTCAGCGGACTATGCTGTACTCATGTCACCTGGGAACTGATAACTGACGATAGGTATAATACCAACCATCAGTTCCCGACGAGTCCTGTCCAGTGTACTCGTAACCTAACGAGCACCCGCATACTATCTCAAGTACGACGTACTGACGGCTGTGGGACAGACCGTCTCCCGAGCTGGGATGAGAAGCGCATACGCTAGTCTACTCTGGAGTATCGATGCCCTATCTCGATACTCCCACGACTAGGGACGTGTATAAGGATGTGCTTGTAGATTACCCAGCCCCCACGAGTGTGATCGCCATCACAACGCCGGTAATCAAGCAAAGATCCTAAGGGCTCTACTAATGTGTATAGGTGATATAATAAATAAACACACATGTACACATTAAAGCAGAGACAAACCAAGTAGCATACTACTATATTGAGCAAGATTGTCTGTACAACTGTGAATATCCCAAGCTTCCATCAAGTAATATACATACTAGTATGATACAGTAATGGCCTCTAGGGCATATACACTAACAATCTCCCACTTGCACTAAGGCCATGTACTGGCGTATCGAAGACCTATCATCTCGATCAGCCGCTCGAACTGAGTCTGGGGTAAAGCCTTCGTGAATGGGTCCGCAGTGTTGTCCTTTGTGTCCACTCTCCGCACCTCGATCTCCTGTCGATCAATGATCTCCCTGATCAGGTGATACCGCCTTAAGATGTGCCTGGATTTCTGATGGGACCTTGGTTCCTTCGCTAAAGCTATAGCCCCATTGTTATCGCAATACAAAGGTATTGGGTCAACAATGGACGGAACCACCTGAAGTTCACTAATGAACTTCTTAATCCAGACCGCCTCTTTTGCGGCATCGCTTGCAGCAATGTATTCAGCCTCCATCGTCGAGTCTGCGACGGTATCCTGCTTGGAACTCCTCCAACATACCGCCCCTCCGTTGAGGGTAAACACAAAACCCGAGACGGACTTGCTGTCATCTTTGTCACTCTGGAAGCTTGAATCGGTAAAGGACTCGACCCTAAGGTCTCCATTACCGTAAACCAGGAACATCTCCTTAGTCCTTCTCAGGTACTTGAGAATGTTCTTCACTGCTGTCCAGTGGTCCTCCCCTGGGTCCGACTGATACCGGCTTACCGTGCTCAACGCGTAAGCTACATCTGGTCTTGTACATAGCATCGCATACATTATAGATCCTACCGCCGAAGCGTAGGGTATAGTGCTCATGCGAACCCTCTCCTCGTCAGTCTTAGGAGACATCTTCTTGGAGAGGGTAATTCCGTGCAATGCGGGTATGTTACCGCGCTTGGAATCCTCCATACTAAATCTCTTTAGTACGGTCTCTATGTACCTGGATTGCGAAAGTCCCAATAGTTTCTTGGATCTATCTCTATAGATCTTGATCCCCAGAATGTACGAGGCATCACCCAGGTCCTTCATGGAGAACCTTTGTGACAAAAACAGCTTGACCGATTGTAGCATAGGAATGTCATTTCCTATCAGAAGAATGTCGTCCACGTACAAGACTAGGAATACGACAGTTCGTCCTACAATCTTCTTATATACACAGGGTTCATCTTCGTTCTTGATGAAATCAAATTCCTTGATTGCCTCATCAAAACAGATGTTCCAGCTCCGCGATGCCTGCTTTAATCCATAAATGGATTTAAGCAACTTGCACACCTTTCCGCTGCTCCCACTGTCTACGAAACCTTCTGGTTGATCCATGTAAACGCACTCTTCCAAACAACCGTTTAGGAAAGCCGTTTTAACATCCATCTGCCAGATCTCATAGTCATGGAAGGCAGCAATGGCAAGTAGGATCCGAATGGATTTGAGCATAGCCACCGGAGAAAAAGTTTCGTCATAGTCCAAACCAGGTCTTTGACGGAAACCTTTTGCAACGAGCCTAGCTTTATAGGTTTCCACCTGCCCATCTACACCAAGTTTCCTTTTGTAGATCCATTTGCATCCAACGGGTTTTACCCCAGCTGGAGCAATATCCAAGGTCCACACTTTATTGGCGTACATGGACTCCATTTCGGATTGCATTGCTTCCTGCCACTTATCAGAGTCCCTACTGATAATGGCCTGCCTGAAACTGGTAGGGTCATCTTCTTCCAAGATGCAATCCTCTCGATCCCCGTCTATGAGAAAACCGTAGTATCTCTCGGGCGGATGAGAAATCCTACCAGATCTGCGGAGTGGCTGAGGTTCGTTTGGGGTTATTGAATCTAGCGGTTCCTCCAAATTTTCAGTTACATTTTGTGGTCGCTGAATTTCTTCCAGTTCTACCGAACTCCCACTAGTTTCTTTTGCAAGAAACTCCCTTTCTAAGAAGGTAGCGTGGCGAGATACAAACACCTTCTGTTCCTCAGTGTGGTAGAACAGATATCCTAGTGAGTCTTTAGGATATCCCACAAATTTACAGAGAACTGACCGTGCCTCTAACTTGTCCGTTTTCTGTGTTTTCACATAGGCCGGACAACCCCATATCTTAAATCGCTTAAGATACAGATTTCTTCCACTCCATATTTCATATGGAGTCTTAGGCACTGATTTGGATGGAACATAGTTCAATAGGTACGCCGCTGTCTGAAGCGCATGTCCCCAGAATGAAAGAGGCAACTCAGCACTACTCATCATGGAGCGAACCATATCCAATAGGGTACGATTCCTCCGCTCCGAAACACCGTTGTGCTGTGGTGTATAAGGAGGAGTAAGCTGAGAGAGAATACCATTCTCTTTTAAGTAATCTAGGAATTCCGTGCTTAAGTACTCCCCTCCCCTTTCAGACCGGAGGATCTTGATACTTTTGCCAATCTGGTTCTCTACTTCCTTTCTGAATTCCTTGAATTTCTCAAAAGCTTCAGATTTGTGTTTCATCAGATACACATATCCGAACCTAGAGAGATCGTCAGTGAATGTGATGAAGTACGAGAACCCACCCCTTGCATGTATAGACATCGGACCACACACATCACTGTGTATGAGTCCCAAGAGCTCTCTTGCTCTTTCTCCATGTCCGGTGAACGGAGATTTGGTCATCTTCCCTTTGAGACAAGACTGACAAGTTTCATAAGATGAAAATTCGAACGTATTCAAGAGTCCATCTTTATGCAACTTACTCAGTCTTTTCTCTCCGATATGACCAAGCCTACAATGCCACAAGTAGGATTCATTCGTATCTGAATTCTTCCTCTTGCGTGTGTTTTGTATATTGAGAACTGTATTCTGATTTAGAACGTAGATACCATTACACAGTGTACCCTCTGCAACCAGTACCTTATGAAGGTAAATGTTCATGATATTCTTTTCAAGAACAAAGTCATATCCATCTTTATCGAGTAAAGAAACTGATATGATGTTGCAAACCATGGAGGGTACATAGTAGCAATCGTTCAAAATCATAGTCTTGCCATTAGGCAATACTAGGTGATATTCACCGACGGCTGCCGCATTAACTTGTGCTCCGTTCGCTACTCTGAGCGACATATCACCCGGTGCAACTTTCCTACTTTTTCTCAGTCCCTGCAATAAATTACAGATATGAGATCCTGATCCGGTATCAAGTACCCAGGAGGTAGGGCTGACCGTAAAACAGTTCTCAATTACAAGAACACCTGAAGTAGATGCAAAACCATGCTTCTTCTTCAACTGGGTATCCTGGAAATCCATACTTTCCTCTTTCCCATTCTCATACTCATGACTGTTGTCACAAGTTAGAGCTGAACCAACTTTCCCCAGTCCCGAATAAGAATTCGGTTCGGTCAAGCGATACATTTTATTATCTTGATTAGGGCGTGAAAAGGTTGCTGCCTGGAGAGAGAGAAAAGAAACACTCAGCGTATGCTCTTGCAAGATTAGATTGGTTTATTAATTTATCTAACCAGGATGTCTCCCACTGTTTACTCAAATTCTTCTTAAAACCTTTTAAAAGAAGAACTAGCCGGGTCTTAATTCACGTCACAATACTTGCTTAACCTTTCAGCCAGGCTAGTGTCGGTACTTCGAGGGAGGTTTTCCAACGCTTTCGTGAAGTTCCTTAATTAAATAACCTCTTTTCCCTGGGGGCGTAACCCCGCTAACACCTTTCTAGACACCTACTAGGTTTATAGCATTGATCGTTAAGTGAAATAATCTCCCGAGAGTAGACCAACTCATCAGTGGGATCGGGATCCAACTGTCATTGTGTGATAACCTAGATGGAATCCACTCTAGTCACCACACTCCAGAAGGTATGCTAAATCTGCAAGTTTCAGTTCTTTTGAAACTCCCGATGTGGTTTTTGCCCCTAGGACCCAAGTGATCTTGACGGAGTCAACAAATCAAAGAGTCCTAGTCAAGTTCAACCTGTCATTATCTGGATTGCATTAAACCCACCCGCATAACCCTTGACGGAGTCAACAAGGTTATACGACTGTCCTAATCAATCCCATATACCGATACAAACAAGCAGTACTTAGCTACCGTACACTACGCCTTGACGGAGTCAACAAACGCAGCACGAATACTAAGTGTTACTTATAAGAAATGACAGAGGGCTACGGCTGGGTTTTTGGCGAAAAACCCGTTAACGTAATGAACTTGATATCGTTGAAGGAACCTGGTAGTCTTTTTGAAAAACATAGTGGCGAAAACTTTTGCTAAAGAGGTCACTCCCTGTGAAGGGATCTCGGCTCTTTCCTCGTCGAGTGAGGTGCTGGGCATCCGTAAGATGAATACCTCGATGCAAAGCAAGAATAATCGACTATGGTGAAGTTATTACCCTGACGCAAACCTTTTGTCCAAGGGGTCACTCCCGATGAGGGGATCTCGGCCCTTGCCTCGTCGATTGAGGTGCTGGGCATTCATAACCGAATACCTCGATGCAAAACAAAAAGATGAACGTCCTTGTAATAACAGCCTTTTGAAAAATTGTTCCAACAACGTCTTTTAGGTTTATTTTCTTGCATTAGTTCTTTTAATGCGTCCCATCATTTAAATCCTACCATTGCAGAAAACAACCAAAATATGACGTACGCTTATGCCATTCGCATTCGCCACGGGGCCCCGTCATCACCCGTTAGGTTACTTAACTAACGACAGAGCGGGGGCTGGGCTAGCGCGGCTGTAAAACATAAGCAACGCCTAAATAGTTATTATATATAGCAATATAGCAATGATAGCCAATCCAGATCACAGATGAACACTTTGGATATACTAGGAATCCGCAATTCGTTCGAGCCTGCAACGAAAAACGGATTACACGGTCGCGATGAATAGCCAAACCCCACCCAAGACCCCTACGGGTGCGGCAAACTACCCGCCAAGTACCCGAAGCGAAGCAACCTCCTTCAATGCCATGAGTAGGCCACTCGGCACTTCGAGCTACCCGGTAGTTTGTGCACCCCTCCATGGGTCTATCCTAGGAGCAAAAACAGTAAAAAGAATTATACAATGACGGCTACAACTCCGACCCGGTTGTGCGGCCAAACAAATAATATTACATCAATTTACAAATTTATTACATGAATGAAAGAAAAAGAAACTCTCATCTCACATCCACCCCGGCTATTCATCCGCGACAATCCAACGAGTTCATATACACAAACCATCAACAACAATCACAGATCACAGATATGTATAACCCCGACTAATCGTCATATAGCGATTAGCCGACGTTCAATACATAAGAACATCACAGATATAACCTTTAAAGTCAAAGTATATTGAAGTTCGGAAAAAATACGGAATTATAGGCCCCCAAAAACAAATTTCTATTCTGGAAAATCTGGGCACATATAATATATCAGAAAAATCCTAAAACCATGTCAGAAACACACTGCACCAAAGACGACACAGTAACTCACCTAGTTGGCCGCGCTTCCGCGGCAATAGCTTGCTATTGCCGCGGAAGCGCCGCGCTCTGGTAGAGTTCCTGTCTCGTTTTTGGTGGGTTTCTTCTAAAAAGCCTGAGATGATTTTTGGGATATAACAAATTTTGTTTTGACCAGAAAAAATTTTAACAGAAACTCAGATTTTTTACAACTTGGTTTTTTCGATTTTTCCGTTTCGAACTTCGATACACTTTACTACCAAGCTAGTTTATGTTTAGTTAGGCTCTGATACCACTGTTAGGTCCGTGTTGCCCACCCCGGTACTTACGGGGAGGCGGAAAACATAATAAAAATTGGATTTTATGGACTTAGGCAACATGGACCAAGCTTGTGAGGATCTTTGCTAAACATAAACTTGCTAACCCTAACTACAAAGTAGCCAAGTGATGGAAAGGTTATACCTTTGGTCTTTAGTCCTTCTCTCCTTGCTCCTAGGAACGGTAGAAAGAGTTCACCTTGCTTGTCTTCTCCCGTCAAAGAAAGATCCACTTGAAAGCCACCACCTTTAGCTTCAACTCCAAGCTAGGAGTAACTAGAGTGCAAGAAATGCTAAGACTTGAACCCTAGAAGAGAGTAGAGAAGATCAAGTGAAGGTTTTTCTCAAGCTTTTTGTTTCTCAACACATGAGAGGGAGAGAGCTTGAGGGAGAGGATGAACAAGAGAGAGAAAATGATATGAGAGAATGAGAAAAAAATAGAGCCATTCTCACTAATATGTGTGAATTAATTTAATTGAATAATTAGCTAGATAATTATCATGGTAAATCATGACATGACCATTATCATTTCAATTTGCAAAGATCAAAAAGCATCTTCCAAAAGAAATGATGATGGTCAAAGTGTCAACCTAGGTCAACAAGTCAAAGAAGTCAAATGGTCAACAACCATAACCATGGATAATTATTGAACTAATTACTAATTAACAATAACACACACATAAATATTAGGGTTAATAAAATGACAATAGCCATTAACCCTAATCAAGGTCCTCTCCCTCAATCTCAAGCAACTGTGCATACGCACCCGCATTCGTGATCCGAGGAACACGAACACAATGAGAAAAACCAATCTCAAATCATTTACTAGGATCCGGCTTAAACCAAAGCCCGCTAGTATAAGCTGTCCGGACAGCAAACGTGCACAAGTGCGCGAATGTGAACGAACCCTGTCGCAAAACCATGCGACCTCTACTCATTTAGCCTAAAGGCGAATAGCTCTCTGTGTGGGACTCTAAAGACTCGACACTACGCTGGCAGTGGGTTTAACCACAGACCGCAAGCGGCACTAGCTGTACGTAACGGTCCCCAGGTAGATGTCGATAAGAAGACTGACGAGGTGAACCCCATCTGCACTCCTACTGAGCCTGTATGTGACAGTCTCCGTACAGTCCGGTCTGTTCGTCTGATACATCGCATGGCGGGCCTAGGGGGGCGGTAAACGTCAGTCCCCTAATTGCGGTACAAGTCGTGTCGGAGTGAAGCCCAATACACCCTGAGATAACACTGGAAACCTACCAGTATATCTCGCTTGCCCTGGCCAGGGACTACTCGTGTAATGGCTCTCCTAGACACAGCGCGATGTCAACCCCCAATACCGGGAGAGACGAATCCTGTCTAACCGTCACTGCCTCCAAGTGCTTCGGGACTGCTCCCAACTACTACCTGTTTGCACGACTCAGTAGAGCCGTGGTAGGGTAGCAATCAAAGAACAGTGGGAACACACTCGAGGCGAAGTGACAGTGTCAAGTCAGCGGACTAAGCTGTACTCATGTCACCTGGGAACTGATAACTGACGATAGGTATAATACCAACCATCAGTTCCCGACGAGTCCTGTCCAGTGTACTCGTAACCTAACGAGCACCCGCATACTATCTCAAGTACGACGTACTGACGGCTGTGGGACAGACCGTCTCCCGAGCTGGGATGAGAAGCGCATACGCTAGTCTACTATGGAGTATTGATGCCCTATCTCGATACTCCCACGACTAGGGACGTGTATAAGGATGTGCTTGTAGATTACCCAGCCCCCACGAGTGTGATCGCCATCACAACGCCGGTAATCAAGCAAAGATCCTAAGGGCTCTACTAATGTGTATAGGTGATATAATAAATAAACACACATGTACACATTAAAGCAGAGACAAACCAAGTAGCATACTACTATATTGAGCAAGATTGTCTGTACAACTGTGAATATCCCAAGCTTCCATCAAGTAATATACATACTAGTATGATACAGTAATGGCCTCTAGGGCATATACACTAACAACTTCATCATGGAGCCGTGGAGGTGGAGGACCGGATCTACAAAGGTTGTATTTCCGTTCCCTTTAGTTAAGTTGTTAACTAGTTTCATTTTCGCCTAGATTTCTAGCCAACGATCCGTAGTCGGGTTTCTCGGCACCTAGATTTTTTGAAATTGGCATGGTTGATGCCTTGTGAGACCTCTTGAGAGTGCCTAGGAACCCTACAGGAGGTGCTGCCGCATTTATTCAAAACGGATGAAAACACAAGTGAATGGGTGTCTGCTCTATACATTCTTAATATGATAGAAGCCTTACCCCCGACAGCCGAAACACACACATACAACACGAATACACAATAAACGCACACACAAAGCACATACACACTAACAACCCTACACCTAAGTGAAATCATAAATTGAAATACACATACACAGAATACAACTCATACTTGGGTATCTTCAAATCTAACCTTTTTAATCAATAATTTATTCTTTCAACGACAAACTTGCCTCTACGGATTTCCTTCTTTGTCATTAACCATCTCGTTCTTAGATTTCTCAATATAGTCAGCATAACCTATAATTTATATGTTACACAGTAGAATATGTCCCATGAGTACATCAGAGTTAATGTGAATTCCCAGTTCCGTATATGTATTTTCCATATATTTTTCCAGATTTTTTATTATATTTTTAATAATTAATTCTTAATCCTAAGTCTAAACCCACAACCTAACTCTACCCGACCCGAACTCTTTCCTACCCATCTCCCCACGCCCTCAAGACCTGACCCGCTTCCCTCTTCTTCTTCTCCCTCGCTCCCTTTCTTTTCCCGCTCGATTCTGTTCCCCAACGTCTCCTCCTACCCCGTGTCCACGCCTGCGAGACCCGTGCCCCCATCGCTAACGAACTCCACGCGATCCCCTCCACCAAATCTCCTCCCTCCAACGGCTCCCCTCTCCCGTTCTTGCCGCGAGAACCGTTCCCCCAACGGCCACGACGATCAAATCTCCACTTGCTTAACTCCCCGATGATCCCTCGTTCTCTCTCTCCACTTCACTCTCTCCCCCGTCTCTCAATACTTCTCTCTCGTTCACTCCACCAATCCCAACTCCAAGCTCCGAGCTCCATATCGTCGACGACCACCTCAGGCGACCACCGACGCCTTCGAGCTCCCAAGACGACCCAACTCCATCCTCGGAACTCCCCTTTCGCAGCCGATGAGCCTCTCCTCCTTCAGCTCGAGCCCACCGATGCCACGAACCCACTGCCACCTCGCCGTGCATCCATTGCCGCGCCACCACCAGCTCTACCTCGTCGACGAGCCCCGAGCTCTTCTCCCAACACCCACTGCGCCCAAGCCCACTACCCACTGCTCCTCGTCACCTTCCTGACACTTCCAACACCTAGCAGAGCCCACTGCTTGAGCATCACCGCCTTCCACCCTCGACAGCCACCCGCATCGCCGACCACGCGGAGTCGTCGCTATCCAAGCTCACTGCCGTCGCCGCTGCTGGTGCCGTGCCGTGTCCGTGTGCGTGCCTCCGCCGTTGCCATTGCCGCCCCTCGCCGTCATCACTGCCGGGACGTATCGTTATCGTCGTCGCGATAGTTAGAGGTAAGTGAAAACTAATCGCTTACTTACTCATGCTAATTAATATGTTATTTAATAAAAAAAATGATGTTACATGGTTTGGGGTATGTGTATATATACATATATGTATCGATAAGTTATAATTCTAGTAGTTTGTAACGAACTCTCATGGTTCGATTATATTGACTGGAGCCCGAATAGGGTTTATCATCGTACGTCAACATCATTTATAGTTTAACCGAATAACATCTAGTTGGATCGATTACTGTACGCCGATGTTCCGTTTGGGTACCCGACATATCTTATGTGTTGGACACGCTACATGAATGAGAACCCTATCTTAATTTGCTGAAATTTATGATCGTCAAATCCCTTTTACTTTTAGTGGAGGTAGTGTAAGGATTTGAGAAAATATCTAGGTTAGAACTAGAAAGTCGTCCCCTAATGACGACACTAAATCTGAATTTTTACCGCGCATGTTATCTTGTTAAAATCATTGTAAATTCAATACAGTTTGGAACATAAAGTTCTATGGTTCATATCGAAGACGACTCGATAATCTAAAAGCAGCCATAGTTTATTTCTCGACAATTATAGATTACTGTAACGATATTTGGCTGTGAATGCGGCACTGGACTGCAGTCCGGGGCAGCATTTCACGTGGATACCTGACTTTGAATACCTGCACATCCCTGCTTTAAACTGAAAATGCTTGGAGCCCCATATGGTCACATAGATAATTTAGTTAGATAACACATGAATCTTGTCCCGTGCAGTTTCACCGTCGTTTGTTAGTTAGTTTGTATTTTTGAGTATCGACGTGTTCTGCAGTTTCTACAGTAATATTTCTTACACCGTCACATTAAACAGGGCGTAACTCTTAGTACAGGAAGGATATTGATAATCCGTTTGATGCATTGAAAACATAACAGATAGAACTAGATTTTATTCAACTGGGGAAACACCTAAAACTGAACACAATCCCTAATAAACTGTGCGCGAAGTTGGGCTTCCAGTTCAGAAACTGGAATTCCAGCAATCGATCGCTAATCTAAAATGATGGTAAGTCCCTAACCTGAGTTCCATTGACATAAGATTAACTGTATTGCTTAGATAATCAAGTGTACTTCATATGCCTTTTATATTGTTTTGGTTGATTTTATACGTGTGTTTTATGGTAAATTGTGCAAGGTATGTGGCGTTGGCTATTAAAATATAGTGAATGTCTGTTCAGTGCATTTTTACCTATTTGTGTGCTTGCTTTATACCTGATGCATATTGATTGTTTACATTGAGACCTAGAGACTGTTTTGCATTGTCGTTATATAAGTGTTAGTGATTGGGTTGTGACAAATACGAAAGTGATATGAATAAGTGGAAATGTGATTGAAAGTGAAAACGATACGTATTTGTTCACAACCTAACTAATACCTGAATTCATACTATAACCTGGGGAATGGGGAAATCAAGGTGGAATTGAACTAGTATTTAGCAAGGTACAGTGATTTAGAGGATGATCATTTTCTATTAGTGATATATATACATACATACATTAGGTTGTGGGCCTAGTGGCATGGTTGCAGGGTTATGTCCCGGACAACAGTGGACCGTAGTCTCGGGCATGCATGAGACCCTTGTTAAACACGAGCATCTTTTCCACCAATTGATTTCATTGACTTACTGACTGATAAGTAGTGACATACACTTTGCCTAACTTACCGACATGATACTTATATCACACTGTTCATATGCAAATGATATTCATTATTTTCATGTTCTGCATTTTGTTGCACTTTTCATGTTTAATAACGTTGCACACCCATTATATAATTATTGCTATATGTGTCGTCCTGACGACCTGAGTGTGCATGATCAGAGGGAGAAGTGGATCCAACCCAGAAGCAGGACCAGCCATTCGAGATCGCCTAGGTCTAGACTGCAACATCAGCGCCGTTTCTTTTGCTTTAAGCACTTTGTATATCGTTGGTTAGTTTTTTTTATTTCTACAAAATAAATGTATCTCGAACTCTTTTTATTGAAATGTAATAAAGTTGTGAACTGTGATTTTCCTTTACTCTACTACTGTTTACTGACTACCTTGTAATGCTAGAAGCCAAAGTATGACTACGGCGGGATTATTCCCTAACTGTAGGAGCATGGCTGGCCTAATCACCCCTTGTATCCCGTATTTTGGGAAGCGGGGCGTGATATGGTTTTGTTGGTATCAGAGCCAAGATTTCGGATGAAATTACAGTTTCGTCGAGGGATCCCTAGATTGAGTTACACCCTTGACGTGTGCTTTACTACGTTTTTGTTCACTTTCTAATGCTCGTTGAATCATTGTGTAGCCCTTGTTTGAATCTAATTTCTTTTGATCTTTTCAGAAATATGGACTCTTCGGGCAACTCCTCAGGTGCCAGTTCCCACGATCGTACCGAGAAGATTCTCAGCACACTGACGACCCTAGCCTAGGCTCAGGAGAGGAAGACCGATCTCTTGGCTGAAGGATTGAAGGCGGTATAGGAGTCCGCAATTACCACTCTAGAGAGATCTACGGCTATCCCCCCGCCCCTGAAGGCACCTTCGTACCGACTACACAGGCTCAGGTTGGTACTATTTCGGAATTTAGGAGGCTTCATCCAGCGGTCTTCATGGGATCAGCGAATTCGCCTGAGGCCGAGCAATGGCTCATCAACGCAGAGAACCTTCTGGCGGCCGCTCGAGTTCCTGACGATGACAGAGTGAACATGGTAAAAATTCAGCTAGAGGACGAGGCCTGCACGTGGTGGTCCGTAGAGGAAAGCCGGCTAGAGAAACCTATTGGATGGGACACGTTCTCCGCATGCTTCCTGGATCACTATTTTCCGGCCACTGCCAAAGCCGAAATGGAGGAGAAATTCATCATGTTAAAGCAGAATGGACGCTTTGTGGATGTCTATGCCGCAGAGTTTAACCGGCTGAGTTGCTTCGCACCGTACATGGTAGCCACCGAAGCCGCCAGGGCCAGACGGTTTCAGCAGAGGCTCGATATTGAACTACAACAGCTTATCGCTTCACTCAATCAACTGACATTTGCTCAAGTGTTGAATGCTGCCCGAGTGCAGGAAAGATTGGCGGAGAAGGCTAAGGGCCAACGATCGGTGGATAGGAGACCCCACGTACTTTCAGCACGGGCTACCATTTCTCCCTGTGGAGTGATCCCAGTTCACAGGATGGGTGTTACGCAGATGAAGAGCACTTTCTTACCTCAGCAGCCGCAGCGGAGGGCCCTATTTTGCGATTATTTCCATAGGCCAGGCCACATGCAGAGAGATTGTCGTAGAGCTAAGGGACGGTGTCTGATTTTCGGATCCAGCGA
The DNA here is from genome assembly GCA_030015575.1 of Agapanthus africanus. NCBI lineage: Eukaryota > Viridiplantae > Streptophyta > Magnoliopsida > Asparagales > Amaryllidaceae > Agapanthus > Agapanthus africanus. Next base: position 218,504,296 of record CM057337.1, on the reverse strand, counting down.
GCACAGGGTCAGCGGATGTCCCCAGAGATCTGAGCTATAGGGAGGGTTCGAGCAACATCAACAGTCCTACGACACTTTAGCTTAGAGGGGTCCACCTCGGGTATCCCAGCAGCGGTTATTTGATCAGAGGCAGAATGGTACGGGTCAGAATCAGGGGCGGACTTTCACCCTGTCCGCCGAGCAGGCAGAGGCTCATTAAGAAGTAGTTACAGGTACTGTCCTTATTTATTCTGTACCAGCTATTGACCAAGGGTTGAGAGATACATACGAGTAACGGAATTATTGTGTCTAACTAAGAGTGTTGGTTATGTCCGGTGGTAGTATGCGGCAGGGAATTCTATGCGAATTTCCTTTTAATCAGGACAGGCATCTATGACGCAATTCTTGGGATGGATTGGATGAGTACCTTTCATGCTATCATCGATTGCCGAGCTAGGAAAGTGAATTTCCGCATTCCCAATCATCTTGAGTTTGTTTTGAAAGCGGAAGCGAGTCATTGGAGCCAGCTAAGTTTAGAACTAAGCCAAAAGCGTTGACGGCTATGGAGATTGATGAGAGTCCAGCCCCAGAGATTGTTCGGAATTTTCTTGATGTGTTCCATGAAGATTTACTAGGTTTACTACCTCCTCGCATATTAGGCTTCTCGATTGACCTGATCCTAGGGACGGCACCAGTTTCCAAGGCTCCTTACAGGATGGCGCCAGTTGAGCTGGCAGAATTAAAGAAGCATATAGAAAATCTTCTGGACAAGGGATTTACCCGTCCAAGTGCCTCCCCGTGGGGTGCTCCTGTGTTACTGGTTAAGAAGAAAGATGGTTTCTTGTGCATGTGCATTGACTACCAGGAGTTGAACGGGGTGACCGTGAAGAACAAGTACCCCATCCCCCGCATCGACGACTTATTCGATCAGCTTGGGGATGCTCGGGTATTTTCTAAACTGGACCTTAGGTCAGGGTATCACCATATCAGGGTTAAGGCAAAGGATGTACGCAAGACGGCTTTCCAAACCCTATATGTCTACTATGAGTTTCTTGTGATGCCGTTCGGTGTTACCAATGCATCGGCCATATTTATGGACTTGATGAACATGGTTTTCTCTAAATACTTGGATCAGTTTGTTGTTATATTCATCGACGACATTCTAGTCTATTCCAGAAGTCGAGAGGAGCACACCGAGCACCTACGAATTGTATTACAGGTTCTACGGGAGGAGAAGCTCTATGATAAGCTAAGTAAGTGCGAGTTTTGGCTCGCCAAAGTGCAATTTCTAGGGCATGTCGTTTCGAGTGACTGCATTTCAGTGGATCCAACGAAAATCAAATCTATCAAAGACCGTCCGACACCGAAATCGGTTGCTAAGATAAGAAGCTTCTTGGGATTACCTGGGTATTATCGACGGTTTGTCCAAGATTTCGCCAGAGTAGCGGAACCCTTGACGAAGCTCACATGGAAGGAGGTGCCGTATGTTTGGTCAAAGGAATGCACCCAAGCATTCGAGCTGTTGAAACTGAAGTTGACCACGACTCCAATCCTGACTGTGCCAGACAGCTCGGGTGGCTTAGTTGTTTATAGTGATACACCGGGAAAAGGTTTGGGCTGTGTATTAATGTAGCACGGTCGAGTGGTGGCTTATGTCTCTCGTCAGCTGAAAACTCATGAGAAGAACTACCCCACGCATGACCTAGAGTTAGCGGCCGTTGTGTTCTCCTTAAAGATTTGGAGGCATTACTTGCTAGGTGAGAGAGTGGAGGTGTACACAGATCACAAAAGTTTGAAGTACGTGTTCACTCAGAAGGAACTGAATATGAGACAACGCGGATGGTTGGAGTTGATGGAAGACTACAACATTGATCTACAGTATCACCCGAGGAAGGTGAATGTCGTTCTTGATGCTCTCAGTCGCAGGCTGTCAGCTGCATTGCTGACTTGTCAGAAAGGGATTCTCGATGACTTTCAGTGACTTGAGTTGGAGGTAGTTACTCCGGGTGTGCCCGGATAGCTCTGGCAGTTATAGGTTCAATCATCGCTTGTAGATTGTATTAAAGCTGTGCAGGCTGGAGACCCTCAGTTGCAGAAATTCAGAGGGTTAGTCGAGGCTGGTTTGAGGACGGATATGCAGATTCATGAGGATGGTTCTCTGAGATTTGGCAGCCGGCTGTGTGTTCCAAAGGGGGGTACTCGAGATGAAGTTCTAGCTGAGGTACATAGTTCCGTTTACTCAGTGCACCCAGGTGGCACCAAGATGTATATAGACCTGAGGCAAAACTTCTGGTGGAACGGGATGAAAAGGGAGATTGCTCGCTTTGTCTCCAAGTGTCTGGTATGCCAACAGATGAAAGCCGAGTATCAGAGAATAGCTGGGTTGTTGCAGCCCCTTCCAGTTCCAGAGTGGAAATGGGAGCACATCACCATGGATTTTATGACAGCACTACCTCGAAGCCCAAGGAGCAATAATGCTGTCTAGGTTATTGTTGATCGTCTTACGAAGGCAGCGCATTTCATACCCTTCCGAGTCGGACAATCGACGGAGTCGATCGCGAAGAAATATATGCAGGAGATTGTGAGACTACACGGGGTGCCCGTTAGTATCGTGTCTGATCGAGACACCAGGTTCATTTCCTATTTCTGGAAGAGCCTGCAGGAGAGTTTGGGCACGCATCTCAAGTTTAGCATAGCCTATCATCCGCAGACGGATGGGAAATCTGAGCATACTATTCAGACGCTCGAGGATATGCTGAGGGCATGCATGCTCGATTTTCAGGGTTCTTGGGAGGATTACCTCCATATGGTAGAGTTTACATATAACAAAAGGTACCAAGCTAGCATCCAGATGGCACCGTTCGAGGCTCTGTATGGACGGAAGTGTCGATCCCCTCTTTGTTGGGATGACATAGGTGAACAAAGGTTGTTAGGCTCTGAGCTGATAGTGTAGACAGTAAGCAAAGTTCAGACGATCAGGCAGCAGATCAAGGCGGCTCAGGACCGACAGAAGAGTTGGGCAGATGCCAGCAGAAAACTCAGTCCCTGATTCATCGGACCTTTTGAGATGATAGAGCGAGTAGGAAAGGTGGCTTATCGACTTTCCTTACCTCCATCGCTGGCTGGCGTGCACAATACTTTCCATGTTTCTCAGTTAAGACGCTACGTTCGTGATGACAACCATATTCTGGACCATTCGAAGTTAACATTGGGCACCAATCTGTCTTACGAGGAGAAGCCTACAACCATTCTCGATCGTCGGGAAAAAGTGCTAAAGAACAAGGCCATTCCCCTGGTTCGAATTTCTTGGGATGGTCGTTCCCCATGGGAGTCTACCTGGGAACGCGAAGAGGACATCTGTGCACGTTTTCCGTACATGTTTGTGTAGTGTTGTTGTCCGTTGTTTTCGTTCTTTAATTTCGAGGACGAAATTTTTTTAAGGAGGGTATGATGTAAATTCCCAGTTCCGTATATGTATTTTCCGTATATTTTTCCAGATTTTTTCCCTATTTTCCTATTTTTTAAATATATTTTTATATATTTTTAATAATTAATTCTTAATCCTAACTCCAAACCCATAACCTAACTCTATCCGACCCGAACCCGACCCGAACCCGACCCGAACTCTTTCCTACCCAACTCCCCACGCCCTCAAGACCCGACCCGCTTCCCACTTCTTCTTCTCCCTCGCTCCCTTTCCTTTCCCGCTTGATTCTGTTCCCCAATGTCTCCTTTTACCTCGCGCCCATGCCTGCGAGACCCGTGCCCCCGTCGTCAAAGAACTCCCAGCAATCCCCACCACCAAATCTCCTCCCTCCAACGGCTCCCCTCTCCCATTCTCGCCGTGAGAACAGCTCCCCCAATGACCAAATCTCCACTCGCCTAAATCCCAGACGATCCCTCGTTCTCTCTCTCTACTTCACTCTCTCCCTCGTTGTCACGACTCGAAATATTAGCTCGTGACCAGCACTTGAATCACGCAACGTCTAAGGGTGTAACGGAATTCAAGAAAGCTGAAACCCAGAAATCTAAACCTTTTTAAGAAAATAAAAGAGGTGAAGTTTTGAAATAAAGGTATAATGAAATCAAAGTTTTCTTAAGTGCATAAAAAGGGAACATGAAAAATGCAAGTTATTTTACTAGTTTGAAAAACGAGTTTCGTCTTTTAAAAATTTGTGCAGCACCTCCTTTGTATATTTTGATTCAAAACCATAAATACATAACAAGAATAATGGCATCCCCAAGCGGGAGCTAGCTCTTCGCCAAATGGCGGATCACAACCACACAAGACAGTATAAGTATGTATACGACGCCCAACGGCGAAGTTCACCACAAAAAATAAAGAAATAAGCAAGATATCAAAACCACAAGTAGCGGAAAACCCCTCTCTCTAAGTATCACAACCACAATCTCACTAAGTCTCATTACTTATACAAATTACTAGTTTTGACTGATGGAGTTGACTAGATACAATATGAAATATAAATATAAGAGTGGGTACGATACAAATGTCCCACCTACCAAAGCAATCACCCGAAAACAACTGTGTGCCAGCGATGCTGCTACTGATCCAAGCGGTCAACCTGCAAGAACTGTGGCACAACGGGGGTAAGTTGCCAACTCGTGAGTAGAAAAACATTTACAAGTAGAAATCGAATAAACAACGACTCCTAAGTCAACTATATCATAAAGATAATACTATGATATCTAGGGTGACCGGGTCTGAATATGTGCCAACAATGTAATCAATACCTATATGTATGCGGATATAATCCAACCATATAATCAATGTATATATGCATGTGGATCTCGTCCAACCATATAATCAATGTATGTATGCATGTGGATCTCGTCCAACCATATAATCAAGGTATTTATGCATGTGGATCTCGTCCAACCATATAATCAATGTATGTATAATCAAGGTTTTCCTTTATAAATGTTCATGTCGCTCACGGACACGTAGAAAGTAGCGAGACTATAGATCTTTTTCAAAACCTCTTGGTAAACTTTTAATGCGTGCAAAGTACTCAGGTACTGTCCTCGGATCAGTCCTGTTCGGCGACTACATAACATAGTGCCCATCAAGGAAATAAAGTGCTCAAAAGCAAAATCAGCCTCAAAAGGCGTATCCAACAATCATATGTGTCTGGTGCGCACGGAAATCAAATCCAAATACAGATTCCACAACATGCACAAAAGCAAAAACTAAGTGCAACGGGTGTGCACGAAAGCATCTGTCCAGTGCAACGGGTGTGCACGACAATATCAAGCGTCTAATATGCGCAAAAATCCAACCCAAGCACGTCAGTCCATATAAATGCCAAGTGCGGTAAAACGCAAGAAAACAAACGTCAAGTGCAACGCGCACAAAAAAACCTAAATCTGGTAACACAAACACACGAAATGAAAATCTGGTGCGACAACTGTATGAAATGAAAATCTAGTGCAACAAATGTACGAAGTGCAAATTTGGTGCATCCAGTGCATGAAATACGAATACAGTGCATCCAGTGCACGAAATACAAATCCAGTGCATCCAGTGCACGAAATATGAATACAGTGCATCCAGTGCACGAAATACGAATACAGTGCATCCAGTGCACGAAATACAAATCCAGTGAATACAGTGCATCCAGTGCAAGAAATACGAATACAGTGCATCCAGTGCACGAAATACAAATCCAGTACATCTAGTGCATGAAATACAAATCCAGTACATCCAGTGCATGAAATACGAATACAGTGCATCCAGTGCACGAAATACGCATACAGTGCATCCAGTGCACGAAATACAAATCCATAACTCAAATGCGTATAAAAGCAACACCGAGTGTACCAATGTGTATAAAATCATAAACGGGTGCAACTACGTGCACAAAACACATATCAATGCACTACAAGCACATATAAGCTATACCAAGTGCAAAATCAAATCATTCGTATGAAATCCACGAAATCATAAACACATGCTATGAAGGTACAAAATCGACATCAAATGTAATGGATATGCACAAATCACAAATCAACACAACGGTGTATAAAATATATATCAAGTGTGATAACTATGCGCAAAATGTAAATACCCAGCAGGTGCAGCCATGGTGCACGAAAACGACATCATGAAACTCAATCATCAAAACTCAAATCCAAATGATATAAGCATGAAACTCGGATCACAATGCAAATCGCAATAAATGACATTGAGGTACACCTCCTACAATGTCGAAAAAAAAATATCGGTGCGGCTAAAACTGGCAGAACAAGAACATCCACTTGCCTCTTGCTCACGGTCTGGCGTCCTCAGTCTCTGGGTCCTTATCTTCTCTGTGGATTCACCAATCTCGCAATCTATCAGCTCATCGGCCCGGTCAGGTGTGCTAACGGGAACGATTCCGCTCTAGCACTTCTCTGGTCATCTCTCGGCCAATCATCACGACCACTCGTAAAGAAGCACATTACTGGCGTCGGCCTCTGGCCCTCTAAATACACGTCACACATCTGATCCTGGGTGCAAATCTTATTGCAGCAGTGTCCTGGAAAGAACCTGCTCAGGGTCTCTTCCGATCTCGCCTATGCCGAACTATACGGAGGCCTATGCCGAACTATACGGAGGCTGGTACTCTTGCATAATTTTTTCTCATTTTTTTAGACATCTGCGCTCTCAGCACTGCATCTCCTCAGGAACTGGCTGTAACCCAACACCTCTGTATACATATCTGGTCTCTAATCTCGACGGGGAGTAACAATAGCTCGCCAGCATCTCGCATGAACCTCTTTTCCCACTTGTCTGTATCATCGTCCACTTCGACGTCACGTCGCTATCTGTGTACTGCAAATGTTCTCGACTACAGTCAATCCAAAGTCTCTTACACGGACTCGAAATCACGAACTCGGTATCTTCATCACTCTGTAGAAGATCTCTAGCTGAACACGTTCTCGGGAATTCGTCCCAACCATCGGAGAAATACTCAATACTCGCCCATCCTCAATCAACTCCCAACGCATCTGGGTGAGGTCCTCTATCCAAAGATGGTCAGCTTACTGGTCTCCTATCACATGATATCCGGACGTTGTCAAACTTTTCGATCGAGTCATCAAGGTCCTAAAATTCCCGAAGGCTCAACACCTGAGCACAGTCTAAAAATATCTGGTACATACCACAGTACCTCTGGACCATCCGTAGAAGGGCAAACCCAAGCCTCACTGATGGTATCGCTAAACTGCCGCAAACCCTAAGGTTCGAAAGCGGTTCCATGGTCATCATGTCGAGTTAGGGTTTCATTCTTCTAGAGGCTCCACAGAATCACTTGCATGTTCCTCCGAACACTTTAAACTTAGGAAAAATGGGTTTTTGACACTCGCTCGAACTTTTTAGCTTTGCCTAGCTGACATGTGAATACCCTTCGTCCTCATGCTAAACAATGCCTCAATCCTCCAGGAAAGACGATACATCAACGGTCATCTCTGGATCGGTCTGCTCTAGATCTGAATAAGACTCTCTATACTGAAAATCTTCAACTCAACTGGGCTTGCGTCGGCGCATCAATCTGACGTATCACCTTCGTCTCTCAAATCGGGGTAGACTAGCTATCATCTGTCGCATTTCTGCCTGGAAGTTCCGGCGATCTCAACTCGTAAGCTCTGGAAGCGACATCCTATCAATCTCAGCTACAGCTGGGTCATCTGTCTGCACGGGAGGCGACATCACAACCTCTGAGGTATGCTGTACATCAACAGTCCTCTCACAACTGGCAGCCTCTGTCAATGGCCCGATCATCCGGTGCAAAACCAAACACTCGCCTCACCCGAGAGGACACAACATAAATATTAACTCGAGACGTTCCCATGTCACCAGAAACCACAATGGTCAGTCCCCGTCCATGACGAGCTCGCCCTGACCGCAACACTAGCAGCAGCTCAAACTGCGCTCAAACCCTGGTGATCGGAACCTCAATCGAGTATCGATGGAAATAGATCAAAAGGATGAAAGGAAACGACAGATCCAGAATGGATACATGATCATAAGAAGAAACAACATCATTGAGAGTATGATCATGGAAACGAATAGAATCAAGGATCTCCAATGGATGTATAATCTTGGGTACGAAGAGAATCACAGATCTCAAAATATGTACATCCTAAGTTTCTTAAGTGGAGTATCGTATCGTAAATATGCCGTGGAACATACGTATGGTACGTCACTCTACTCAAGCTACCTACTCCATCAATCAGGGTCAACCTATGAAATGAAAGTTCGGGTCTAATACCCCCCGTTCAAGTCTAAGTTCTGTAAGGTCAAGCCTAGGTTCCGAAATACATACCCGCCCTAGACTCCACATAGTCAAACATAGACTCGAACCAAGGTTAGACCTAGCACTCTAATACCAAGTTTGTCACGACCTAAAATATTAGCTCGTGACCAGCACTTGAATTACGCAACGTCTAAGGGCGTAACGGAATTCAAGTAAGCTGAAACCCAGAAATCTAAATCTTTTAGGAAAATAAAAGAGGTGAAGTTTTGAAATAAAAGTATAATGAAATCAAGTTTTCTTAAGTGCATAAAAAGGGAACATGAAAAATGCAAGTTATTTTACTAGCTTGAAAAACGAGTTTCGTCTTTTAAAAATTTAGGCAGCACCTCCTTTGTATATTTTGATTCAAAACCACAAATACATAACAAGAATAATGGCATCCCCAAGCGGGAGCTAGCTCTTCGCCAAACGGCGGATCACAACCACGCAAGATAGTATAAGTATGTATACGACGCCCAACGGCGAAGTTCACCACAAAAGATAAAGAAATAAGCAAGACATCAAAACCACAAGTAGCCGAAAACCCCTTGCTCTAAGTCTCGCAACCACAATCTCACTAAGTCTCATTGCTTATACAAATTACTAGTTTTGACTGATGGAGTTGACTAGATACAATATGAAATATAAATATAAGAGTGGGTACGATACAAATGTCCTACCTACCAAAGCAATCACCCGAAAATAACTATGTGCCAGCGATGCCGCTACTGATCCAAACGATCAACCTGCAAGAATTGTGGCACAACGGGGGTGAATTGCTAACTCGTGAGTAGAAAAACATCTACAAATAGAAATCGAATAAACAACGACTTCTAGGTCAACTATATCATAAAAGTAATACTATGATATCTAGGGTGACCGGGTCTGAATATGTGCCAACAATGTAATCAATACCTATATGTATGCGGATATAATCCAACCATATAATCAATGTATGTATGCATGTGGATCTCGTTCAACCATATAATCAAGATATGTATGCATGTGGATCTCGTCCAACCATATAATCAATGTATGTATGCAGGATCTCATCCACCCATATAATCAATGTATGTATGCATGAAAGTATGATGATATAACTCAATGGGTGTCCCTCGCGACACATCAAAATCATGGAACCTGGGTGTCTAACATCAACACCCGAAAATATCATGAAACCCGTGTCTAGCATCGACACATAAATCCTCATATTTTGGGCTCCGTCAGTCCGGATCGGCCTACGGGCTCCGTCAGTCCGATCAGCCCATATCATCTCTCGACTCCGGTCGGTATCTTCCGGATATCCGCCGAGCCCAATAAAATCACCGGTAGGTAGTAGTCCCTCTGCCAGGCTCACCGTCTGCATCACAGCAATCCGTTCTCGCCCCGGGGTACCATACCGGGTCTACCATGTACCCGCAATCGGCCTCATCCGGCTTCTCGAATCGGGTTTCACATGTCACACATCTCAGAACCGAGAAAACGCATGGTGGACGCACTGAAATATCATATCAAGAGAAACCGGGTTTTTAAAACAGTACTTACTTTCTTTTGAAATAGCCATGGTTCTCAAAACCAGAAATCTCATGAAAACAGTATATCTCAATACATAAAAGCGTAAAGCATGATGTATGCGACATGTAATAGAAATGTAAGCACATCCGTATATCATGCAATATGGAACAGTAATATGCACATATCGAGGGAACACCGCTCCTTTAAATGAATCCAGTTTTTTAAAAATATATCATGCGGTTCCTAAATCTCTAAAATCAAATACAACATCGTATAATGGCGCATATGTGTATGTACGCAAGTATGGATGTACAAATGTGTATGTCCGCAAGTATGGGTGTACAATAAGTAAGTACGCAAGTATGGTGTACAATAAGTATATACGCAAGTATGGTGTACAATATGTATGTACGCAAGTATGGGTGTACAATATGTTTGTACGCAAATATGGTGTACAATAAGTATGTACGCAAGTATGGTGTACAATATGTATGTACGCAAATATGGATGTACAATATGTATGTACAAAAGTATGGATGCAAGGAGTCATATCATGATGCAGCAATCCTACTGTGTAGTGATATGGCAATTATCGATGATGAAGTGTGTGAGCCAGCAAATCTGTGTAAGTGTAACATACGCATCATCGATAATGGTGCAGGTGTACTAGCACAGATATAAGTAATACAATGCGAATAACCTGAATGCAGCATAAGGTAAATCATCAGCTAAAAACTATAAGGTATACGTGTCTACAAGACCGAGTTGGTGAATCTATCAATCGACATTTAGCCTAACAACATCGCGTACGGTATAATCTATCGTACGTCAACCTCTAGTCAAGGGTATGAATCAATCGTCAAGTCAAACTCATCACGCACGGAAAATTATCGTACGGCGGCATTAAGCTATCAGGGATCCTATCAACCTATAAGACGAGGAGGGTACGGACCTAACGTCACGTACGGATAACACTCATGATTCACAACACATATAAATATCTCTATATACCTATGTCCCAGGTCACATCCGCAATAATCTCATATCAGGGGACCGGCAGGGTATAAATCATCTCAATCGACTCGCATACGTATACCAACATATTATCAAATCACATATTGAATCGTATTCTCTTTTTATCGCATTTATATCTCTCATCAAGTCAATTTTACAAATACATTCTACCTTTGCTATAAGTATACGTATCTAATCTAACATACACACCCGAACCATACAAACAGTTTTTGAAAGATGCGAATCGTAGTTTTGAAAGTAGGGGCTACGGCGTTTTTAAAGAAAAGATATCGTTTGAAAATCCGTAACATTCCTCAAGATATCTATTTAAAAGATGCATGTGATTCTTCGGTTTAGAAATAGGTATGGTTCAGACGACACAATTACGTCGGCTATCTAGTCCTATAGTACCCTAAACGGCAATATCGTCAAACGTCATCCTCGAATTCCGTCATCACATATTAGTCGTATCAAAACACTTCTAACTATCCTTTAGTTTATAATATTGTTTCACTAACAATTTTTTAACTCTAACCCTAGTTTCCTAATCTAGATTTTCTTAACCATATTCTACAAATCAGTTTCCAACAAAACTTTGTGGTGGTGCTATACGCCATCCACCCGACTTCCTCCGTAGATATAGATCTACTCACCGTGGACTACGCTTGCCGAAGTCGATGATGCCACGCTCCGTCGCCTCGGAATCCATGCGAAGGTACCTACAATAACAACATAAATCACAATGCTATAAAAATCAAGTTCTGAAATCCATAACGGCACGCGCATTGCTCATAGGTTAGAACCTATATCTTACACGTATGAAACCAACAAATTACCCCTAGTCGTTGCTGTACAGCATCCAACAACCAAATACAAATACAAATATCAAAACTCATCATTTAAAATATGGAAAACCTATCCAAAAATCACACCAAAGTGCTCCCAGATTTTGACTCAGGCCAAAAGTAGTTGCACAAACAAGTTTAGGGTGTTGTACATAGTGTATAGGACCTACTGGATCAACCCCGACACCAAAGCCAACCAAGTGGCCGACCACAGGGCCCCAAAATCCGGCCTCCTCGGCCCCCCATGCTCTATTGGGCTTCGTTTGGTCATGGTGGTCTCTTATGGTCTAAAATGGGTCTCTGGTATTGTTTACTAAAATCAGAAAGTCCCCGGGTTGCTCTAGATTTCCCTGCACACCTTATATCCTCACAAAACCGACATGGACAAAATCCTAAATCCGTATTTTGGTTTCTATACTAAATTCCAGGTCTTAAACAGCCACTCAACAGCCACTCAATCATCACCAATCCACAATTTCACTCAAACCCTCACTAGGATTTCTAAGTATCACCAATCCATCACTAAATGAACTCTAAACTTAAACAAAAAGCTAGGAAAACTTGAAACTAAACTAATGGAAGAAATTATACCTCATGGATGTCACTTAAGCAAACCCTAAAAATCCCAAAGTTGTCAAAATCCCACTTTGCTTGGTCCAATGTGTAGAGGAAGAGGCAGGGATAAATTTTTGTGAAGGTAATATAAGGTTTTGACAAGGTTTTTGAGATGATAATTGGGGTTGAAGTGGAGGGAGGTGAGCTCGAGGAAGATGAAGAAGGAGGTGAAAATGGTGGGGGAAATGAGAATGGAGGCAGCCCCCCGCTCTCTCTCAATTATTCTCACTTCTCTCTCTCTCTCTACAAGCATGCATACCCTCATCATGATGTCCCCCCTCTCTCTCCTCAAGTCATCATGACACCTTTTTCCATTCTTTTCTTTTCTCACCATAATAAAACCATAACATAAAACAATACAATGAACATGTAACCAAATGAAACATGTCATGGTGTACTAATCATGAAAAACTGTAGAAATACGGATTTGGCTTAATCGCGATTAGCAGTGCACTAATCGGGCTTTTATCAAAACTGCACATAATAAATTTAGAAATGCCAAATCCTTTAAATATATTTTTAAATGAATAAATCATTTTAATTTCCAATTATTTCATAATTATGGGTATATATTTATACCCTTTTTCGAAAACCCCAATTTCGCAAATCGGGCAGTTTTCGGGAAATATATTATTTTAATATTAAATTCCAAAAACAATATTTTATATTTTCTGAAATGTTACACTCGTCTCTCTCGTTCCCACTCTCTCTTTCGTTCACTCCACCATCCCCAACTCCAAGCTCCGAGCACCACATCGCCGCCGACTACCTCAGGCGACCACCGATGCCTTCAAGCTCCCAAGCCCACCAAACTCCATCCTCGGAGCTCCCCTTCACAGCCGACGAGCCCCTACTCCTTTAGCTCGAGCCCATCGACGCCATGAACCCACTGCCACCTCGCCGCCTCCCTCAACCCATCGGGCTCCTTCATCCATCGCCGCAGCCACCACCAGCTCCACCTCGTCGACAAGCCCCGAGTTCCTTCCCCAACACCCACTGCACCCAAGCCCACTATCCATTGCTCCCCGTCACCGTCCCGACGCCGCGAACACCTAGCATATCCCATTGCCTGAGCATCACCTCCTTCCACCCTCAATGGCCACCTGCATCTCCGACCTCGTGGAGTCACCGCTATCTAAGCTCGCTGCCGTCGCCGCTGCTGGTGCCGTGCTGTGCCCGTGTGCGTGCCTCCGCCGTCGCCGTTGATGCCCCTCGCCGTTGTCACTGCCGGAATGTATCATTATCGTTGTCGCGATAGTCAGAGGCAAGTGAAAACTAATCGCTTGCTTACTCATGCTAATTAATATGTTATTTAGTCAAAAAAATGATGTTACATGGTTTAGGGTATGTGTATATATACATATATGTATCGATAAGTTATAATTCTAGTAGTTTGTAACGAACCCTCATGGTTCGATTATATTGGCTGGAGCCCGACTAGGGTTTATCATCGTACGTCAACATCATTTATAGTTTAACCGAATAGCATCTAGTTGGATCGATTACTATAAGCCGATGTTCTGTTTGGGTACCCGACATATCTTATGTGTTGGACACGCTACGTGAATGAGAACCCTATCTTAATTTGATGAAATTTATGATCGCCAAATCCCTTTTACTTTTAGTGGAGGTCATGTAAGGATTTGAGAAAATGTCTAGGTTAGAACTATAAAGTCGTCCCCTAAAGGCGACACTAAATCTGAATTTTTACCGCGCATGTTATCTTGTTAAAATCATTGTAAATTCAATACAGTTTGGAACGTAAATTTATACGGCTCATATCGAAGCTGACTTGATAATCTAAAACCATACATAGTTTATTTCTCGACAATTATAGATTACTGTAACGATATTTGGCTACGAATGCGGCACTGGACTGCAGTCCGGGGCAACATTTCGTGAGGATACCTGACTTTGAATACGTGCACATCCCTGCTTTAAACTGAAAATGCGTGGATCCCCATATAGTCACATAGATAATTTACTTAGATAACACATGAATATGTTCCCGTGCAATTTCACCGTCGTTTGATAGTTAGTTTGTATTTTTGAGTATCGATGTGTTCTGCAGTTTCTGCAGTAACATTTCTTACTCCGTCACATTAAATAGGGCATAACTCCTAGTACAGGAAGGCTATTGATAATCCATTTAATGCATTAGAAACCTAACAGATGGAATTAGATTTTATTCAACTGGGGAGACACCTTAAACTAAAAACAATCCCTAAGTAAACTGCACACGAAATTGGACTTCCAGTTCTGAAACTGGAATTTCAGTAATCGATCGCTAATCTAAAATGATGATAAGTCCCTAACCTGAGTTCCGTTGACATGAGATTAATTGTATTGCTTAGACAATCAAGTGTACTTCGTACGCCTTTTATATTATTTTGGTTGATTTTATACGTGTGTTTTATGGTAAATTGTGCAAGTTATGTGGCTTTGGCTATCAAAATATAGTGAATGTCTGTTCAGTGCATTTTTACCTATTTGTGTGCTTGCTTTATACCTGACGCATATTGATTGTTTACATTGAGACCTAGCGACTGTTTTGCATTGTCGTTATATAACTGTTAGTGATTGGGTTGTGGCAAATACGAAAGTGACATGGATAAGTGGAAATGTGATTGAAAGTGAAAGCGATATGTATTTGTTCACAACCTAACTAATACCTGAATTCATATTATAACCTGGGGAATGGGGAAATCAAGGTGGAATTGAACTCGTATTTAGCGAGGTACAGTGATTTAGAAGATGATCATTCGCTATTAGTGATATATATATATATATATATACATATACATACATACATTAGGTCGTGGGCCTAGCGGCACGGCTGCAAGGTTATGTTCCGGCCAACAGTGAACCGTAGTCTCGAGCATGCACGAGACCCTTTTTAAACATGAGCATCCTTTCCACCAATTGATTTCTTTGACTTAGTGATTGATAAGTAGTGATATACACTTTGCCTAGCTTACTGACATGATACTTATACCACACTGTTCATATGCAAATGATGTTCTTTATTTTCATGTTCTGCATTCTGTTGCACTTTTCATGTTTAATAACGTTGCACACCTATAATATAATTATTGCTATATGTGTCTCCCTGACGACCTGAGTGTGCATGCTCAGAGGGCAAAGTGGATCCAGCCTAGGAGCAGGACCTGCCATTCGAGATCGCGGAGGTCTAGACTGCAACATCAGCACCATTTCTTTTGCTTTAAGCACTTTGTATATCATTGGTTAGTTTTTTTATTTTTGCAAAATAAATGTATCTCGAATTCTTTTTATTGCAATGTAATAAAGTTATGAACTGTGATTTTCCTTTACTATAGTACTGTTTACTGACTACCTTGTAATGTTAGAAGCCGAAGTGTGATTACGTCAGGATTATTCCTTAACCGTAGGAGCATGGCTGGCCTAGTCACCCCTCATATCCCATATTTTGGGAAACAAGGCGTGACAGTTAAGGAATGGATATACGTGGATTGGCAACAACGCATGCAATCTAAGTTCGTCGCAGGCGTTGCTGCTTTCATTGAATTTGCATGCGCACATAATAAGATTATGTTAAAGAAGATTCTCTGTCCGTGTGATAGATGTGGGAATAAGTTCTGGCAGAAGGTAGAAATCGTAGAGCTTCACATCATTAAACATGGTTTTACTAGACTTTATACAACTTGGTTATATCACGGGGAAGTACAAGAAGAAGACGGTAATGCGGCAGAAGAAGAAGGAGAAGACGGTAATGCGGCAGAAGAAGAAGAAGGCGATAACTTCTTTCCAGGAGAAGAAATGGAGGATATGGTAGAGCCTGCCCTCGGTGATAGTATTACTACCGAAGATGACATTCCTTCCGGTCAAGGACCGCATCCGGATAAGTATGAAAAGTTCATGAATGATGCTAGAAGACCAATTTATGAGAATGCAAAGTATTCCACTCTATCATGGTTCGTCCAACTTTCCCAGATTAAGTGCCTAAATGGATGGAGCAACAAGTCATTGACGATACTTTTGAAGTTCCTGAAAGATTCTATGCCCCTAGAAAATAACGTGCCCGACAGCTGGTATGAAACCCAGAAGATAATGTCTGATTTGGGTCTGAAATGTGAGAAGATTCATGCATGTCTTAAAGATTGCGTGTTGTTTCGGAAAGAAAATTCAGATTTAAAAAAGTGTCCAACATACAGAGAGGCCAAATATAAGCCGAAAGAATCTGATAAAAAGCCCGATACACCTGTCAAGATAGCACGATACTTTCCCATAACACAGAGGCTACAGAGGCTATTCAGGTGCAAGAATACAGCCGAGGCAATGATTTGGCATCATCGTGCTGCTCCAAACGAAGATGGAAAAATGAGCCATCCAAGAGATTCAACGACATTGAAGGATTTCGATAGTAGGCACGAAATATTCAGTAGTGATCCTCGCAATGTCAGGCTCGGACTCGCTAGTGATGGTTTCTGCCCATTCAACTATATGGCTGGAAGCACATGGCCCGTTGTAATGATAGTTTATAATCTGTCGTCTTGGTTGGTTATGGATCAATCCTACTTTATGATATCTCTTTTTATTGACGGACCAAACTCACCGGGAAACAATATTGACGTCTATCTCCGACCTTTGATCGATGAGCTGGAATCTTTATTCATTGATGATGTTGAGACTTACGATGCAAACATAGATACAACCTTCACAATGCGTGCGGCTTTAATGTGGACAATTAATGGCTTTCTTACATATGGAATGCTATCAGGTTGGTCCATACATGATCACAAAGTATGCCCTTATTGCCATCAATATACAATATCGAAATGGTTGAATTTTAGCAGGAAGGTTTGTTATTGCGGTCATAGGCGTTTTTGTCACTAGACCATCCCTACAGGTTAGACGCTGCTCATTTTAATGGTCATCAGGAGTTTCTTAGGCCTCCAACCTCATTGTCCAGAGAGGACGTGACTGCTCAGTGGGATGGTTACAATAATGTGACCTTCGGAATAAATTCGACAAAACTGATCAAAACACCGTACTGGAACAAGTTAAGAATTTTCTACGAGCTTCCGTACTGGTCAACAAATTTAGTGTGTCATTGTCTGGACGTCATGCACATATAGAAGGGAGTATCCGAGCACTTACTCAACTTGCTTCTTTGTAAAGACGGAAAATTGAAAGACAACCTCCGTGCTCGGATGGATATTCAGAACCGGAAAATTAGAAGTGAATTGCATCCTAAGTTGATAGCGGGGAAACCAGGCAAGTTTGTACTTCCCAATACCGCGTATCATATGTCACAACCGGAGAAGAAAAGATTCCTGCAGGTGTTGCATTATTTGAAAGTTCTCATAGGTTTCTCAGGATCATTTAGCAAGAAAATAAAAATTGTGAAAAGCAAGATCGATAGGCTGAAAGGTCATGATCATCATGTTATTATGGATCACCTTCTCCCATTAGCTCTTAGGACTTCCCTTCCCGAGTCGGTTGGTCTAGTAATCAATGAACTTTCTTGTTTTTTAAAAGAATTGTGCACTAAAACCTTGGATGTTTTGATGCTGGAGAATCTAGAAAATTATATTTCATTGATACTTTACAAGCTTGAGCATATTTTTCTACCGTCATTTTTCGATATCATAATACACCTGACGGTTCATCTTGCAACCGGGGCTAAGTTTGCCGGACCGGTACAATATCGATGGATGTTTCCCATCGAAAGGTGCGTAGAATTTATTCGTTTCACGCATTTTGTAAAATTATTGTTGTCCTATATGCCCGTATTTATTTATTTAATATATTTTTCTTTAGGTACGTCTACACTCTAAAAAAGTATATACGCAATAGAAATTGACCAGAGGGTTCTATCATGCAAGGTTATCTTCTAGATGAAGTAACCACATTTTGTTCCCGCTATCTGGACGAGAACATTGAGACGAAGTTTAACCGGTCTCAGAGAATTCAGGATGGGCCATATGATAAAAATGATTATAAGAGAGTAAACACTATATTTATCAGCAAGATATATTGGTTTATCCTCCTGAATAGCGTATGTCTTGAAGAAATTAGAGAGTAAGTTTTTTTTGATTAATTATTATATTTGTGTTTGTGTGTGTATGAAATGATATAATATTAATGTCATAATTTATCGTTGAGAACATAATTCATATTGATAAGGTACGTGAGGGGCATCCTGATTGGAATGATGGACGAATGGAAAAATATCATCAGGATAATATTTGCGATTGGATTGCAGATCATGTAAATTGTTCGAATAACATGTTATTACTACCAGTCTTAATCTAAATCTATATCGTTATGTATTTGCATAAAATTTGTTTTGTCAGATCCACGATCCGAACTTTTGTTTGCATCATTAGAGAGAGATGCAAGATGTTTAACTCAGTTTCCTAACATGGAGGTTGCATATTATAAAGGATTCGGTGCCCTTGGATACAAATTTGAAGTTAAGGACATAGAAACATCTCGAACCACTCAGAATAGTGGGAATGCGACAGTAGGATCAGATGGTGTGATTTATTATGGATACTTAAATTGCATACTTGGAATCCAATATCCCGGACGATTAGAACCGTTTTATATATTTTAGTGTACTTTGTACGATACACGAATCGATACGGATAAGTGGATAAACAATCTCGGGACTTGGAAAGATGGATATGGATTGACTAGTGTGAACACACTTCAATTTTACGGTCAGGACGATCCATTTATCTTTCCGAACCAAGTGTTCCAAGTATACTACTCACAGTGCTTGAAGCATTCGGGATGGAGTGTCGTATGATGTTGGAAAACCAGGGATGTTTACGATGTCCCAGAATTCGAGGATCGTATGGAGGGCAATGATGAGGATGAAGTAGAGAGAAGACTTAGAGTGCTTCGACCGTCTGATTTAAAAGACGGGTTGTTTTTGGCTGATCGTGAAGTTACGCAGGTTAGAAATGATATCGATGATGAAATCCAAGTAGATATGTCTAATGCGTCCATGAAACGAAAAAGGTTATCAGTAATGTTATATTATTACTTCACATTTCTACGATCTATACATATATTGCATGCATATGTAATGATTGTACTCTTATCTAGGTTTGATGACGATACTCGGAGCAGTGAGGGGCAGCAAGAGCACCAGCTGCGGCATAGGCAGAGGCAGAGCGGTTCTGCCTCCCGGGAAGCTGCGTAGGGAGCTTCAGAGGGCTGGTCTTTCACCCCGATCGGTATCCCCTTCGGATGACTCCTTCCGTGTGGAATTTGCCACACCTCCAGGTATATTGCACGCATATTCATTTTGAATGTAATATTATAGATATACACACATATTTATTTCAAAATTACTTATATAGTCAATGTTTAATTGTCTAGCTGTTGGTGGTGTGTCCACATTAGAGGCAGAGGCCACTACCGCACCTGCAGGTATGTTTATATATCCTATAGTGCATGCATATTGATTTAGAATGTTATATCATAAATACACACAAATTCTTTTTTCTCTTACTTAGATAATTATTTTTTGATTTTCAAGCTGCAGGTGGTGCCTCCACATCTTATATGTATGTATGTCTGTGTGTACGCGCGCGCATATACAGACACACACATACAAACAAGCATATACACACAAACACACATACATACACACACAAAGACACACACACACAAGCATACACATACAGAAACACATACAAATAAGGCCAAATCTTAGTTGATCATCATTCTCCTTTACATTGAACTCTTGTTAAATCCCATTCTAACCCCAACCCTAAATTCAAAATCTTAAACTTGATTACGAAAACCCTTAACTTTAAAAAACTTTATCCTAAACTAAAAATTTCAAAACCTTGAAATTGAAATGTAAAACTAATTCAAATTAAATCTTAAACCAAACGTATGATACTCGATAATATGAAATTTTTGTAGGGATCGGTCCTAGGGTCTTACCAATTACAAATGTTATATCATAAATTAACACACATTCTTTTTGCTCTTACTTAGATAATCATTTTTTGATTGTCTAACTGTAGGTGGTGCCTCCACATCTCGGGCAGAGGCTACCACCGCGCATTGATTTAGAATGTTATATATCCTATATTGCATGCATATTGATTTAGAATGTTATATTATTGATGTACACATTCTTTTTGCAATTACTTATATAATCTATTTTTAATTGTCTAATTATAGGTGGTGCATCCACATCTGGCGCAGAGGCTACTCCCGACACTTCCGTACCCTCCGCTCAGTCTGCAGATTAGTATGAATAAATATAATATATTTATTCATTTTACATATCTTCTAAGAATAAACATGAACTTCATGTAATTTTATCATCAATGTTTATTTTCTAGTTGGAGGGGATGCTTCCATGTCTGGGTCACCGGCTGTTCTTCACCAGAGAAACTATTGTCCCGCTCATGCTATTGTCCGGGCCCAGGCTCGTGCTATTGTCGCCGGATGTATATATCACACTTCAATTTTCGTTAATCCTTGAATTCTTAATACCATTTTGTCTTAATATTGTTTGTCTTGATATTTCTTGTAGATACAGGGCAGCCCCATCCTGAGAGGGGGACTCGAGGGCTAAATCAGTCCTATAGGCTGAGGTCCGATAGAGATAGGGGGAGGCACCATTCCCCCTCTTCTTTACCCCCGATTATCTGTCACGACCCGTAATTTAGCATGTGTCCGGCACTTAAATTACGCAACGTCTAAAGGCGTGACGTAAATCAAGTAAGCCGAAGCCCAGAAAATCTAAACCTTTTTTGCGGAAAATAGTGGGGGTGCTGTTTTGAAATAAGGTATAATGAATCATGTTCCGTCTTTTAAAATTTTGGGCAGCACCTCCCTTGTATATTTTGATCCAAAAACATATACATAACAATATATATAGGAATCCCTAAGCGGGAGCTAGCTCTTCGCCAACTGGCGGAATCACAACCACGCAATGACATATATACGACGCCCAATGGCGAAGATTAACCCACAAAGAACAATAAATGAGCAAGATATCAAAACTCAAGAAAACGATCAAAAACCCATCGCCCTAAGTCTCGCACAATCAAGTATGACTAGGTCCACCAATATACAATGTCTAATCTATGATTTGATTTGATCTGATGGAGTTTATTTAGATACAATAGAATATAATAGTACAAGAGTGGGCACGATCCAACATGTGTCCCACCTACCAAAGCAAAACACCCTGGATGAAGCTGTGTGCCAGCGATACTGCAACTGATCCCAAGCGGTCAAACCTGCAAGAACTGTGGCACAACGGGGGTGAGTTGCCAACTTGTGAGTAGAAAACATCAGCAAGTAGAAATCGAATAAAACAATGATTTCCTAGGTCACTATATCCTGAAGGTAATACTATGATATCTAGGGTGACCAAGTACGTATATATGTCAACAATCAAGTCAATGCAATAACATATATAAATAAACATCTAACATCATATGCCTGTATGCCTATAGATATCATCCACGTGTCCATCAACGACACAAACAATATCATGGAACCTGAGTGTCCCACATTGACACTCGAACATCATGAAAACATAAGCCTGTATATATATGAGAGTATCTACCACGTGTGTCCATCAACGATACATCAAAATCATGGAACCTGAGTGTCTAACACCGACACTCGAAACATCATGAAAACATATGCCTGTATATATGAGGATATAAACCCCGTGTGTCTATCAACGACACATCAAAATCATGAAACCTGAGTGTCCAATACCGACACTAGAAACATCATGAAAACATATGCCTGTATATATGAGGATATCAACCCCGTGTGTCCATCAACGACACATCAAAATCATGGAACTGAGTGTCGAACACTGACAATCGAAACATCATGAAACCTGTGTCCAGCATTGACACGTAAATCCTCATATCTCAGGCGCCGCATACTCAGATCGGCCCTCATATCTATCTCATCTCAGGCGCCGTATCCTCAGATCGGTTCTCATATCCATCTCATATCATAACTCCAAAACGGTATCCTCCGGATATCCGCCGAGTTCTATACAATCACCGGTAGGTAGTGCTCTCCTGCCAGGCTCACCGTCTAACAATATGAGTCTTCTTGCCCCAGTGTACCACACCGGGTCCACCATATACCCGCAAACGGTGCCTACCGCTCCTCGAATCGGGTATACTCACTGCTCAGAACTGAGAAAACTCATGGAGGACACCTTGAAATATCATATCAAGAGAAACCGCATTTTTAAAACAATACACAATTTCCTTTGAAATTAAACCGCGGTTCTCAAATTCAGAGATCTCATAAAAACAACATCTCAATGCATATAACCATAAAGTATGATGTATGCAACATAGAGTAGTAATATGAACATATCGGGTATATCATGCAAGCATATAAACATAAGGTACGATGTATGCAATATAGAGTAGTAATATGAGCATATCAGGTATATCATGTAAGCATGTCAAGTGATAGTACTGAACAATGAATGTACTTTTACTTTTAAAATTAATATCATGATAGGGCAGTTCTCCTGTGTAAATAGCCCGACAATTCTACGGTATAAGTGACATGGCAATTCTACTATATAAGTGGCATGGCAATTACCGATGAGGCATGTGTGTGAGCCGGCAAATTTGTGTATGTGTAACATGCACATCAACGGTAATTGTGCAGGTGTACTAGCAAATGATATCATATAGCATTAAATACCGGCACGTGGTATGTACATCACGAGGGGTAAAATCCTACACAACATAATTTACAAATGGATGTATCTATCTACACAAGAATCATACGGTTGCTTTTTAAACGATACACATCGTCGTTTTGACAATAGGTATGGTACAGGTGGAAATCTTTATATCGGCGATCCCACCTTATAACATCCGATATGACAATAATCCTCAATCATCATCCTCAAATCACTAGCGCGGATCAATCATCCGGTACATCTCATCGCATACGGTAATCCATCATACAGGGTCATCAAACAGAATATGGAATCTATTGACCTATACAATAATGAGGGTACGGATCTAAAGTCTTGTACGGCATATTACTCATTATACTCATAAATATATATACACACATATATCTCAAATCACATTTGTATAAACGCCATATCTTATTAATTTCACAACACCTCTATCTCAATCTCGTGTCGTGTTTATCGATCTTGATCTCATATCATACCATCATCAACTCATACTTGTTCTCTTTCAATTCGTACTTATAACGATTCACTTCCCATCTCATATTCCCATGCAAATATATCCATTAACGTCAACTTTATCATAATTATAATTTAAAACACAATCTTCCATATCAATGGTTGCGGGGGTGCTATACGCCATCCACCCGACTTCCCCCGTAGATATAAATCTACTCACCTGCTAAACTCCTCGCTTAGCCGAAGTCGATGTGTTTCGTCGTCTCAGAAGTTTACGCGAAGGTACTTACAATCAATACACGATCGTAATGCTATTAAAACCAATATCCGAAAAACGATACGGCACACGAATTGCTTATAGGTTAGAACCTATAGCTTACGCATGAAAGATCAACCAAATAACCCTCGTCCGTTGATGTACAAACGTTCAACGATAGAATCAAATCCAAATACCAAAACCACGAATTCAAGTATCTTAAAAATATAGCCAAAACACTCGCAAACAACTCCCAGATTTTGGTTCAGGTAAATAGGGACTAAACAAGCAAGTACATGGGATAGGTTATAGGGTAAGTGAGCTATAGGCAAAACCACATCACCAAAGCCAATAGGGGGTCCGGCGACAACATCCCAAAATCCGGCCTCGCCGGTCGAAGTAAGGTGGAATGGGTTCGTATTTTGGTGGTGGTCTTCTAATGGTCTATTTAGGTTAATGGACTTGTTTGATTTTCTTTAAAATATCCCAGATAGCTCCAGATACCCTGTAGGCCTTTAGGTTTCACAAAACTGACACGGGAAAATTATAACTTCGTGTATCGGGTTCTAAACTCATTTTCAGGCTATGAAATCAATCTCTAAGGTCTTGTAAACACTCACTACACCTCTATTTACCACTTAACAGCAACTTGGAATTTTCTAAGATCACATATCTTAATTATATCAAATTCTAAACTAAACTAGGATATTTAACATAAACACTAATCTAAAGTGAAGAGATTACCTCATTTGCAACTAAAGAAAATTCTTGAGTTGCTCAAAGTCTTCAAAATCCAAACTTGGATGGTTCAAAAGGTTTAGAATAGGTTTGTGCATATTTATTGTGAAGGGGGCATGAGGTTTTGAGAAGGGATTGGAGGTGATGCATGGAGGTAGTGGGAGAATGAAGGAGATGAAGAAATACGTGAACAAACAATGGGGAAAGAATAAGGGCAGCCAAGTCTCACTCTCTCTCTCTCTCTCTCTTATCTTTACTCTCTATCAAAATATCTATTTTATTTCTTCTCTCTTTTAACCATGGCATCTAATTCATTCTTTCACACTCAAACTCTTCTCTCTTTGCTTTTCTTTTCTTTTCCTTTCTCTTTTCTTTTCTCTTTTAAATCTCACAAGTCACACACACAAATTTACAAACACAAACCCAACATGCACATGACATGGTGCACTAGCCATGAAAAAATGTAAAAATACGGATTTGACCAAAATCCGATAATTATCATTATAATAAATAATCATTTTAATCTTCGATAAATTTCCAAATACTGGTATATACTTATACCATTTTACGAAAAACCTCTATTCGCAAATCGAATAGTTTTCGCGAAATATATTATTTTAATATTAAATTTCCAAAAATAATATTTTATATTTCTGAAATGTTACAGTCTTCCCCCTTAAATAAATTCGGTATCCGAATTTAAATTTAAATCCCCAATGCTAAAACATTTCAATAATCAACTCAAATCAACGGGGCTCCGAAATCACGGAAGATACAGAAATACCACAGCGCATCATGTGCGCTTGAAAACGAGTACGAAACTCAAATCAAACTCCGTCAAGCATCACACAATTATCGAAGTTATAAAGGAAATACGAATATCGAATTCCACTACTGGAATCCAAATGCACTATAGTCAAATCATAATACATATATAGCACGCATATTTGTAAAACCATTTTAAAAGCTGAATATCTTATGCAAAATCTTTTCCAAATCTCCGTGCTATGCGTAGCTCACGGCACAAGTGGCGGACGATCATTTGTAAGGTAGTAAATATATACTTATATATATTTTGCTCAATTTATACGTCCTGCCTTTTTGAAATATCCCAGAAGGATCTCTTTATAAAATTTCATGTCACTCGCGGACACGTACTAAATAGCGAGACTATAGCTCCTTTTTGAAAACCTTTGGTAACTTTTTATGCATGCAAAAGTACTCAGGCACTGTCCTCAGACCAGCCCTACTCGGCTACTATATAATATAGTATACATCATTAAAACGTGATACTCATAAATAAAATCAGCCTCAAAAGGCTATCCAACATCACATGCATCTGGTGCGCACGGAAAACCAAATCTAATACAAGTGCCACAATATGTACAAAAGCAAAACTAAGTGCAGCAGGTGTGTACGAAAGCATCTGTCCAGTGCAACGGATGTGCAGGGAAACAATATCAAATGCATCTATAGTACACGAAAGCATTTTTCAGTGCAACGGATGTGCACGACAATCTCAACCCAGTGCAAATAACATGCACGAATGAAAATTTCAATCAAGTGCATCCAACATACACGAATAAAAATCTCAATCGAGTGCAAGTAACATACATGAATGAAAATCTCAATCGAGTGCAACTAACATGCACGAATGAAAATCCCAATCAAGTGCATCCAACAAGCATGAATAAAAATCTCATATCATGTGCCCAATGTGCGCGAAAATCCAAATCAAGTGCGTCTGGTCCGTATAAAACATCTAGTGCAATAATATGCATGATAACGAACACCAAGTGCAGACGCTTACGAAAACATAAATCTGGCGCAACAAATGTACAAAATACAAATCTGGTGCAACCAATGCACGAAATACAAATCCGGTGCAACTAATGCAAGAAATACAAATCTTGTGCAACCAATGCACGAAATACAAATCTGGTGCAACCAATGCACGAAAACTCATCAATATCTCAAATGCTCACAAAAATGACACCGAGTATACCAAGGTGCATAGAATCATAAACGTGTGCAACTGTGTGCACAAAAGATAAATCAATGCACTGCAAGTACATATAAGCTATACCGAGTGCATAAGTAAAGGCAAGTGCATATAACATGGACGAAATCAAATAGACAGTATCGAATCCACGAAACCATAAATACGTGCTACGAAGGCACAAATCGATACCAAGTGCAATAGATATGCACAAATCATAAACCAATATAGCGGTGTATAAAACATAAATCAAGTGCAATAACTGTGCACGATATAAATCTCCAGTAGGTGCAACCATGGCGCACAAAAATATAATCACGAAACCCAATCATCAAAACTCAGGTCCAAGCGATAAAAGTATGATACTCGGATCACAAAATGCAATCGTAATAACTGACATTGAGGTACACCTCCTCGAAAAATATGCCGGTGCGCCCAAACTTGCAGAGCAAGATCATCTACTTGCCTCCTGCTCAAGATATGGCGTCCTCGGTCTCAGGGTCCTCATTTTCCCTGTGGATTACTAATCTTATGATCCTTCTGCTCGTCGGCCTAGTCAAGTATACTAACGGAACAGCTCCGCTCTAGCACTCCTCTGATCACCGTTTGGCCAATCAACATGATCACTCGCAAACGGCACGTTACCGACGGCGGCATCCGGCCCTCTGAATATGCATGATGTATCTGATCCTGGGTGCAAGTCTTAATCGCTGCGGTGTCCTGGAAAGAACCTGCTCACGGCTTCTTCCGATCCCACTTATGCCGAACTATACGAAGGCTGGCACTCTTGTGTAACTCTTTTCTCATAACCGGACAGCTGTGTCCTCAGCACGGCTTTCCTCTAGAAATTTGGCTGTATCTAACGCCTCTGCACACATATCAATCCTCTGGCATCAACGAAAAGTAACAACCGCTCGTTAACATCTCGCACGAACAACTTGTTCCACTTGTCTTTATTATCGTTCACTTCGACGTCATCTCTTGCTGACTGCATCTTGCAATTCATTCTTGGCTACGTCAATCTGGAGTCTCTCACACGGACTCGAAATTACGAACTCGGTATCTTCATCACTCTGTAGAAGATATCTAGACGAACACATTCTCGGGAACTCGTCCAATCATCGGAGGAATACACTTTATTCGTCCGTTCTCGATCAACTCACAACACATCTGGTGAGGTCCTTCTATCTGAAACTGGTCAACTTGCCGATCTCACATCGGAGTATCCAACGAACAACGTCTTCTCTTGATCGATCTACTCTAGATCTGAGTAAGATCCTTCAACTGGAATTCTTCAACTCAACTGAGCCTGCATCGATACATCAAATCTGACAAATCATAACAGTCGCTCCACCCGAGATAGACTAGCTACCTCCTGTTACATCTCTGCCTGAAAGCTCCAGTGGTTTCAACTCATAAACTCTGAAAACGACATCCCATCAATCTCAGCAACAGTTGGATCATCTTTCTGCACAGTAGACAACATCACGATCTCTGAGGTAGGCTGTACATCAACAGTCCTCTCAATCTGGCAGCCTCTATCAATGGCCCGATCATCTGGTGCAAAACCGAACACTCGCCTGAAACGAGAGATCACAACACAATACTATACCTACATGTCCCTATGTCACCATAAAACAACATGGTCAGTCCTCGTCCATGACGAGCCCGCCCTGACCGCAATACCAGTAGCAGCTCAATCTGTGCTCAAACCATGGTGACAGGAATCTCAAGCAGGTATCGAAGAAGATAGATCAATGAATGAAAGAATCAACAGATCCCAAATGGATATATGATTATGGGAACGAATAGTATCTCAGATCTCAAGATAAGTACATCCTAAAGTTTCTTAAGTGGAGTATCATATCGTAAATATGTCGCGGAACATATGTACGGTACGTCACTCTACTCAAGCTACTAACTCCATCAATCAAGGTCATATGAAATGAAAGTTCAGGTCTAATACCCCCCGTTAAGTCTAAGTTCCATAAGGTCAAGCTTAGGTTCCGAAATATATACGCCCTAGACTCCGCATAGTCAAACCCAGACTCAAACCAAGGTTAAACCTAACGCTCTGATACCAACTTTGTCACGACCCATAATTTAGCACCTGACCAGCACTTAAATTACGCAACGTCTAAAAGCGTGACGTAAATCAAGTAAGCCGAAGCCCAGAAAATCTAAACATTTTTGCGGAAAATAGCGGGGGTGCAGTTTTGAAATAAGGTATAATGAATCATGTTCCTTCTTTTAAAATTTTGGGCAGCACCTCCCTTGTATATTTTGATCCAAAAATATATACACAATGATATATATAGGCATCCCCAAGAGGGAGCTAGCTCTTCGCCAACTGGCGGAATCACAACCACGCAATGACATATATATGACGTCCAACGGTGAAGATCAACCCAGAAAGAACAATAAATGAGCATGATATCAAAACTCAAGAAAATGATTAAAAACCCATCGCTCTAAGTCTCGCACAACCGAGTCTGACTAGGTCCACCAATATACAATGTCTAGTCTATGATTTGATCTGATCTAATGGAGTTTATCTAGATACAACAGAATATAACAGTACAAGAGTGGGCACGATCCAACATGTGTCCTACCTACCAAAGCAAAACACCCTGGATGAAGCCGTGTGCCAGCGATACCGCAACTGATTCCAAGCGGTCAAACCTGCAAGAACCGTGGCACAATGGGGGTGAGTTTCCAACTCGTGAGTAGAAAATATCAACAAGCAAAAATTGAATAAAACAATGATTTCCTAGGTCACTATATCCTAAAGGTAATACCATGATATCTAGGGTGACCAAGTACGCATATATGTCAACAATCAAGTCAATGCAATGACATATATAAATAAACATCTAACATCATATGTCTGTATGCCTATGGATATCATCCATGTGTCCATCAACGACACAAACAATATCATGGAACCTGAATGTCCCACACCGACACTCTAACATCATGAAAACATAAGCCTGTATATATATGAGAGTATCTACCACGTGTGTCCATCAACGACACATCAAAATCATGGAACCTGAGTGTCTAACACCGACACTCGAAACATCATGAAAACATATGCCTGTATATATGAGGATATCAACCCCGTGTGTCCATCAACGACACATCAAAATCATGGAACCTGAGTGTCCAACACCGACACTTGAAACATCATGAAAACATATGCCTGTATATATGAGGATATCAACCCTGTGTGTCCATCAACGACACATCAAAATCATGGAACCTGAGTGTCCAACACCGACACTCGAAACATCATGAAACCCGTGTCCAGCATCGACACGTAAATCCTCAAATCTCAGGCGTTACATACTCAAATCGGCCCTCATATCTATCTCATCTCAGGCGCCGCGTCCTCAGATCGGTCCTCATATCCATCTCATATCATAACTCCAAAATGGTATCCTCCGGATATCCGCCGAGTTCTATACAATCACTGGTAAATAGTGCACCCCTGCCATGCTTACCGCCTAACAATACGAGTCTTCTTATCCCGTGGTACCTCACCGGGTCCACCATGTATCCGCAAACGGTGCCTACCGCTCCTCGAATCGGGTATACTCACTGCTCAGAACCGAGAAAACTCATGGTGGACACCTCGAAATATCATATCAAGAGAAACCTCATTTTAAAAATAATACACAATTTCTTTTGAAATTAAACCGCGATTCTCAAATCCAGAGATCTCATAAAAAAGCATCTCAATGCATATAACCATAAAGTATGATATATGCAACATAGAGTAGTAATATGAGCATATCGGGTATATCATGCAAGCATATAACCATAAGGTACGATGTATGCAACATAGAGTAGTAATATGAGCATATCGGGTATATCATGTAAGGATGTCAAGTAATAGTACTGAACAATGAATGTACTTTTACTTTTAAGATTAATATCATGATAGGGCAGTTCTCCTGTGTAAATGGAATGACAATTCTACGGTATAAGTGACATAGCAATTCTACTGTATAAGTGGCATGGCAATTACCGATGAAGAATGTGTGTGAGCCGGCAAATCTGTGTATGTGTAAAATGCGTATCAACAGTAATTATGCAGGTGTACTAGTAAATGATATCATATAGCATTAAATACCGGCACGTGGTATATACATCACGAGGGGTAATATCCTACACAACATGAACAATAAATGGGTGTATCTATTTACACAAGAATAATACGACCACTTTTTAAACGGTACACATCGTCGTTTTAACAATAGGTATGGTACAGGTGGAAAACTTTATATCGGCGATCCCGCCTCATAACATCCGATATGGCAATAATTCTCGATCATCATCCTCAAATCACTAGCGCAGATCAATCATCCGGTACATCTCATCGCATACGGTAATCCATCGTATGGGGTCATCAAACAGAGTAGGGAATCTATCGAACTATACAATAATAAGGGTACGGATCTAAAGTCTCGTACGACATATTGCTCATTATACTCATAAATATATATATACACACATATATCTCAAATCACATTTGTATAAACGTCATATCTTATTAATTTCACAACACCTCTATCTCAATCTCGTGTCGTGTTTATCGATCTCGATCTCATATCATACCATCATTAACTCATACTTGTTCTCTTTCAATTTGTACCTATTATGATTCACTTCCCATTTCATATTCTCAAGCAAATATATCCATTAACGTCAACTTTATCATAATTATAATTTAAAACACAATCTTCCATATCAATGGTTGCGGGGGTGCTATACGCCATCCACCCGACTTCCCCCGTAGATATAAATCTACTCACCTGCTAAACTCCTCGCTTAGCCGAAGTCGATGTGTTTCGTCGTCTCGGAAGTCCGTGCGAAGGTACCTACAATCAATACACAATCGTAATGCTATTAAAACCAATATCCGAAAACCTATATGGCACACGAATTGCTTATAGGTTAGAACCTATAGCTTACACATAAAAGATCAACCAAATAACCCTCGTCCGTTGACGTACAAACGTCCAACGACGGAATCAAATCCAAATACCAAAACCACAAATTCAAGTATCTTAAAAACATAGCCAAAACACTCGCAAACAACTCCCAGATTTTGGCTCAGGTAAATAGGGACTAAACAAGCAAGTACAGGGGATAGGTTATAGGGTAAGTGAGCTACATGCAAAACAACATCACTAGAGCCAATAGGGGTTCCGGCGACAACATCCCAAAATCCGGCCCCGCCGATCGAAGTAAGGTGGAATGGGTTCGTATTTTGGTGGTGGTATTCTAGTGGTCTATTTAGGTTAATGGACTTGTTTGATTTTCTTAAAAATACTTCAGATAGCTCCAGATATCTTGTAGGCCTTTAGGTTTCAAAAAAGCGACACGGAAAAATTCTAACTTCGTGTATCGGTTTCTAAACTCATTTCCGGGCCATGAAATCAATCTCTAAGGTCTTGTAAACACTCACTACAACTCTATTTACCACTTAACAGCAACTTGGAATTTTCTAAGATCGCATATCCAAATTATATCAAATTTTAAACTAAACTAGGATATTTAACATAAACACCAATCTAAATTGAAGAGATTATTTCATTTGCAACTAAAGAAAATTCTTGAGTTGTCCAAAGTTTTCAAAATCCAAACTTGGATAGCCCAAAGTCACACACACAAAGTCATAAATACAAACCCAACATGCACATGATATGGTGTATTAGCCATGAAAAAATGTAAAAATACGGATTTGACCAAAATCTGATAATTATTATTATAATAAATAAATCATTTTAATCTCCGATAAATTTCCAAATATTGGTATATACTTATACCATTTTACGAAAAACCCCTATTCGCAAATCGAATAGTTTTCCCGAAATATATTATTTTTATATTAAATTTCCAAAAATAATATTTTATATTTCTGAAATGATACATTATCTCTATACTGTCGATTATGCTGAGAAGTTCGGCTGGTATATGGGGATGAGAGCCGCATCCCAAAAAAGTATCCACTTCACATTGAGTGGGGCGGTCAGTACCGGCGCTCATTTGTCCTCTTCTGGGATCAGGTTCGGGTATTAATATATATTTTCATTTGACTTATCCAATATATTTATTATTATTTAACACTTGCAATTTAAATACATTATTTTTTTGTATTTGCAGTTGGATTACGACTTTCAGCCTATACCCGACCCTGATCACCCTGAGAGAGTGTTCGATCTTCACACTCTATACCTAGCCCTGATGAAGAACATGCAATCAAAGATCCGATACAAAGGAACGAGCTGAAAATAGACTGCTGTTTGGTATAGCTGGTGACTCCCGAGACAGAGAGAGCGACTCTCCTACATACTCCGGCCTTTGCGAGAGTCGGCGTAGATACATGGACTTTCTTGTGCCAATATTACGACTCTCAGCGCAAACAGGTTTGTAATTTAAATGTAATTCATTATTTAGTATATAATTTATTTTTTTGTATAGCTTAATTAGAAAACTAAATCTGAATGTGTTGCGCAGAAATATGCCGGTCAAAATAAGGAGAATAGGAAGTCGGTGAAGAAGGGCCGCCTCACTTATATAGGTGGCTCGAGGAACATTACTCGTGCCATGGAGGCATCGATAAATTACAATAGATCTATTTTGATATAGTGTAATATTAAGAGTTATTTTATAATATATGTAATTTTTTGGCGAATTGCAGAGAGCTCAGACTCTGGTGCAGGGTGGTACACCGAGCGTGCTGACCGTGCATCTTGCCGTCCACGATACCTCGACAGATCCTGCCACGGGTCAGCTTTGATTCTCCAACAACGCTATCCAAGAGTATTACGTAAGTGTTAATATTTATTCTAATTTGAATGAAAATTTTATTTTGATAAGTTCAAATTTAAATGATATATTTATATTTTAATGGTTAATGTGGGTGTAGGAGCGGATGGTGGAGCAGGCGGAGATATCGGGGATCGATTTTAGTGGACAGAACGATCCGATACTACCGACCCCAGTCCGAGATGCCGCACACAGAGAGCACCACGGAGATTGGAAGAGTGGTCGGGGACTGAGTCCTAGCAGGGCCCATAAGAGGTTGGTTTCCACTTCAGCGGTTACTTCCCCTACCCCCGTGAGCGACTTTTGGAGTATGATGTTGCCGCCTTGAAGACCACCGTCGAGGAGTTGAAGGAGATGTTGGTACGTATATTACTTAATAGTAAAATATTATATCATATTATAGATAGTACTATATGCAATATTAGTAGCCTGAGCTTATTTGGTTGTAGACTTAGTTTTGATTAATCATACTTACATAAAATTATCTAATTAAAATAAACTACAGTTTTCCAAACTAGATACCCAAACTAGGCCTAAGTTCCTAAGTCTTCTTAGATTGGGTTTCGCAATAATTTGATAATGATACGAATTTGACTAAAATCTAATACACCATTCTTACTCATTAATTGCACGCACAAAATTTTACAGATTTGGCAGGCTATTTCGGCTGCGGCTCCACATGCATCTCTTTCGGCTGGGGCTCCCCAAGCCACTATCTCAGCTGCGGTTGCAAAGAACACTCCTGTAGCTCCACAGTCCGCTCAGACTTCCGCACAGTCCGCTCCTTCATTATGCAAGTTTTTGATGACTCAGGACTGCACCAAGAAGCATATGCACCAGATTACGGCGATTATCAGAGGTGGAGGAGCTGGACCGAGATAGGGTAGCTTTCTTTTTTATATTTTGAGAATGTATGTACTTATCTGATACATATTGTATATATTTTGGGCGATATTGGTGGTTGTTTGTTTGTTCATGATGATTTAGATTGATATCGATATCATATTCTGTTTGTTTATTTCTTTTATATATTATGCATGAGATGTTGATTATGAATATTTATGTATTTGGTTATATGATTTATATATTATTGTGCACAGGGTGGGAAAAAAACAAGAAAACCATTTGAAAAAAACCCTGATATTTTGTCCCTACGGATTAATCCGTAGAACCATCTGTTGCACTCATGGATTAATTCGTAGGTGCAATATTTGCCCCTACACAGTTCACCCCAAGGACAAAATATCAGGATACGTGATATTTTATCCCTATGGAATCAGTAACTTGGGTAAAACTTGTCCCTAAGGATTAATCCGTAGGGTCATTTATCTGGACCTACGAATAAGTCCGTAGGGGAATCTATCAAGCCCTACGGATAAATTCGCAGGGGCATGTAGGGTTTCCTTATCACCTTGTATAGGGTTTGGAAGCATCACACATGCCACAACTTTGATTTTATGAGGTGCTAAGCAAACTTAACTAGGAATCTTACTAGAAATATTGAGTACCAATTAAAAGTATCACAAACAAAAGTTATTCTATCACTAAGTGGTGAGAGTACAACCTTTGTAGACCTCCTTGAGTGACTCCTTAGATCTCCTAGAGTTTGGAATGGCTCACTTAAACACTTCCGAGTCCATGACGATCCACCCAAAGTCCTTTGCTCAAAGCTCGTTGCTTCACTTGTTCTTTCAAATTTGTGGAGCAAACACCCAACACAAAAGAGCTAGAGATGTGTAGGATGATGAAGTGGTTTATGTTCTCACTTAAAAACCCTCTCCTTTTCTTTTCCTCACTTTAAACAAATCTCAAGTGAGCTTGAAGAAGGAGGAAGATGAAGATGGCAAAGCTTTTTTGAAGATAATGATAATTCTTATGTTATAAAAATAAAACAAAAGGATATATATGTAAGACACTCTTACAACTAACTATGGTTGATATAAATATCTAGATATTTAGTGATGAGTTAAAGAACAAAGGAAATTAACCATGGGTAAGTCAATGGTCAAAGAAAGAAGAGTGTGGAAGCTATGAGTCATTTGTAAAAAAATGAGTCATTAGTTAATTTCCTTTATCTTTTATCTTAAAACAAAAAATCTATATATTAATATGAACCATGTGAGTCTTGTATTGCCATCTTCAATATATCAACAACCATGATACAAATGCATGTATGTATGTGTGTATGCACATCAACATATACATATACATGTATGCATCCATCAAAAGAAAAAAGGGTTTAATAAAAGTGAGCTAAAAGTCATTATTAAATCAACATTTGATTTAATAAACCGGTCATATCACATATGACCCGACCAATAGTTAACACCCGATTAACATACGGTATCTCATACTCGTATTTAATTGAGTTCCCACGCATATCTCTTATGCACACCACATCGTTTTTCCTGAGCTAGGAAACTTCTGTGTGGGACTCTAAGACTCGTCAATACGCCGGCAGTAGCTGATGATCACATCAAACACCTACAAGCCACAAGCGGTCAGCTAAACGTAACGGCCACCCGGGTATTGAGCTATCAGAAGAAGAACAAGCGAATCTGTCAAAACTCCCGTCAATCCAACTGGCAACACTTACCGTACAGTCCGGTCTCTTCGTCAGATATGCTGCATATCGAGTCTAGGGATGGAATCGTCGACCCCAATAACTCAATAAGTCATGCTGGTATATGGTCTACAACAGATCGAGAAACTACTGATAACACTTATCAGTAATATCTCAGCAGCCCTGGCCAGGGACTTCCTGTTATAGCCAATCGTGTACAGCACAGCATCAACCCCCAATACCGGGAGAGACAAAACCTCTCCTATCGCTCATTGTCTCCATATACCTCGGGACTGTACCCAAAATCCACCTGTTTGTACGACTCAGTAGAGCTGTAGTAAGGTGGAGATCAAGATACAGTGGGAGGACACACAAGACTCTATGGCGATCTTGGGTCTACAGACTAACCTGTACCAGTGTCACCTGAGAACTGCTATCCGACGTATGATATAATACCATATAGGAGTTCTCGGTGAGTCCGTTCAGTGTACCCAGTCTCACTAAGCTCCCGTATACAATCTTTGGTGTCAACACACCAGACGGATATGGGATCATCTATCGCCCATCATATGGAACAAGAATAGTATACGCTAGTCTACACTGGAATATCGATGCCCTGTCTCGATATACCTACGACTAGGAACATTTCAAGGATATGCTTATAAATTATAGGTGTCCCACTAGTATGATCCACATCATAATCCCAGTAGTCAAGCCAATATCCTTAGGGCTTTATCAATATGTACCAAATGAGTAAAAACATGATCAAGTGAACATATGATAAAGAGAAACCAGATAGCATACTATCATGTCGAGCAAGACTTTCCTCTGAATATATATATATATATAGACACACACACACACACATCAGTACATACACTATCATATAATGGCCTTTAGGGCATACATATATCCAACAATCTCCCACTTGCACTAAGGCCAATTATTGGCGTATCTTATACCCAACATCTCAAAATGTCGCTCATACTGCGGTTGAGGGAAGGCCTTGGTGAATGGATCCGCATTGTTGTTCTTTGTATCTACTCTCTTAATCTCGATGTCGTGGTGATCAACTATCTCCCGGATCACATGATATCACCTCAGGATGTGTCTAGACTTCTGATGGGACCTGGGCTCTTTGGCCAACGCCATAGCCCCATTATTGTCACAATATAAAGGTATTGGATCAATAATGGTTGGAACTACTCCTAGCTCCGAGATGAACTTCCTCATCCAGACGGCTTCCTTGGCAGCATCATTTGCAGCAATGTACTCAGCTTCCATCGTTGAGTCTGCAATGGTATCCTGTTTGGAACTCTTCCAACTTACCGTCCCTCTATTGAGGGTAAATGCAAACCCTGAGATAGACTTGCTGTCATCCTTGTCACTCTGGAAGCTTGAATCGGTAAAGGCCTCCATTTGGAGATCCCCGTTACCATACACCAAGAACAATTCTTTAGTCCTTCGCAAGTACTTAAGAATGTTCTTCACAGCAGTCCAGTGATTCTCCCCTGGGTTTGACTGATACCTGCTTACTACACTAAGTGCATAAGCTACATCAGGGCGTGTACACAATATCGCATACATTATCGATCCTACGGCCGAAGCATAGGGAATAATGCTCATGCGAGGTCTCTTTTTATCAGACATTGGGCAATCGTCCTTGGAGAGAGTGACTCCGTGGCAAGCAGGTAAGGAACCCCGCTTGGAGTCTTCCATACTAAACCTCTTTAGGATAGTGTTGATGTACTTAGTTTGGGACAATCCCAATAACCGTTTGGATCTATCCCTATAGATCCTTATGCCCAATATGTACGTGGCATCACCCAGGTCCTTCATGGAGAACCTTTGTGATAAGAATGATTTGACTGACTGTAGCATAGGAATGTCATTTCCCATCAGAAGTATGTCATCCACGTACAATACGAGGAATGCGACATTTCTCCCTACAGTCTTCTTATAAACACAAGGTTCATCTGGATTTTTGATGAAATCAAACTCTTTGATAAAATCATCAAAACAGATGTTCCAACTCCGTGATACCTGCTTTAATCTATAAATGGATTTAAGCAACTTACATGCTTTTCCGCTGCTCCCACTGTCAATGAAGCCCTCTGGCTGATCCATATAAACACATTCATCTAAATCACCATTTAGAAATGCAGTTTTAACGTCCATCAACCAGATTTCATAGTCGTAGTGAGCAGCAATAGCAAGTAGGATCCGAATGGATTTAAGCATGGCTACCGGAGAGAAAGTCTCGTCATAGTTCAAACCTGGTCTTTGACGAAAGCCTTTCGCTACCAACCTTGCCTTATAGGTCTCTACCTGTCCATCTACACCGATCTTTCTTTTAAAGATCCATTTGCAGCCTACAAGTTTTATCCCAGAGGGTACATTCTCCAAAGTCCATACTTTGTTGGTGTACGTGGACTCTATTTCGGATCTCATGGCATCCAGCCATTTCACAGAGTCACCACTCGTGATAGCTTGATGAAAACTGCCAGGATCATCATCATCCATGATGCAATATTCTCTATCACCATCAATGAGAAAACCGTAGTATCTCTCCGGTGGGCGAGAAGTCCTACCAGATCTATGGAGTGGCTGAGATTCATTAGATTCTGTTACAACATCAGGTTCAGCCAAGTCGTCATTTGTAACTTGTGTTTCTAGAACCTCTTCTAGATCTACCACATTGCCATCAACATCATTTGGAAAAATCTCATTTTCTAAAAATGTGGCATACTGAGAAACAAACACCTTTTGTTCCTCCTTGTGGTAGAAAAGATACCCAAACGAATGTTTTGGATATCCCACAAATATATATTTGACCGATCGTGTCTTGAGTTTGTCTGAATTCTGCTTTTTGACAAAAGCCGGACAACCCCAAATCTTAACTCGTTTAAGAGATGGTCTCTTCCCATGCCATATCTCATATGGAGTGGTAGACACGGTCTTGGTTGGAACTTTGTTTAACAGAAAAGCTGCAGTTTCCAATGCATGCCCCGAAAAGGAGAGGGGTAACTCAGAATCACTCATCATGGATCGTACCATATCTAATAGGGTACGATTCCGCCGCTCTGACACACCATTGTGCTGTGGTGTGTAAAGGGGAGTGAGCCGAGAGAGAATCCCATTCTTTTTTAGGAAGTCCAAGAACTCAGTACTTAAGTACTCTCCACCTCGATCTGATCGAAGTATCTTGATTCTCATTCCTGTTTGGTTTTCTACTTCAAGTTTACACTCCTTGAATTTCTCGAAAGCTTCAGACTTATGCTTTATCAAAAACACATGACCGAATCTTGAGAAATCATCAGTAAAAGTTATGAAGTAAGAAAAACCGCCTCTTGCATGTGTAAACATTGGCCTACATACATCACTATGTATGAGGCCTAGGAGCTCAGTAGCTCTTTCTCCGTGTCCAGTAAACGGAGTTTTGGTCATTTTACCTTTGATACAAGACTGGCAAGTTGCATAAGATTTATACTCAAAAGAATTTAAATATCTATCTTTATGAAACTTGTTTAGTCTTGTTTCATTAATATGACCAAGTCTACAATACCAAAGAAAAGCTTCATTTATATCTGAAAATTTTCTTTTACTTGTGTGTTGAATGTTGAAAACTGTGTGTTGATTAAGAAAGTATATCCCGTTATTTAGTGTACCACAACCAATCAACTCTTGATTAAGTCTAATGTTCATAACATTGCGTTGCACAGCAAAATGATATCCTTCATTGTCTAACAAAGAAATGGATATAATATTACAAAGCATACTTGGCACAAAATAACATGGGTTCAAAACCAATATACAACCCGAGGTCAACCCTAGGTGATACTCTCCCACTGAAACTGCATTTACATTGGAACCATTTCCAACCTGGAGAGTATGATCACATGTCTTCAAAACTCTGCTATTTCTCAACGCCTGCACAGAATTGCAAATATGAGAACCCGAACCGGTATCTAATACCCAGGAAGCAGAGTTAGTAGAAAAATAGTTTTCAATTACGAACACACCTGAAGCTAAAGCATCACCATGCTTCTTCTTGAGTTCAAGGTACTCAGTACAGTTCCGCTTCCAGTGTCCCGTCCTTTTGTAGTGGAAACATTCTCCTTTCCCCGATTCCCCAACCTTGGACTTGTTTTTGCCCTTAACCTTTTTGACTCCACCCTTAGGTTTGGTGGGTTTCTTCTTCATCTTTCCCTTGGCCTTAGCCTTCGGGCGAGAGGAGGAAGATGGCCTAACACTCAAAACGGGAGTCTTCACTGACTTCAGCGTGCTCTCTGCACTCTTTAACATATTAAGGAGTTCAGGTAGTTCCTTCTCCATGTTGTGCATATTGAAGTTAACTATAAATTGAGCAAAGGTAGAGGGGAGAGACTGCAGAATAATATCCGTATATTGCTCATTGTCCATTGTCCATCCAAGGTCTTCAAGCTCTTCTATGAGAGCTATCATCTTCAGAACATGGTCTCCTACTGCTGTGCCAGGGGCCATTCGCATCTGAAACAGCTTTCTGGATGCTTCGTATCGTAATACGCGAGATTGCTCTCCATACAACTCTTTTGTATGGAGGAATATGGCTTTGACGTCCATATTCTCATGATGCTTCTGATGTGTGTTATCCATCGATGCTAGCGTGAGGCATTTGGCCGTGGCACAGTCAGCGTCCCATGTCTTGCGGATTTCCCTATCCGCAACTGAAGGTTTAAGACCTAGGATGGGCGAGGTTGGAGCCGTGAGGACATATGATACCTTATCATAAGTCAAGGCAATGTTGAGATTCCTCAGCCAGCCTTTATAATTGGTCCCATTCAGTTTATTTTTATCTAGTAGAAGCTTGAGTCCTGACATAGGTATCTGCCATTAAAAGAGAGAAAAGAATACACTCAGCGAAAGCTCTTGCAAAGATCAGATTGGTTATTATCTTGTTTAATCGATGTCTCCTACTGTTTTTTTCAAATTTTCTTTAAAACCTTTTAAAAAGAAAACTAGTCGGGATTAATTACATTCTACAACTTCGCTAACCGTTCAGCCAGGCCGGTGCCGGTACTTGAGGGAGATTCCCCGTGCTTTCGCACGGACCTAATTAAAATAAACCTCGTCTTCCCAGAGGCGTAGCCCCGTTTGACACCTTTCTAGACACCTAATGGGTTAGCTAATTGTAAAGTGCAAAATTCTCCCGGGAGCAACTTTTGCTCACAGTAGGATCGGGATCCTACTATCATATAGAAGGTATGCAATCTCATTGCAAATTTCAACTCTTGAAATTCCCGATATTATTTTTACCCCTAGCACTCATGACCTTAACTATAGTCAACATATCATAA
The DNA here is from genome assembly GCA_030015575.1 of Agapanthus africanus. NCBI lineage: Eukaryota > Viridiplantae > Streptophyta > Magnoliopsida > Asparagales > Amaryllidaceae > Agapanthus > Agapanthus africanus. Next base: position 218,463,132 of record CM057337.1, on the reverse strand, counting down.
GTACTAGTCAAGTTCTTCCCGTCATTTCGTGATTAACTAGATCCACCCATATGACCCTTAACTAAAGTCAACATAATCATATGAATGTCCTAACTAATCTACATCATATGCAGTGTAGGAAGACATCACTTAGCTACCATACACTGCGCCTTAACTAAAGTCAAAATACGCAGCACGAATACTAAGTACTCTACTTCCTAAAATGATAGAGGGCTGCGGATAGTTTTTAAGAAAACTTTTAATGCTTTGAACTTGATATCGTTGTATAATCCAATGGGTTTAAAAGGAGTGTCTTAAGCTCCGCATTTTGATAAAAGGCCGAGTGTGTTTCAAATCCGATTCTACAACATCTTTTTAGGTTCATTTTTTCTTTACATTAATCTCATTAATGTAGTCCCATCATTTAAGTCCTAAAACCATCACAGAAAGAAATGAAAAAATAACGTACGCTTATGCCACTCGCATTCGTCACAGTGTTCTGTTATGTACCGTTAGGTTACTTAACTAACGGCATACCGGGACGGGGTTAGCGTGAGTGCAAAACATAAGCAACGTCTATTATATATCATATATATAATATTGCATTCGTCTCAGATATATATTAAATGATCACATCACATAATATAAGCAGCAGAAGCACATTTAATATAGGACATCTAGGAGGTCTGTATTTTGTATTTAGCCATCAATAGAAAATACGGATTCCACGGTCACGATGAATAGCCAAGCCCACACCCCTAGACCCCTATGAGAGCGGCAAGTGACCCTACCAATTATGGAGTTTAGGAGACCCGATCTCGACTCCTCGAGATGGCCTCCCACTGAACCTTAAAACCCGGTCACTTGTGCCCTCTTTCTTGGGTCTATCTTAATGCGGAAAAGTAAATAATATACAACACTGGTGACATCATCCTCAACCCGGAAGTGCCCCAAATAAAAGAATATTACATACAATTTAATTTTACATGAATGAAAAGAAAACTCTCATCTCACATAAAACCCCCGGCTATTCAATCACGACAATCCTGCACATCATATCTCAGCAACACATAATATCACATATCATCAACGTAAGTAAGTATGCGTACCCTGATTGATGTATAGCAACGAAACCGGCGATACACCACATGCTACACTTACGGTCCCAGAGAAATAAAATGAAAAACTACAACAATTGGAATCGTAACTGCCTTTAGACAACATAAACCCGGAATATCACATATCCAAGATTTCATGCCTAACAATGTAAAGCTCGCATTTAGGTCTCACCCATGAAAACACCTTTTCGAAACAAGTCAGATAATTTAACAAGATTTCCGATTATTCCCAAGACCGGACTGCTAGATTTACACGCAACAAACAAATTTGTAGATTCCAATTATTGTATCACATACTAATAAACCAGGCGCAGTTAAAATATTCGATCGAACGATTGAACACCCAAAGACTTCTTAGAAAGCTCAACACTTGAGCAGTTTTAAAAATTACCAGAGACTGCTACAAGTACATACGGGCCAGCGCAAGAAGGCATAGTCCAAGCCTCACCAACGACGCCGCGGAACCGCCGCAGAATGACCATTCTGGCCGCGGTTCCGCGGTCGTATAGTCGAGTTAGGGCTTCATTCTTCTTGTGGACCCATAAAATACCCTGCACGATTTTCTGAGTATTTTTAATGTGAAAAAATCCACGTTTTTGAAAAATGACCAGAGAGCACCCTTCGGGCGTCGATTTTCGTTCGTTCGAGATTTTTAACGTCGTCTAGGTTACTATAAAGCTCTAGCTTGGCTCTGATACCACTGTAGGGTTTCCTTATCACCTTGTATAGGGTTTGGAAGCATTACACATGCCACAACTTTGATTTTATGAGGTGCTAAGCAAACTTAACTAGGAATCTAACTAGAAATATTGAGTAACAATTAAAAGTATTACAAATAAAAGTTATTCTATCACTAAGTGGTGAGAGTACGACCTTTGTAGACCTCCTTGAGTGACTCCTTGGATATCCTAGAGTTTGGAACGGCTCACTTGAACACTTCCGAGTCCACGACGATCCACCCGAAATCCTTTGCTCAAAACTCGTTGCTTCACTTGTTCTTTCAAATCTGTGGAGCAAACACCTTACACAAAAGAGCTAGAGATGTGTAGGATGATGAAGTGGTTTATGTTCTCACTTAAAAACCCTCTCTTTTTCTTTTCCTCAGTTTAAACAAATCTCAAGTGAGCTTGAAGAAGGAGGAAGATGAAGATGGCAAAGCTTTTTTGAAGATAATGATAATTCTTATGTTTTAAAAATAAAACAAAAGGATATATATGTGAGACACTCTCACAACTAACTATGGTTGATATAAATATCTAGATATTTAGTGATGAGTTAAAGAACAAAGGAAATTAACCATGGGTAAGTCAATGGTCAAAGAAAGAAGAGTGTGGAAGCTATGAGTCATTTGTGAAGAAATGAGTCATTAGTTAATTTTATTTATCTTTTATCTTAAAACAAAAAATTTATATATTAATATGAACCATGTGAGTCTTGTATTGCCATCTTCAATATATCAACAACCATGATACAAATGCATGTATGTATGTGTGTATGCATATCAACATGTACATATACATGCATGCATCCATTAAAAGAAAAGGGTTTAATAAAAGTGAGCTAAAATTCATTATTAAATCAACATTTGATTTAATAAACCGGTCATATCACATATGACCCGACTAATAGTTAACACCCGATTAACATACGGTATCTCATACTCGTATTTAATCGAGTTCCCGCGCATATCTCATATGCACACCACATCATATTGCCTGAGCTAGGAAACTTCTGTGTGGGACTCTAAGACTCGTCAATACGCCGGCAGTAGGTGATGATCACATCAAACACCTACAAGCCGCAAGCGGTCAGCTAAACATAACGGCCACCCAGGTATTGAGCGATCAGAAGAAGAACAAGCGAAACTGTCAAAACTCCTGTCAATCCAACTGGCAACACTTACCGTACAATCCGGTCTCTTCGTCAGATATGCTGCATATCGAGTCTAGGGATGGAATCGTCGATCCCAATAACTCAATAAGTCATGCCGGTATATGGTCTATAACAGATCGAGAAACTACTGATAACACTTATCAGTAATATCTTAGCAGCCCTGGCCTGGGACTTCCTATTATAGCCAATCGTGCACAGCACAACATTAACCCCCAATACCGGGAGAGACGAAACCCCTCCTATCGCTCATTTCCTCCATATGCCTCGGGACTGTACCCAAAATCCACCTGTTTGTACGACTCAGTAGAGCCGTAGTAGGGTGGAGATCAAGATACAGTGGGAGGACACAAGACTCTATGGCGATCCTGGGTCTACAGACTAACCTGTACCAGTGTCACCTGAGAACTGCTATCCGACGTATGATATAATACCACATAGGAGTTCTCGGTGAGTCCGTTCAGTGTACCCAGTCTCACTGAGCACCCGTATACAATCTTTGGTGTCAACACACCAGACGGATATGGGATCATCCATCGCCCATCATATGGAACAAGAATAGTATACGCTAGTCTATACTGAAATATCGATGCCCTGTCTCGATATACCTACGACTAGCAACATTTCAAGGATATGCTTATAAACTACAGGTGTCCCACTAGTATGATCCACATCATAATCCCAGTAGTCAAGCCAATATCTTTAGGGCTTTATCAACATGTACCAAATGAGTAAAAACATGATCAAGTGAACATATGATAAAGAGAAACCAGATAGCATACTATCATGTCGAGCAAGACTGTCCTCTGAATATATATATATACACACCAGTACATACACTATCATATAATGGCCTCTAGGGCATACATATATCCAACAGGGCAAGCATTTTATTTTATAAACCAATAAATTAAGTAAAGATTATGTCCCTACGGATTAATCTGTAGGGATAAATACCCCTACGTAGTAAGACGTAGGGGTAATTATTATTCCGTAGAGACATGTTTAGGGTGAAGACTTGCACCTGCGGCATTTGGACTAACGGTGGAGTTTTATGTAACTACGGATATCTCCGTAAGGGCAGTGATTTGCCCCTACGGCTAAATCTATAGAGGCAACCCATTATTGTAGTAGTGTTAATCTATATATAACTAATATAAAGTTGGGTAGCCTAAAAAACATCTTTCTTCAAAACAATATTTTTGCACTTCCCCATTTTACCAGTGTCTTTTCATTTTAATTATTTCGTATCCATTTTCAAATGCCCATTCATGGAAGTCCCAATAAGAAAATTAAATGGTTTTGTCGTGTATTATTATTTCTTTATTTTAAAAAAAGCTTTTTATGATATTTACATAAAACACAAAAACATGATATTTATTTAGGTATCATGATTATACTTGGATTTTACTTACAAATTACAAAGTATATGATACATATGTTACTAATGAGCAATAACTAAGTTGGTATAGCCACCTCCCCTATTGGACGAGTGCGAGGTTGGAACCCCACGAGGGGAAGTGATCATAAATTAACGTTTTTGGGCAAATTCATGGGTCTTCTGTTGCGTGTGTGTTGTGTGTGGATGTGTTGTGTATATAGATTACGGCTTACGAGCTGATGATGCTCGATATCGGTGATCTCACAGATCATGACACGTGGTAGATGGCGTGTCCCAAAGCTCACAAGAAAGGACCTACAGTTGCTGACCAGACCACTCCTGTGCCTGTCCCACAAACAAGCGCTGGCTCACCTCTGAGCCCCCAGCACAATCGGCCTCCTCGGCCTCACAGCTCGTCTCCGAGCTACCACGGAACGAGGATATCTCGGCTCTCCCGCTCGTCCGCGATCTCTCCCACCGAGGTCATCTTCCTCGGTCTCATCGACCGACCAACGGCACCGCTTACAGGCGCAACTGCCATCCCCACGAATCTCGCTATGCACGAGGTATCCGCCGGCCACGTCCTACGTTCCACGCCATCACGATCCCCCATTAACGAGCCTATCTCGCCATTAATGGGGATCCCGCTCATCACGCGGGCGTGACGTCGAGAGCGTAACGGCCGGAGTGATTCTCGTGCCTGCCTTGCCTGCTGCCACCGCTATATAAACCCCTCTTCCAGATGGTTCAAGTAAGCCATTTTTAATCCACTAAGCCGTTACTCTGCTCGGATTCCCTCTCTAACTTGACCGTCGGAGGGTCCTCGGTGGTACAACCACCCCGGGACATCCTTGCAGGTAGCTCGGCGCTAACAACCTCAAACCCATTGAGATCCACAGGCTTCAGGAGCCTGCCTCCAGATCAAACATCAGTCGTCCATCGCCGCCATCAGTAGATCAACGGGAGGTAACATCTTGGCGTGATCCAGGTCACGTCAGCTGGCGCCGTCTTTGGGAACCCTTGATTCCACAAAAACAAAAGTTCATCTTCCAATCTTACTCTAATGGAGAGCGATCATCACGACGATCCCAGCACCAGCCGCCGCCTCCCCCTCAACGGAGGCGCGGAAGAACCTCCTCCGCCAAATGCCATCAACGCCCTCGCCGGTTGGATAGACCAACTCGCGTCTGTCGTAGAGGCGCTCATCCGTGTCCAAACAGCAGGGCAAGTTCCCCAGGTCGCTGCTCCTCCACCTCGGGACTGGGACCCCTACAGGGGGAGAGAAGACTCCGTACACGTCGGCACTGCCGACCACCGCCTCGCTACATCCCATGGCTGCAAATCTCTCGGGCCAGTACCTTCTGCGACTCGCTGGGTACCCCACAGTTCAACACCGAGGTCCATCGCCAGAACACCTCGCCCTGAGATCCTTCACGCACCTGTCCCTCTCGAGAAGATGTCGGTTAGCTCGCCTAGTACCAGGCATGACCGACACCCCCTCCCTCGACGGGGTCGCGCGGACGGGAATCGCCACGGCGGCTCGAAGACTACCTCGCCGGGGTATCTTAGGAACCTCATTGAGAGGAACAGGGGCCGCGGCCAGACACAGGCCTCCAACAACAAAGGCCAGGGATCAGAATGTGCCGTGTAGTCGGGGTACCACGTTCGACTCGACGCCCTTGAGAAGAAGATCGAGGGTATGCATCGGGAAGGCCACCGATCGAGCGACAGGGCTAAGTACGCCGCCGACTCGCTCACCAAACCATTCACCGAAGAGCTGCTCGCCATCTACGTCTCCTCTCACAACAAGCCCCCGAAGGTCTCCCTCTTCGATGGTAAATCTGACCCGAAGGACTATTTGGACGCGTTCACCGCGGGAATGAGCTTCCAAGATAACTCCGATGCCGCCCAATGCCGAGCTTTCCTGGCCACTCTCATCCGCGCTGGACGAGACTGGTTCTGAGGACTCGAGCCTCGCTCAATCTCAACTTTCGACGAGTTGGCCACTCAATTCCTCGGCCACTTCATCGGGAACAGGCGGCAAAAACGCACAGTTGACCACCTTTTCACGATCAAGAGCGGGGACAAGGAGACGTTCAAAGCACACGTCACCCGCTTCTACAACGCCCTTCTCGAGGTCCCAGAGCACCGGGATGAGACCGTCATCACAGCACTTAGGTCTAGTCTTAAGCACAAGGAGTGGTTACGCTCCTTTGCATTAGCGCAACCTAAGACCATGGCCGAGGTAAAAGTCTGGACCGAGCGCGAGGTCCAGCTCGAATCCGAGGCGAATGCAAATCTCCCCCGGGCAGAGCAAGCCGACCAGAAAAAAAGGGCAAGGGAAGAGAGAATGGGACCTGAGCGGGCAAAGCCCTATCTCCCGAAGTTTCAGGAATACACCAAGCTCAACGTCTCCCAGACAGTGCTACTAGAGGAGGCCAAGGGCGAAGGATTCTTCAAGCTTCCCCCGATCTCACGAATGGCCTCAAAATGAACCCGGGGCCCCTACTGCAGTTTCCGCAGGTCGCTAAGCCGGTCCATGAAGAGCTGCAAGCAGCTCCGTGACTACATGGAGGAGCTCATCGGTTTTGGGCACCTCGCAGCGTACTTAAGGGATAAGCGGCAGGTTGACCGTGAGCAGAAGCAGCGTCCCCCTCCCGCCGAGCTGACCATCGGCCAAATCATGGTCGTGTCAGCGGAGAATACGTCTGGTACCCATGAAGCTCGGTACCCAATGCCGGGCATAGATGCCAACGGACATCCGAGGGGCTCAAGCTGCACGAATAAGAACATCTACTAGCATGTATTTTCTTTCCAAAGAAATGTACCCCTTTCTTGATATCTTTTGTTTATACAATAAAGGGATCAATAAAGCATTGCAGAAAATAAAAAGAATCTTATTCATTCGAAAGGTACTATAGGCTCCTCAGCCGTACAAAAAAAAATTATTACAACAGCGGGGGAATGGGGTGCAGAGAGCACTGCTCGTGGTACTCTGAAAATATTTCCTCCAGCCGAGCCCTCGCGACGTCTAACATCTGCCTTCGATGCCCCCTGCTAGCATCGGCATCGAGCCTCAATTGGTAGCACTCAAGGACGAGCGCCTCCGAGAGGCTCAGCCGGCTCGCAGAGATCAGGCCAAAGCGCCTCAGAGACCTTAGCTTGCTAACGGCCTCGTCTTTCAGCTGCTCGGATAAGGGGTTGTAGAGCCCCGGCGACGCCCTCCAGATGGAGTACATCAACAGCTGATGTAGGGAGGAGCGCTGGGGGAGCAATCGGCCGAAATGATTCTCGATCCGGCCTATCACCAACTGTACCATGTCATCTATATAGTACTGATCGTAGAGATACACGTCCTCGAAGTTTATGATATCTTGGATGGTGAAAGGGAAGTCCTCCATTCTTGCGTTTTGGGTGTGAAGAAAGGTGCGATCGACACTCTCTCCGTTTTATAGCCCACAACGCTCCCGGAGTTCAACGGCCGCCCGTTTCTGTAACATTTTGGAAAAATTAATAATATTAAATTATATTTTTATTATAAAAATAATAAAATTGATAAGTTTACGAAAATGATATCGCTTATGAAATTGAGCATCGGAATCATATCCGAAAAATGTAATTATTTTGATAATTATGAATAAAGTGGGTGATATCAAGAAAATGATATCTTAATTATTTTAATATGACATTGTATTTGTCATTTAGCTAATAATAATTAAGTGATAGATTTATCATTTCATATCTTTTATGAAGTTGATTTATGATATGAAGGTTTTTACTTATTGTTATATTTTATCATGGATGGTATATATCATTATATGTTAAGCTTCACACAAAACACCTCATTTCACCCTTAATTATAAGCTAACACCTCCTCCTTATTATCTTTCCGCCTCCTCCTTCATAACTTGCCACCTCTTCCTTGCATGAATGCACCATGTCTCATCCTCATGGCACATCCTCCTTCCTCCATGCCACCTCCTCCTTTCTCTACAACAAATTCTCACACTTATTCTTATCTTCTAAATAAAACACTATATCTCAAACTGAACCAAACACCTCATTCCCCAAATTTAAATCCTTCATCAAATCAAAGAGAAGAAAAGGAAAGATGAGACTAAGTATTAAGGTCACGACCACCACCATCAAGTTAGAATAGATTGAGCTTGTGCATCTTGGAGGAAGCCTTTCTAGTGGTCTTTCAGTAGGTATAACTTCAAACCCTGTAACTTAAGACAGTAATGTTTTGTTTAGAAATCGGATATCGTATTTTAGGCAAAGTTTAGCTCTGTGAAGATCTACTATAGTTTAGATGATAAATAAATTGATCAAACAGTACCTTGATCTTATAATCTAGACCTAGAATTAACCATAGGAAACGAACCTAGGTGCTCGGATTTTGGCCGGCGACCATCACCAAAATTTCGACCTCGCCGGTTTTGTAATGGAGTTAGGTATTGGGGTTTTCAGGGTAGCTCTCTGTGTATATTTTGGGTTGTTTGGTATTGTTTGTTCATGCTATTATTTCAGTCTATAAAATCTGGTAACAAATATCTATTTTTAGTGTGCTGAATAGGAAAAACAGTGTAAATTGTGGTGTTAAGCCTACTGTAAATGAATCTGGAACCACTAGGTATAATCACTAGAAAATACAGCAAGACCAAAAGTATACTGAGACTTCTAGGAGACACCACTTCAAACATGAACCCTAAACTCCCTAGAAAATCCGGCGACCCACCCCAAAATTCCGGCGACGCCGACCTCCTCATGTCCTTTGGTGTTGATTCTTCTTCTATAGCTTTGAGTTGGTAATTTACAAGTCTCTATATTATTTGTGTCGTCCAAATATTTACATAGTAAAATATGGGAACGTTTTAGAAATGGTTTTATCAAATTTCAGATATTTACGATACGGAGTTTTCGTATTTTGATGTTACAGCTGAACCGTTGAAGTTTATACGTTAATGACATAATTATGTTGTCGTTTTTGGGTTAAGTGTGCTGTAGGTTCTAACCTACGGGCGTTTAGCTTGTTGTTTTGGTTTTCGATATGATATTTACATCAATGCGATTTAAATACGAATATAGGTAAGACTCGAGGATTCCGAGACGGAGTTGGCGATGTAGCAGCGTGGATTCAGTGAGCTTTTAAATTGGTGAGTAGATTTACATCTACAGGGGAAGTCGGGGGGATGGCGTATTGCACCCCCGCAACCTTATAAATATTATTATGATCTCTAGTTAGTATAGTAGTTATTCAAGGTATTGATATAATATCGCATCTTATATGTCCTTCATTTGCATAGAGTTCATTTATGGTTTTAAGTGAGACATGTACGTGATGTTAGATTCGTACAACATGGATATGATTTGATGAGTTTGTACGAGAGATCATGCCGTACTTAAGATTATACAAATATAGCGATATGATGAGATATAATACAAGGATTTATACGTATTGGAAATGATGAAATTTGTATGCCGAATAACGACCAATTTATCCTTTGACTCGTAGAGTAGATTATATTCTGTTTTAAGATGCGATACTTATGTGAGCTATACTCTTTTAAAAACTATGATTCATTTGTCTTTTAAATAAAATACTAGGATGCGTGTAAGTTCCTAAAATGGATATCTATTTTAAATCTAGGGCATCTTCCTTATTTCAAACTTAACGTTTCGATCATTTCTAAAGATAACGGTATAGCTCATAGCAAGTAATTACAATAGTTACGTTTAGATTACTTTACATGTTTGTATTATATTATCTGTATTATACGTTTCTGCGTTACGCACTCTGATAGAACACTGCACAAATACCAATGAGTACTATGCTGCACAAGCACATGAATATATGTTACACTACACCTCATTGGTACTGCCATGTCACTGTAGAACCGTGCTGTTATATATGTATTAAAATAAATAGGTTGTTACACCGTAAAACACTTGCACAAATACTAATGATTTCCATGTTGTACGAGTACAGGCGCGTATGCTACACTACACATTATTAGTAATGCCATGACACAGTAGAATTGAAATCTATGTTTATGTGATATAATTACGTAGTCTTCTTTATTCCTGTTGTAAATTGCGATTATTAGTAGTATAAATGCTGTATTTTGATTCTTTGGATTTTTTGGTATTTTACTTCGGGACACTGTTATATATATATATATAATATCATCAATACAATCTATGCAAGTTTCTTATTCCCCACCTGATATTTTTGATATGATGAGTAAACGTCCACCATGAGTTTTATGTTTTCTGATTTTGATATCCGAACCGAGTCGGGGTCATACGGTTGCGGATTTGTATGTTATCCAGACTGAGTCGGTGGGCATATAGTTGGATACATGGTGGACCCGGTCGAGACTGAGGAGCAGGATAGCCGCAGTTGTAGGCGGGGAGCCTAGCGAGGATACTCGATACCGGAGATTGAGATGAGCACGGCAGATATCCAGGGGATACTGACCGAGGTTCGATTGGGCACGGCAGATATCCAGGGGATACTGATCATAGCCAGGATATCGGGTGGCGATCATCTGTTGAGATGGTGTCGACGGTATCTGCATTTACGTGTCGATGCTGGACACGAGAGATTTCGGATTTCGATGTCGATGCTGGACATCTCTATATATATATTGATATGATCATTATCATGAGGTACACCGTTAGATATTATTTATTGGATTCAACCAGGACTGATCCGGGGGACAGTACCTGCATATATTTGTATAGACATTCATATATAAAAAGGAATTCTAACACGAACTATAGATTCATGATTTTGACTCATATGACATTGAGATATTATACTTGGGATTGCATGATAGTTAGTATTGCACATATGCATATCATATAGTATATTGGTACAGATTATGATAGGACTATACTTATGACCTAGGTATCGTCATGCATTTCGATTTCTACCTTTAGATGTATTATTCATTGAGTTGGCAACTCATCCCCGTTGTGCCATAGTTTCTTGCAGGTTTTATCGCTTGGATTATCAGCGGCTTGGGCACACATTCTTTTCAGGGATTGATTGGTAAGTGGGTTATTATTGTATCATACTGACTCTTGATTATTCATATATTCTTGTATCTAGTGGAAACTCCAACTTAGAAATGGTATATTGTGGACTTAGAAGCGAGACTTAGAGTTTATGTGTGGCGATGTCGCACCCTTTGGAGTCGATTTCTGATTTAGATTGTTGGTTGCTCCATCGTTTAGACGTGGAGACTAGCTTCTATTGGGAGGCTAATTGATTATTATGTTGTATCGGGTTTTACAAAAAAAATAAAGGAGGTGACATCAAATTTCAAAACATCATAGATGCTTTTCAACATACTTAGTTAAATTCAAATGTTATTTTTAAACTGATTTCATCGGATGACTATTTTAAAACCCACCTGCAATAATTTAAAAAGGGTTTAGATTCCGGGTTTCGGCTTACTTGAACCGCGTCGACGTCTTTAGATGTCACGTGTTTTAAGTGCAGGTCACGTGCCACATTTGGGTCATGACAGTTTCACCCGCAACTGTGCCGCTACGTGGCAGATATCGCGCCGCTCGATGCGAAATTGAAACAACACTCCGGCGCTACGCGTTCCCTATATGGTCATGATACGTGTCGACAACGACTGTCCCTCTTCCCGATCCTCACACCAAGGAGGATGGACAAAGCCCTCGCCAAAAGGCAACCGAGCAGCTTCACTGCTCGGTCGGTCCTTAGCAGGCCTCCGCTGAGGGTCCCTGTTCGGCTATCCCTGGCTGGTAGCTCCCCTACCTATAACGCCAGGGTTTAAAACCCTCGCCAAGAGGAAACCAAGCAGCTTTACTGCTCGGTCGATCCTTAGCAGGCCTCCCATGGCCCCTCCAGTGCTAAGGATCTAAGCCCTCACTAAGAGGCAGCCGAGCGGCTACCTTGCTCGGCTATCCCTGGCTGGTACCTCCCTACCCCACAACGCCAGGGATAAAAGCCTTCTCCAAGAGGCAACAGAGCAGCTTCACTGCTCGGTCAATCCTTAGCAGGCCTCCCATGGCCCCTCTAGCGCTAAGAATCTAAGCCCTCATGAAGAGGCAGCCGAGCGGCTACCCTGCTCGGCTATCCCTGGCTGGTAGCTCCTTACCCCACAATGCCAGGGATCTAAGCCCTCACGAAAAGGAAGCCGAGAGGCTACCCTGCTTGGCTATCCCCGGCCGTAGCTCCCTACCCCACAACGCTAGGGATCAAAGCCCTCGCCAAGAGGCAACTGAGCTCGGTCAATCCTTAGCAGGCCTCCCACGGTCCCTCCAGCGCTAAGGATCTAAGCCCTCACGAAGAGGCAGCCGAGAGGATACCCTGCTCGGCTATCCCTGGCTGGTAGCTCCCTACCCCATAATGCCAGGGATCATAGCCCTTGCCAAGAGGCAATTGAGCAGCTTCATTGCTCGGTCAATCCTTAGCAGGCCTCCCATGGCCCCTCCAGTGCTAAGGATCCAAGCCCTCACGAAGAGGCAGCCAAGTGGCTACCCTGCTCGGCTATCCCTGGCTGGTAGCTGCCTACCCCACAATGCCAGGGATCTAAGCCCTCACCAAGAGGAAGCCGAGCGGCTACCCTGCTCGACTATCCCTGGCTGGTAGCTCCCTACCCCAACACACCAGGGATCAAAGCCCTCGCTAAGAGGCACCGGGCAACAACCCTGCTCGGCCATCCTTAAGGATCAAAGCCCTCGCCAAGAGGCACTGGGCAGCAACCCTACTCGGCCATCCTTAATAGGCCTCTTACGGCCCCTCCCGCGCTAAGGATAAAAAGCCCTCGAAAGAGGCAACCGGGTTTGCCCTTGCTCGGTTATCCCTGGCTGGTAGCTCCCTACCCCAACATACCAGGGATCAAAGCCCTCGCCAAGAGGCACCGGGAAGCAACCCTACTAGGCCATCCTTAAGGATCAAAGCCCTCGCCAAGAGGCACCGGGCAGTAACCCTGCTCGGCCATCCTTAGTAGGCCACTTACGGCCCCTCCCGCGCTAAGGATCAAAAGCCCTCGAGAGAGGCAACCGGGCACGCCCTTGCTCGGTTATCCCTGGCTGGTAGCTCCCTACCCTAACACACCAGGGATCAAAGCCCTTACTATGAGGCACCGAGCAGCCACCCTGCTCGGCCCATCCTTGGTAGGCCACTTACGGCCCCTCCCATGCTAAGGATCAAAGCCCTCACCATGAGTCACCGAGCAGCTACCTTGCTCGGCTCGTCCTTGGTAGTCCACTTACGGCTCCCGCGCTATGGATCAAAGCCCTCACCAAGAGACACCGAGCAGCTACCCTGCTCGGCCCCGTCCTCAGAATGCCTCTCCGGGCCTCCCACGCTAAGGAACATGACCTCACCACGAGGCATCCGGTCTGTCTACGTCTGAGCGATCTCCGCCTCGACTTTGGGGTCATGGAGATACCATCTTTGCACACTGGGCGAATGAACAGATTCAACCTGATGCGTAATCGCTAGACGAAGAGCCGATATAACACAAAGGCAGTACTATGCAACTACAAGTGTTTACCGACAAAGGAAAATACGCGCGCAAATACTACTGCAAAAAGTCTTTATTCATAAAGTCAAAGCTTTTACAAGGGTATTGTGGGATCCCCAGCCCTACAAAATGCCCGGAGGCCTACAAAATTCCTAATACAACAAAGAAATAAAACAAGAAGACGAGGGGATTCAGGCCTCAGGGGTAGGCCCAGCCTCTGGAAGCTCAGCGCCCATCACAGGAGCCTCGGCGTCCCCTCGCTAGGAATCTCTTCATCGGTCTCGCCCCCGGGGCCGTCCTCCTGCTCGTCCTCCTTGCGAGGATATTCAGCTCGGAGCTCGTCGTCAATGAACTCCGGCATCCGAGCCTTGACGACATCAAGGGCTTCTTGCCAGATGGCGGTAGTGGCCGAGGCTAGGACGGTGTAAAAATGTTCCAACTTCTGGAAGTTCTCCACCGCTTTCGCCACTCTGAGGTCGGCTCGCTTAACCCCCTCTACCGCCTCCTCCAGTCCTTCCGGAGGGTGCTCATCGACTTCTTCAAGGTGCCGACGAGCACCTTAGAGTCCTGAAGCTTGGCCTGGGCGGCCTCGTGACACCTGGCAGCCTCCTGCTTCACTACCGCCACCTCATGCTTCGCGGCCACCATCTCCTTCTTCCCGGCCACCACCTCGCCCTCCTGGGCAGCGACCGTCACCATCGCCGCCTCCAGCTCCCGCTTTGAGCTCTCCTCCAGCGAGGAGAGCTCTCCCGCAGCTCGTATCGCCGGGGTAATCTCCTCGTCCTCCATATGGATGACGAGGGCGACGTGCTGGAGAACCTGAAGAAATCATAGGGGGGTCAGGAAGAAAGAAGAGACACCAAATCTCACAAATGGTAAGAAGCTGAAGCAAAAGTCAAGTAAAGTACGGGTACTAACCTGCACGGCCTCTTGGGCGATTGACGCCATCTGTGCCCTGAGAGTCCCCCGAGGGATCTTACCTCTGGCCGACCTCTCCTTACCCGACAGCAAGCTGTCAGCGACGAAAAGCCCCGAGGGCACCTCAAAGCGGAGGCTCCCCTCGTCCACCAAGATCGAGGAGGTCGGGGTTCGTAGAACTGTTCGGGGGAACCTCTTGAGGGGCGACGGCGGAGAGCCATTCTCCATCTCCGAAGCCTGGGCATCCTTTCCCCGAACCCGTTTTCTGCTCGGCGCCTGGCTGGGCTCCGGGGCTCGGCCCGCAGTTGAACGCTGGGGTGGGACGGCTGCCGGGGGAACCGAGACAGACGTCGGATAAGAAGAGCTGGCACCTCCAGCCTTCGATCCCTTCTTCGGCTTGCGCATGGCTGCTCGGAGGAGGCTCAAGTCCATGAGTTCTACACAAGACAAAATATAATGGAATTAGCAACAAAAATAGAAATGAAGACAAACGCAAGTGTTCATATCATAATATTGCATTATTACATTCCTCATTCTTATGCATTTTACAATAAACAGGTGCTTTTGACGCATGTCTGCTACATATTACAGGTTACAGGTTCTTAGAGCAAAAACAGTGAAAAAGACAAAAGACGAGACAAAAGAAGGACTTTGACCAACAAATAGAAGGATCTTAATCAAGCCTACATAAAAGATCAGTACAAAACAGCGCAAGGTCCAAGATTTCAAAGCGAACGGTTAAAAGTCCACTGCAAATGTTCACTGGAGATCTGGAAGAACTAGAGAAGCCATTTAGATAAAAGAACCAAAGAATAATGAAGCCCAAAAATCCCTGAGTCAGCCCAGAAAGTTTTAGAATTCAATGCCACTATTGGGTCGCGGAACCGCGGCCCAACCCCTACTCAGGCCGTGGTTCCGCGACCGTATAAAGCCCGGAGAGAATATTTTTTCTACCAAAATGTCGAGGCTGAGCTGAATAGTCTTCCTAGGGTATTTTTGTAAATGCAGACGTGCGAATCAATTGTAACCTAGGGTTTCTATCTCTTATAAATAGAAGCCCAAGTCATTGTATTAGGTCATGCCTCCCTTCATTAATAAATTTCAGCATTCTTTTGGAGAGCATCATTTTTTGTAAGTTCTTTATTTTCTGCCCTAGGTTAATTTTCTATTCTTGCCCTAGATAAATTTAATTCCTTGCCCTAGTTAATCTTTTATTCTCTGCCCTAGATAAATGTATTTTAATTCCCTAATGAGTGAGTAGTCTCCTCGCTTGTTAGGGTTAGATCTGGGGAAGGTTTGAGAGACGAAGATCTCTCATCCCCTTTCTTGCCCATCATATATTTTCATAGGACTCTATGCATACATGCACATACCGCTCCTTATGGCACCCTATCCCTCGAGGTAGCGGTGATACCGTAGTATAAAGGCCCGGTTGTGATGTTTTCTATGGAGGTTAGGGTAAGGATTGATAAAGGAAGGACAAGAAACTAGAGGAAGAAAACATCTTCCCGATGATTCTAATCCCATTTATTAATAATTACCATAACACCTAATTAGATCTTCATATGGGTATAGAAAGCGGTGAGATTTATAGACTTTCCAAACTTAACCTAGACCTAACCCTAGCAAGACTTAGATATAGATTAATTTAGTTTTTAGATTTAATAATCAATCCGGCTCCCATCGGAATTAACTCGTTAGAGCGATTAAGAAATTTACAAAATCCCTGTGGACCGACCCGTACTCACCGGCTAGCTACCAAGCGACGCCGTTCTTGATTGCGGTAATAGATAGTATTTGAGATCAATCAAATGGCGCCGTTGCCGGGGATGGCGTGTTATTTCCTTTTTGCAATTTCGGGTTAATCAAAATTAAAAAATCATAAAAATCTGAAAAATCACAAAAAAATATAAAAATATATCATCTGTTATTTTTGGAAAGGGTATTTTTGTGAGAATTTTGCAGGATCTACGAACAATTTCGGATCTGGAAATCTGCAGAGATCAAAACAGAAATCGGGCGATCAGAACAGAGGGGGATTTTCAAAACAGAACAGTAGAATTTTTTCCAGCGATCTGCAACCTCCATCCGACCGCTGAACCGCGGCCGTAACCCACCTCAGACCGAGGAACCGCGGCTTTCTGGTCAAATCAGAAGTTCAGAAAAATTGTTGGGACCCGCGCCGACTACCTGACCGCGGAACTGCGGTGGGACCCCACTTAAGACGCGGAAACGCGGCAATCTCGAGGCATCATCTGGTGAAAAATTTTCTGTAAGCTCCTCTATTTCTTCTCTGTAAATCTTGATATATCTTCTGTAAATTTACCTGCAGAATTTCTTTGTGCTTTAAAAATATTCTCCCTCCAAATAACAATCTTGTGCAGGATTTTTTGCGCCTCGCTTAAAATAGAAATTGATTGCAAGTAATATTTTTCTGTTTTGCATATCTTCTATCAAAAATCTTTTTGCAACAATTTCCAAATAAAGAGTAAACGGAAAAAGGAATTTTTTTTTAACAACTTACAAATTTTTGCCGCTAAGAAATCCTTGCACCACTTACCTTCTTTCTCTTGCCTTTCTTCTATCATGGGTACCCCACATCATAAATCACTTGCCGAATTTTGGTATCCCGAACCTAACTTTGCTTCGTAAGTTAATTGTATCGGTCGATTTAAAGACGATCCCTCCATGCCCAAAATTTCTTTAAAAGATCAAATAGAAACGTCTAGGAGAAACAGTTCGACTTTGCAAACCATTTTGTGTCAACCATGTCAACCTTTACCACCTTCATACGTTGATACCATTTTTTCAAGTCCTGCTGTAACTCCTGAGCCGATGTCTATTGCTGAGCACATTGGACAATCTCGTAGCCGATCTTTCACTCCTCTCCACACATCCAGTTATAGGGATCAACAAGTCCATTCACCTTTTTATCCACATATTGATCCTACTCCTGTCCAACCATCCACTTCCTACCAATCCTACTCAACTTTCCCACCGTCACTAGACATTGCTTCTACACAGCCTTTTGGGAGTTTCACATATTCAAACAATTTCGAATCTTTTACCGAAACCCCTTCACAACCCATGTCTAGTTTGTAACAGTCGTTGGAAGCTTATATTTCAGCAACAAACAAAATGGTTAGGAATGTGGATGCGTCCATTGCCGCCTTTATGCAATCTAGTGAACCGGCAGCTAGTTTCCAACTAGCTCCAAATTTTCCAATGTATGAGGAGACGGTTGGACAGAGTGAGAATTTGAGAGGAGCGAGTGAGTTCTACATATTCACAAATCAGACCTACCCATACCCAATTGAATCCCACAACTCCGGTTTTCCATCGATTGTCCCAAATAGTTCACCAGTTGAAAATAAAAACGAGTTGTGTGACTTTGTAGTGCTTGATTTGCCAGACTGTGAAGAAAGCCTTTCGAGTGAAACCACACCTAATCCTTTCAATCTTTACACCTCCAATCTCGAACCTAAATTTATCAATATCCATGCTTTTGAGGTGGTGTCAGAAAAAATTGATTTTCACTTGATTGAGGATATAGACTCCGGGAATATTTCGGATGATGAACCCGTCGATTTGATTGAAATTTTATGTCCAATTCATCATCCCGAGTCATTAATTGTTTCTCCCGAACTTCATACGCGTCTTGATTTCGATGATAATGGCATGGATGAGCTAAATATTGAGGAAAATTATGAGGATAGTATTGAGGATCATATTGAAGTTGAACCATTTTTGTTTGATGTGTCGGATTTTCTAATTCATCCTCCTGAACCTTTAACTGTTATAACACCCTCCCTCCTTTCCATCGTTCCGACCATGCAAAAGATCACGCTTGAAGACTGTGAGCTTGAAAATTTTCCTTTGAATCTGACACAGTTCTCACAGCCGATAACACTTACGAGTGTTTCACTTTTTCGGACGATTTGGAAAACTCACCGCCCGAGTTTGAGTCCTTTGAATTTTCAGATGAGTTAGTTGAACCATCAGATTCGGTTGCTTACAGTCGTTTCGAGCCATTGTTGGAATCTTTCCAGTTCGAGACAGTTTACTACGGTGAGAATGAGACTATCCCTAATTCACTCCCTTTCGTCCTTCCTATCATTCCGACCGTACAAGAGACCGTTACGCTTTCATCTCCAATACCAATTTCGGCGTACCTATGCTTTCTTGCGAATCTTGAGGGATTTGACCCCATTTCTCGATGGGTTGATAGGTTAGCACAATCGCTTTTAACACATCGGTCGTCACAAATTGCACTAATTTATTCACTCGATTTACACCCTCAAGATCAAACTTCACTTCTTTCTCCTTTCCGCCATTCTTCTCTTCCACCGAGACCATATTCCATGCTTCTTCCCATACGGTCTCATGTGCTTCTCATTTCTCTTCTTTCCCCTCCTTCCTTTCACCAACTCTATCATTACCACGATAAGATTTTTGAATGGTTGGTGCTAACCTTTGGCTTGTGTAAGGCCTTATTTAGTTTGGGGAGGACCTTGTTGTATATATGTATATATATTTTTGGTTTTTTTCTATAAAACATAAAAAAAAATTTCAAAACATAAAAAAAATATAAAAAACAAAATTTGTAAATAAATAAACAGGGGAGTGCCGACATTTTGACCCTCTTGGTGTAGCATGACAGTGAGGATACTGTCAAGTTTAAGTTTGGGGGCATGCTCGGTACGCTTTCTTCCTTCGCATTCATATGTATATTTTTGCATTTGCATACTTACTTTTAAAACCCATAAAAATTGAAAAATTTAAAAAAATTATGAAAATTAATGTATTCAATTTTGGCATTATTTGACTTGAGTTTGACAAATAGGTTAACTAGCTAGGAACAACTAGATCTTAGATTTAGTAAATTAAAAACCCTAAAAATAACCTTCCTTAAAGTTTAATGGTAGAAACTATATGCCTTTGTAGTTTATTTAGAAATAGACAAATTTTGAGTTCACTTTTTAGGCTAAGTCAAAACGAAGGAAGAGTATTGATATTTTTATTAGAGTATAAGTTTGAAAAATAGTTCCTAGCTTAAATCTAAATTCTGAAAATGTATACCCTACAAACTGCACAATCACGCACCTTGAAACTTGGAATAGTAGAAGAGACCTTGAAATGCTCTTGTCTAAAGTCCTTAGTACGATGAAAAATAAAAAAAATCCAAGTGTGAATAGAAAAAAAATGAACACTGGTTTTTGTGATTACTTAAGGCTAAAAAATAGAAAAATATTTAGCGAGGGTGCTTCATCACCTAGTGCCTTAGACCAACTGGTTTGGGAGTCACTGCTAAAAGCCTTGGGTGTTGCAAGACTAGGAATTACGTGTTAATGTGCAAACACATCTTGTAATCGGTTGTTGGTACCTCAAGAAGTATTAATGGTCGCATGAAGGATGTGTAAGCAAAATTCAATTAAAAAATTCACCAATTAAGAAGTACTTTGGACAATGGAAATGGGTATGATTGCTTGATTTGAATTTCCAAGTATAGGGGTGATTTATACACACACATGGGGATATGTGATTGGAGTTTAGATGAGAGAAAGGGATGAAGAATAGAACTTGTATCTTTAGTAGAATTGATAGAAATTCCTAAGTGGAGATGGAACCCTAGAAGGAAAACTTAAGAGATGCCGAAAGCTAAGTAAGTCTATAGAACATATATAATCTTAAGTTAAATGATGATGAAGTGTGAAGAATATGGGTGGATAATTTACGAGTCAAAGATAATAGAATTCCTTGTTAGGAAACCTAATTGGAGAACAAAAGTCGAAAAGCCGAATTGATAGGATTTTATGGGTAGTATCCGCTGAAAACCCTCAGGAGACAACACTCCTCCTACTAGGGACACCTAGAGGTTTAACAGCTTGTTGTACGAGCTCAGTGCAATCGCGTTTCCCTGCGAAAGTGCGGTTAGGTTTTTATCGAGAATAAAAAATAAGTTTGATCGAGGACGAGCAAAAGATAAGTTTGGGGGTATTTGCTCATATCATAATATTACATTATTACATTCCCCATTCTTATGCATTTTACAATAAAACAGGTGCTTTTGACGCATGTCTGCTATATATTACAGGTTACAGGTTCTTAGAGCAAAAACAGTGAAAAATACAAAAGACGATACAAAAGAGGGACTTTGTCTAACAAATAGAAGGATCTTAATCAAGCCTACATAAAAGATCAGTACAAAACAGTGCATGGTCCAAGATTACAAAGCGAACGGTTAAAAGTCCACTGCAAATGTTCACTGGAGATCTGGAAGAACTAAAGAAGCCATTTGGATAAAAGAACCAAAGAATAATGAAGCCCAAAAATCCCTGAGTCAGCCCAGAAAGTTTTAGACTTCAATGCCACTATTGGGCCGCGGAACCGCGGCCCAACCCCTACCCTGGCCGCGGTTCCGCAGCCGTATAAAGCCCGGAGAGAATATTTTTTCTACCAAAATGTGGAGGCTGCGCTGAATAGTCTTCCTAGGGTATTTTTGTAAATGCAGATATACGAATCAATTGTAACCTAGGGTTTCTATCTCTTATAAATAGAAACCTAAATCATTGTATTAGGTCATGCCTCCCTTCATTAATAAATTCCAGCATTCTTTTGGAGAGCATCATTTTTTGTAAGTTCTTTATTTTCTGCCTTAGGTTAATTTTCTATTCTTGCCCTAGATAAATTTAATTCCTTGCCCTAGTTAATCTTTTATTCTCTTCCCTAGATAAATGTATTTTAATTCCTTAATGAGTGAGTAGTCTCCTCGCTTGTTAGGGTTAGATCTGAGGAAGGTTTGAGAGACGAAGATCTCTCATTCCTTTTCTTGCCCATCATATATTTTCATAGGACTCTATGCATACATGCACATACCGCTCCCTACGGCACCCTATCCCTCGAGGTAGCGGTGATACCGTAGTATAAAGGCCCGGTTGTGATGTTTTCCATGGAGGTTAGGGTAAGGATTGATAAAGGAAGGACAAGAAACTAGAGGAAGAAAACATCTTCCCGATGATTCTAATCCCTTTTATTAATAATTACCATAACACCTAATTAGATCTTCATATGGGTATAGAAAGCGGTGAGATTT
This sequence comes from Agapanthus africanus, assembly GCA_030015575.1. Classification (NCBI taxonomy): domain Eukaryota; kingdom Viridiplantae; phylum Streptophyta; class Magnoliopsida; order Asparagales; family Amaryllidaceae; genus Agapanthus; species Agapanthus africanus. The sequence continues at coordinate 218,441,238 of CM057337.1, read as the reverse complement.
ATAGACTTTCCAAACTAAACCTAGAATTAACCCTAGCAAGACTTAGATATAGATTAATTTAGTTTTTAGATTTAATAATCAATCCGGCTCCTATCGGAATTAACTCGTTAGAGCGATTAGGAAATTCACAAAATCCCTGTGGACCGACCCGTACTCACCGGCTAGCTACCAAGCGACGCCGTTCTTGATTGCGGTAATAGATAGTTTTTGAGATCAATCAGCAAGCTCCTAACTTACCGACGAACTGGCTGGGGCTGAACCTAGCCTAACTAAGGGCCCGCTCAGAAAGCAGAACGTTGGCCCAAGGAATGGGCTCTCACTCCGCCACTCTCACTGTGTCGGGATCGTTGTACGGACTTTCCCGCCAGCACCTATCCCTAGACCACTGGGTGGGAACGGGCTAGTCCTCACCCTCTGGCGGCCCAACAATGAAAAACTTCTTCTTCCAACCATGGATAGAAGAAGGCAAGACGACAACATCCGACCCGGCTGCACTCTCTCGTTGTTTCCTAAAAGAGAGGTAAACCTACCTCGGGTCGCCCGCGTGAGTGCCGGAGTGACTTTTGTAAATAAGGGAGGAGGCAAGGATGGATAGACCGAAGGGGATCATCTGCAACTTCAAGCGGACCAGGAACCCGAGGAGAATCCTCCAGGAGTTTGGCACTAGCTGTCCCGGGGCTAGCCCAAAGTAATTTAGCGCTCCAAAAATCTCGGGAGAGAAAGGCAGGCGCATTCCGGCCCAAAAGGCCTCCAAGTACAGGGCAATCTCCTTGCCGCATACCTGATCTGCCCACTCCCCCTCATCAGCCAAACACAACGTATTGCCGGGAGGAATATGGAAATGAGTCCGAGAATTGGCAAGCTCCTCCTCGTGCCTCACCGTAGATGGCACGCCAGGTGCATCCGCGACCTTCACTCGGGGGGCCGCCCCCGTCGTGCGACCCTGGGAAGGAGACCTAACCCTAGCTCCCTGGGAGGACTCCGTTCCAGAAGAAGAAGAAGAAGAAGAAGAAGGGAAAGAAGAGGAAGACACTACAGAGGGCTCCACAGACTCTACACCAACTACATCTACAGACTCCTTAGAGGAAGACATCTAACCTGATGAAGAGGAGTCCTCGGAAAAGCAAACGCGGAAATCCTGACCTAAAGAGGAGAACGCCGAGTTAACAACACCAAATACGAGGAGATTATGAAGAGGAATGGGCCCTCATGTGGGCCCCACCTCTACTTATTTCCACCGGCGTTCTCATTTAACGGCGACAGTCATCTCCCGCCGAAGCGGTTCAGTACACTCGACGACCACGATCGCTCCACCTATCGCATGCATATTGGCATATCCCCTCATACGCCAGAGGTCTGCGACCTGTCGCGTCAGCGAGCCAGTGCCCGACACGTGGACTGTCGCTTCAGTAAGCGTACACACGATCCGGCGCACCCTCTTTAATGCAGAGATCTCTCCCCTGATCCGCTGGCGTCATCTAGAAAATACAGCAGGTTACCCGGGGATACGCCCGACAATATCTTCAAAAGGAGCTCACCTCGGGTGACCCGGCAGACAACTCTCGACCCGACCCGTCAGCTGGTCGGGACAAGAGTGGGGGGCTAATGATGATGCTCGATATTGGTGATCTCCCAGATCATGACACATGGCAAATGGCATTTCCCAAAGCTCACAAGAAAGGACCTACAGTGGCCGACCAGACCACTCCTGTGCCCGTCCCACAAATAAGTGCTGGCGTACCTCTGGGCCCCAGCACAATCGGCTTCCTCGGCCTCACGGCTCGTCTCTGGGCTACCACGGAACGAAGATACCTCGGCTCTCCCGCTCGTCCGCAAGCTCTCCCGCCGAGGTCATCTTCCTCGGTCTCATCGACCGACCAACGATATCGCTCACAGGCGCAACCGCCATCCCGCGAATCTCGCCATGCGCGAGATATCTGCCGGCCACGTCCCATGTTCCACACCATCACGATCCCCCATTAACGAGCATGTATCGCCATTAATGGGGATCCCGCTCATCATGCGGGCGTGACGTCGGGAGCGTAACGGCCGGTATGATTCTCGCACCTGCCCTGCTGCCGCCACTGCTATATAAACCCCTCTTCTAGACGGTTCAAGTAAGCCATTTTTACTCCACTAAGTCGTTACTCTGCTCGGATTCCCTCTGTAACTTGACCATCGGAGGTTCCTCGGTGGTACAACCATCCCGGGACTTCCCTGCAGGTAGCTCGGTGCCAACAACCTCAAACCCATTGAGATCCACGCGCTTCAGGAGCCTGCCTCCAGATCAAACATCAGCCGTCTATCGCTGCCATCAGCAGATCAACGGAAGGTAACATCTTGGCGTGATCCAGGTCACGTCAGCTTACGAACCAATGCAAAAAAAATGATGCTTATCTTCAAAAACTACGAAAACCTTTCCGTATGTTCATTTGCCTATTCCATGGCCTATTTATACGAGGCAAAAAAAGAAAAAACCAATGGCATTTTATGTGTTTTCAGTTTATTGGTCTTTTAATTTATATTTTTTTCTTTTCTATTTCCTTAATTTATCCTTGAGAAAAATATGGTATTTTTATTTTTTTAAATAGAACCAATAATATTTTTTTTTATCTTGACACAATTTTTTAGAAAAAAGAAGTCATGCATAATAAAATAAAATATATTTACCGCACGATCTATTATTTTTACATTTTCTTATAAGAATTATACTTTAAAATTGATGCTCAAGTTTCATTATTCAAAATACCATTATTTAAATATTTATTGGTACTTTAAAAATAAAATAAAATTATAATATGGCTTTCTTAAAATGAAACTGTCGGGCCCTAGTCTTTGCTCATGGAATAAATGCCACACGGAATAAAGTGCCACGTCAAATGACGGGGGCCACCTCTTGAATCCGTGAGGGCCACCTCTTGAGTCCGTGGAACCCACTGTAGAACAATGGAGAATTTTCGGAATACATTCTGAAAGAGCGCAGATCTATACTATAAATAGAATGATACCACTCTTTAATGCAGAAGCGTTTTTAAAGTGAACCGGCACTACAGTAACTTGAGAATTTCGTAGTTAAGGGTGCTTGGGCCAGGGAAATTCTGGGATGGATAACCTCCTGGGATGTGGCCCCTAATCGGACAATACCGTTTGGGATAGGGCGTGTGACGTAAAGGCGGATTCAAATCCCTAGCTTCACCAATCTTTGGAAGAATTGGTATTTCCAACTAGAATGGAACAAGCCAACCCAAGTCTTTGACAATGCTTTTCTATTTTATTATAAAATTACTGCTAACTTCTTAACAAAATGCATGTATATTATTTTTCTATTTGTTTCTTTAATTTATTCTATTCAGAAATATCTTGAATCATATTTGATCCTATGTATTACGCGTGAGATCAATTTCTAGTATAATACAAAGAGAATGAGAACATAAGAGGAAGAATCTTTTTCTCAAATTGGCATTTTTGCAATAACACTATTTTTGTGCTTTCCTAGTTTGCCCTTAGCCTTATCTACATTTTTTCCGTATCCCTTGCTTATGGCCTATCCATGAGAGACCCAAGAGCAAAAGTGAATGTTTAGTCGGTGGTTATTTGACAGAATTGGCCCATTGAATATTTTTTTTGATTACTGAAATTAGTTTATTTGCTAAAATGTTATTCGTTATCATAATTAGTTTATGTGCTAATTTGTTATTAATTATTAATAATGGGTTGTTAATGGGCTATTTCTGATTTGTATACTAGGAGCTTAGAATATTATTAATTATATTTTTTACTTTCTGGATAATAGACTCCAAAAACACCTAACCGTCTAAGAGAGTACAACGATGAATACATATCGGGATATTATTAATTATTATGTGCTAAATGTTATTAATAGCATTTATATGCTAAAATAGTGAAAGTAATAATAATTTGCTTTAGTAATTTGTGAGGATTGGACCATTAAAATTGTTACTAATTATTATTATTAGTTAATGTGCTAATGTTATTTCATATGTCTACTGTTATAATGTTAAAGGGGATTTCTGAGAATCCAATTTTTAATTACAAGCATATAAATGGCTATACGATTTTCTCTGTTTATCCTCCATCCACCATGCCCACCCTAAAATCCCCTCTCCCTTTGATGGAGGTTGAAATCTTCTTCAGATGTTTCCTTCCATTGATCTGCTGATGGCGGTGATGGATGGCTGAGATTTGATCTGGAGGCAGTCGCTCCTGAAGCGTGTGGATCTCAATGGGTTGAAATTGTGGTTGCCGAGTTACCTGCAAGGAAGTCCCGTGGTGGTTGTACCACCGAGGACCCTCCGACGATCAAGTTAGACTAGAGATCCGAGCAGAGTAACGGCTTAGTGAAGTCAAAGTGGCTTACCTCAACCATCTGAAGAGGGGGTTTATATAGCGGTGACAGCAGGAAAGGTAGGCGCGAGAATCACGCCGGCCGCTACGCTCTTGACGTCACGCCCGCACGATGAGCGGGACCTCCCATTAATGGCGAGACAGGCTCGTTAATGGGCGATCGTGGTGGCGTGGAATGTGGGATGTGGCCGGCGGAGATCTCGCGCATGGAGAGATTCGCGGGATGGCGGTTACGCCTGCAAGCGGTGCTGTTGGTCGGTCGATGAGACCGAGGAAGATGACCTCGGCGGGAGAGCTCGCGGAGGAGCGGGAGAGCCGAGGTATCTTGGTTCTGCTCGAGCCCGGAGGCGAGCTGAGAGGGCCGAGGAGGCTCGAGCCTGTGATAGCTCGGAGATGAGCTGTGGGGCCGAGGAGGCCAATTGTGCTGGGGGATCAGAGGTGAGCCAGCGTTTGCTTGTAGGACGGGCACAGGGGTGGTCTGGTCGGCCACTGTAAGTCCTTTCTTGCATTCTCTGGGACACGTCATCTGCCACGTGTCCTGATCTGGGAGACCACCGATATCGAGCATCATCATTAGCCCCTTACTCTCGTCCCAACCAGCTGATGGGTCAGGTCGAGAGTGGTTTGCTGGCTCACCCGAGGTAAGCTCCTTTCCGAAGATATCATCGGGCATGTCTCTAGGCAATTGGCTGTCTATTCTAGATGAGGCCAGCGAATCAAGGCGAGATATTTTTCATTAAAGAGGGTGCGCTAGATCGTGTGCTCTTTGGTGAAGCGACGGGCCACGTGTCGGGCGTCGGTTGGCTGATGTGACGTGTCGCAGGCTTCTAGCATCCGATGGGACGCTGCCAATGTGCTTGCGATAGGTAGAGCGATCGTGGCCGTTGAGTGTAGCGAATCATTTTGGCGGGATTCGACCGTCACCATTGGATGAGGACGCCGGCTGTATAAATTGAAGGGAGCCTGATTTGGGGTCTCTCTCTCTCTCTCTTCATATTTTCTCATTCTGAGTCTTGTTAGCTCGGCGCTCTCCCCTTTAGGTCGGATCTCAGCGTTTTCTCTTCTCAAGGATTTCTTCCCATCAGGTTTGATGTCTTGTTTTGAGGAGCTTGTAGATGTCGTAGGGGTAGATACGAGGGATTCTTCCCCTGGGTTGGAGCCCCCTTAGGAAGTTGGGGTTAGATTCTCTCCCCGGGGCGCGCGTTTGGGGCGGTTCCGGGAGCGGTGGCGGCAGACGCGCCCAGTGCGTTGTCCTCAGTAAGATATGATGACGAGATTGCCATCGCTCAGGCTCGTTTCCATATTCCCTCCGGCTACATGCTGCGATTGGCCGAGGAAGGAGAGAGGGCAGATCAGGTGAGGGGTAGAGAGATCGCCTTGTACCTGTAAGCCCTCTGGGCCTGAATGCGCCTGCCTTTCTCTCCCGTGGTTATAGCCGCGTTAAACTATTTTGGGTTAGCCCCGGGCCAGCTGGTGCCGAACTCCTGGAGAATTCTCCTCAGGTTCCTGGTCCGGCTGAAGTTGCAGACGATCCCTTTTAGTCTGTCCATCCTCGCCTCCTCCCTTATTTATAAAAGTCACCTCGGAACTCGTGCGAGCGACCCGAGGTGGGTTTACCTCTCCTTTAGGAAACAACGGGGGAGTGTAGCCGGGTCAGGAGTTGTCGTCCTGCCTTCTTCCATCCACGATTGGAAGAAGAAGTTTTCTTCGTCGGGCCACCAGAGGGTGGGGACTGGCCCGTACCTGTCCAGTGGTCTAGGGATAGGTGCTGGCAGGGAAATCCGTCCAATGACCCCGACGCGGCGAGAGTGACGGCGTAGGAGCCTATTCCTCGGGATGATGTGCTGCTTTCTGAGAGGGCCCTCAGTTGGGCCGGGCTCAGCCCTGCCAAGTTCATCGGTAAGCTAGGAGATGGTATTAGTTTTTACTTTGCTTGTGTCGATGATTCCACTATATCTTGCCTTGTGCAGAAACCATGGATGCGGGCCTCTTCTGAGCAGCTATGCGCAAGCCGAAGAAGGGGTCGAAGGCTGGAGGGGCCAGTTCTTCCCTTCAGACGTCAGTCCCGGCTTCCCTAGCAGTCATCCCGCCCCAGCGCTCAAGTGCGGATTACGCCCCGGGGCCCAGCCAGGTGCCGAGCAGAAAGAGGGCTCGGGAAGAGGACGCCCGAGCTTCGGAGGTGGAGACGAGCTCTCCGCCGTCGTCCCTTAAGAGGGTCCCCTGAACAGTTCTGCGGTCCCCGGCCTCTCCGATCTTGGTGGACGAGGGGAGCTCCACTTCGAGGTGCCCTCGGGGCTTTCCGTTGCTGACAGCTTGCTGCATAACATGAAAAGGTCGGCCGGGGGTCGGGTCGATGGGGGGACGCTGAAGGCTCAACTAGCGTCCATTGCCCAAAAGGCCCTGCAGGTTAGCACTCGTATATCGTCTCATTGTTTGCGAGATTTGGGGCCCCTTTTTCTTTCTGAACACCCTCCGATTTCTTCAGGTCCTCTAGCTTGTCGCTATCGTCGCCCGGATGGAGGTGGAGGATATAGCCCCGGCGATGCGAGCCGCGGGCGAGCTCTCCTTGCTGGGAGAGAGCTCGAGGTGGGAGCTGGAGGCGGCCACCACCCTCATCTGGCTCGAGGCTCTCGACGCCGTCAAGGCCCAGGTGCCGGAGTTTGCTGATGAAGAGCTCCGAGCAGAATATCCCCGCGGGGATGATGAGCAGGGGAATGCCCCCGGGAGTCCTACCGGGGAAGGGACTCTCGGCGAGGGAGACGCCGAGGCTCCTGCAACGGACGCATCCCCAATCGTGGTGGACGTCGAGCTCATCGTTATCACGCCCGGCCCTGGGGCCTGAAGCCCCTCATCTTCTCCTTGTCTTTTCTGTTGTTGCATCGGGTATTTTGTAGGCCTTCAGGCATTTTTGTAAGGATGGGGAGCCCATAGTACCCTTGTAAAGACTTTTGGATTTTTGAATAAAGACTTTTTGTTTTTGCAGTAGAGTATATGCTTGTACTTCCTTTTGATGGTAGACACCTGTATCTGCATAGTACTGCTTTTATTGTCAGTATGCTCCTCGTCTAGCGATTACCCGTCGACTTGACTCTGATCATTTTTCGAGTGTGCGAGGATCGGCGGGAAGACGGTATCTCCATGGCCCCGAAGTCGATGTGGAGATCGCTAAGACGTTGATAGAACGGATGCCTCTTGTTGAGTTCATGTTTCTTAGTTGTTGGAGGGGCCGTAAGTGGCCTACTAAGGATAGTGCCGAGCAGGGTAGCTGCTCGGTGCCTCCTGGCGAGGGCTTTGATCCTTAGCGTGGGAGGGGCCGTGGGGGGCCTACAAAGGACGGGGCCGGGCAGAGTAGCTGCAGGACTGCCTCTTGGTGAGGGCTTGGATCCCTGTCGTTGTGGGGTAGGGAAGCTACCAGCCAGGGATAACCGAGCAAGGGCGGGCCCAGTTGCCTCTTGCGAGGGCTTGGATCCCTGGCGTTATAGGGTAGGGAAGCTACCAGCCAGGGATAACCGAGAAAGGAGGGAGGGGCCCGGTTGCCTCTTGCGAGGGCTTTGATCCTTAGCGCGGGAAGGGCCGTGGTTGGCCTACTAAGGACGATGCCGAGCAGGGTAGTGTTCATATCATAATATTGTATTATTATATTCCCCATTCTTATTCTTTTTACAAATAAACAGGTGCTTTTGACCCATGTCTGCTACGTAGTACAGGTTACAGGTTCTTGGAGGGAAAACAGTGAAAAAGATAAAAGACGATACAAAAGAGGGACTTTGACCAACAAATATAAGGATCTTAGTCAAGCCTACAAAAAGATAAAGTTCACAAAGCATAAGGCAGTGCAAGGTCCAAGATTACAAAGCGAACGGTTAAAAGTCCACTGCAATTGTTCACTGGAGATCTGGAAGAAACACAGAAGCTATTTTAATAAAAGAACAAAAAATAAGGAAGCCCAGAAAGCCCAAAGTCAGCAGAAGAAAAATGAAGACATAAACTCTCCATTGGGCCGCGGAACCGCGGCCCAACCCCTGTTACGGCCGCGGATCCGCGGCCGTCCAGAGCCCATGATGGAAATATTTTTTTGCCAATGCTTGGAATCTACTCTGACTAGGTGTACTTAAGGGTATTTTGGTAAATGCAGACATGCGGGTCAATTGTAACCTAGGGTTTTTATATCTTATATATAGAAACCTAAATCATTGTATTCTTTTCATGCCTCCATATGTCTCTTTTTATGAATAAAATTCAGAATTCTTTTGGAGAGCATCGATACATCTTTTCATATCATCTATTCAGATCTGACAACCCTGTGTAAATGTTTGGAGAGAGCCATCTGTAAAGTAAGTAGATTTATTTAATTGCCCTAGTTTAGATTTAATTTCTTGCCCTAGATAAATGTTTTTAAATTCCCTAATGAGCGAGTAGTCTCCTCGCTTGTTAGGCTTAGCTTTGGGGAAGACTTTTGAGAGATGAGATCTCTCATCCCTTTCTTGCCCATCATACTTTTTTATAGGACTCCATGCATACACGCACACACCGCGCCCTACGACACCCTATCCCTCGAGGTAGCGGTGATACCGTAGTATAAAGGCCCGGTTGCGCGTGTTTTCCATGGAGGTTAGGGTAAGGATCTCTAAAGGAAGGACAAGAACCTAGAGGAAGGAACACCTTCCCGAATGGATCTAATCCCCTTTATTGATAATTACCATAACTCCTCTTAGATCCTAATTTGGTATAGAAAGCGTTGAGATTTATTTACATTTTCAAACCATTCATAAACCTAACCCTAGCAAAATTTAGATCTAGATAATCTTAGTATAGATAGATTTAGTTTTTTAGATTTAATAAATCAATCCGACTCCCATCGGAATTAACTCGTTTGAGCGATTAGGAAAACACATCCCTGTGGACCGACCCGTACTCACCGGCTAGCTACCAAGCGACCCCGTTCTTGATTGCGGTTAATAGATATTTTTGAGATCAATCAAATGGCGCCGTTGCCGGGGATGGCGTGTCATTTCCCTTTTGCAATTTCGGATTAATCTAAAATTAAAAAAATCATAAAAATCTGAAAAATCATAAAAATATAAAAATATATCATCTGTTATTTTTGGAAAGGGTATTTTGTTGTTTGAATTTTGTAGGATCTACACACAAATTCGGATCTGGAAATCTACAAAAATCAAAACAGAAAATAAACGATCCTAACAACAGAAGGTTGCAACAACAGAGGCACTGAAAAATTCTCGAGCCACGAACCGACCTCCAGACCGCGGAAACACGGCGTCAACCCAGTTCCGACCGCGGAAACGCGGTCCCACAGTGACATCATCAACTGCAATTTTTTCTGGGGCACTGTGCAGTCAAGTTGACCGCGAAACCGTGGTTGGAACCAGATTTTTCCGCGGAAGGGCGGCGCCGTGGTGACATCATCTGACCAACTTTTCTCTGTAAGCTTCCCTCTGTTCCTCCTCTGTAATTTTTGATATATCTTTTCTGAAAATTCCTGCAGGATTCCGTGCGCTATAAAAATATTTTCCTCTCCAAATAACAAATCTTATGCAGGATTCTTTGTGATATGCTTAAAATAATAACTGATTGCAAGTGATCGTTTCTGATTTGCATATCCTTAATCTTTTTGCTAAATTTTTTTTCCAAATATAGAGAAAAAGGAAAAAAGGAAATTTTTTATTTGAAAACTTGCAAACTTTTGTCGCTAAGAAATCCTTGCACCACCCAACCTTCTTTCTTTTCCCCTTTCTTCTATCATGGGTATCCCAAATCATAAATCACTTTCCAAATTTTGGTATCCTGAACCTAACTTTTCCTCGTACGTCAATTGTTTCGGTCGATTTAAGGAAGATCCCTCCGTGCCTAAAATTTCTTTGAAAGATCAAATAGAAGCGTCTAGGAGAAAAAGTTCGACTTTACAACCCACTTTGTGTCAACCTTTTCAACCTTCACCACCTTCGTACGTTGACACCACTTTTCCAAGTCCTGCTGTAACTCCTAAACCGATGTCCATTGCTGAGCATATTGCTCAATCTCTTAGTCGATCTTTCACCCCTCTCCACACATCCAGTTCTAGGGATCAACACGTCCATTCACCTTTTTATACACATGTTGATCCTACTCCTGTCCAACCATCCAATTTCTACCAATCCTAACCGACTTTCCCACCGTCACTAAACATTGCTTCTACACAGCCTTTTGGGAGTTTCACATATCCAAACAATTTCGAGTCTTTTACCGAAACCCCTTCACAACCCATGTCTAGTTTGGAACAGTCGTTGGAAGCTTATATTTCAGCAACAAACAAAATGGTTAGGAATGTGGATGCGTCCATTGCCGCCCTTATGCAACCTAGTGAACCGGCAGCTAGTTTCCAACTAGCTCCAAATTTTCCAATGTATGAGGAGACGGTTGGACAGAGTGAGAATTTGAGAGGAGCGAGTGAGTTCTACACATTCCCAAATCAGACCTACCCATACCCAATTGAATCCCACAACTCCGGTTTTCCATCGATTGTCCCAAATAGTTCACCAGCTGAAAATAAAAATGAGTTGTGTGACTTTGTAGTGCTTGATTTGCCAGACTGTGAAGAAGCCCTTTCGAGTGAAACCACACCTAATCCTTTCGATCTTTACACCTCCAATCTTAAACCTAAATTTATCAATATCCATGCTTTTGAGGAGGTGTCAGAAAAAAATGATTTTCACTTGATTGAGGATATAGACGCCGGGAATATTTCGGATGATCAACCTGTCGATTTGATTGAAATTTTATGTCCAATTCATCATCCCGAGTCATTAATTGTTTCTCCCGAACTTCATATGCGTCTTGATTTTGATGATAATGGCATGGATGAGCTAAATATTGAGGAGAATTATGAGGATAGTATTGAGGAGAGTATTGAGGATAATATTGAGGTTGAACCATTTTTGTTTGATGTGTCGGATTTTCTAATTCATCCTCCTGAACCTTTAACTGTTATATCACCCTCCCTCCTTTCCATCGTTCCGACCACGCAAAAGATCACGCTTGAAGACTGTGAGCTTAAAAATTTTTCCTTTGAATCTGACACAGTTCTCCCAGCCGATAACACTTACGAGTGTTTCACTTTTTCGGACGATATTGAAGACTCACCGCCCGAGTTTGAGTCCTTTGAAATTTCAGATGAGTTAGTTGAACCATCAGACTCGGTTGCTTACAGTCGTTTCGAACTATTGATGGAATCTTTCAAGTTCGAGACAGTTTACTACGGTGAGAATGTGACTATCCCTAATTCACTCCCTTTCATCCTTCCTATCGTTCCGACCGTACAAGAGACCGTTACACTTTCATCTCCAATACCAAGTTCGTCGTACCTATGCTTTCTTACGAATCTTGAGGGATTTGACCCCATTTCTCGACGGGTTGATAGATTAGCACAATCACTTTTAACACATCGGTCATTACAAATTGCGCTAATTTATTCACTCGATTCACACCCTCAAGATCGTACTCCACTTCTTTCTCTTTTCCGTCATTCTTCTCCTCCACCGAGACCATATTCCACTCTTCTTTCCACACGGTCTCGTGTGCTTCTCATTTCTCTTCTTTCCACTCCATTCTTTCACCAACTCTACCATTACCACGATAAGATTTTTGAATGGTTGGTGCTAACCTTTGGCTTATGTAAGACCTTGCTTAAGTTTGGGGGGAACCTTGTTGTATATATATATATATATATTTTTCTTTTAACAATAAAAAAATTCAAAAAATAAAAAAAATAAAAACAATTTTTTTTATAAATAAATAAACAGGGGAGTGTCGACATTTTGACCCTTTTCGTGTAGCATGACAGTGAGGACACTGTCAAGTTTAAATTTGGGGGTATGCTCGGTACGTCTTCTTCCTTCACATTCATATGTATATTTTTGCATTTGCATATTTATTTGAAAACCCATAAAAATCGAAAATTTTTGAAAAATTATAAAAATTATTGTATTCAATTTTGGCTTATTTGACTAGAGTTTGACAGATAGGTTAACTAGCTTGGAACAACTAGATCTTAGAAGTAGTAAATTAAAAACCCTAAAGATAACCTTCCTTAAAGTTTAGCGGCAGAAAGTATATGTCTTTGTTGTTTATTTAGAAATAGGCAAATTTTGAGTTCACTTCTTGGGCTAAGTCGAAACGAAGGAAAAGTATTGATATTTTTATTAGAGTATAAGTTTGAAAAATAATTCCTAGCTTAAGTCTAGATTCTGAAAATATATACCCTGCAATTTGCATAATCACGCACCTTGAAACTTGGAATAGTAGAAGAGACCTTGAAATGCTCTTGTCTAAAGTCCTTAGTACGATGAAAAATGAAATAAAAAAAATAATACAAGTGTGAATAAAAGAAAAAAAATGAACACTGGTTTTTGTGATTACTTAAGGCTGTAAAAATAGAAAAATATTTAACGAGGGTGCTTCATCACCTAGTGCCTTAGACCAACTGGTTTGGGAGTCACTGCTAAAAGCCTTGGGTGTTGCAATACTAGGAAGTATGGTTTAATGTGCAAACACATCTTGTAATCGGTCGTTGGTACCTCAAAAAGTATTAACGGTCGCATGAAGGATGTGTAAGCAAAAATTCAATTAAAAATTCACCACCTACTAATAAGTATTTTGGACAACGGACAAGGGTATGATTGCTTGATTTGAATTTCCAAGTGTAGGGGTAATTTATACACACATGTGGGGATATGTGATTGGAATTTAGATGAGAGAAAGGAGTGAAGAATAGAACTTGTATCTTTAGTAGAGTTGATAGAAATTCCTAAGTGGAGATGGAACCCTAGAAGGAAAACTTAAGAGATGCCGAAAGCTAAGTAAGTTTATAGAACATATGTAATCTTAAGTTAGATGATGAGGAAGTGTGAAGAATATGGGTGGATAATTTGCAAGTCGACGATAATAGAATTTCTTGTTAGAAAACCTAATTGGAAAACAAAAGTCGAAAAAGCCAAATTGATAGGATTTTGTGGGTAGTATCCGCTGAAAACCCTCAGGAGACAACACTCCTCCTACTAGGGACACCTAGAGGTTTAACGGCTTGTTGCACGAGCTCAGTGCAATCGCGTTTCCCTGCGAAAGTGCGGTTAGGTTTTTGTCGAGAATAAAACTAAGTTTGCTCGAGTACGAGCAAAAGATAAGTTTGGGGGTATTTGTTCATATCATAATATTGTATTATTATATTCCCCATTCTTATTCTTTTTACAAATAAACAGGTGCTTTTGACCCATGTTTGCTACATAGTACAGGTTATAGGTTCTTGGAGCGAAAACAGTGAAAATGATAAAAGACGATACAAAAGAGGAACTTTGACCAACAAATAGAAGGATCTTAGTCAAGCCTACATAAAGATAAAGTTCACAAAGCATAAGGCAGCGCAAGGTCCAAGATTACAAATCGAACGGTTAAAAGTCCACTGCAATTGTTCACTGGAAATCTGGAAGAAACTCATAAGCTATTTTAATAAAAGAACCAAAGAATAAGGAAGCCCAGAAAGCCCAAAGTCAGCAGAAGAAAAATGAAGACAAAAACTCTCCAGTGGGCCGCGGAACCGCGGCCCAACCCCTGTTGCGGCCGCGGATCCACGGCCGTCCAGAGCCCATGATGGAAATATTTTTTTGCCAATGCTTGGAATCTACTCTGACTAGGTGTACTTATGGGTATTTTGGTAAATGCAGACATGCGGGTCAATTGTAACCTAGGGTTTCTATGTCTTATAAATAAAAGCCCAAATCTTTGTATTCTTTTCATGCCTCCCTATGCCTCTTTTTATGAATAAAATTTAGTATTCTTTTGGAGAGCATCGATGCCTCTTTTCATATCATCTATTCAGATCTGACAACCCTGCATAAATGTTATGAGAGAGCCATCTGTAAAGTAAGTAGGTAATTTCAATTATTGCCCTAGGTAATTTTTCATTCTCTGCCCTAGATTAAATTTAATTCCTTGCCCTAGTTAGATAGTTAGATCTTTAATTCAATTACCCTAGATTAATTTAGTTTTTAGATTTAATTAATCCATTCACACCGTTCGGAATTAACTTGTAAGAGCGATTAGGAAATTCACAACATCCCTGTGGACCGACCCGTACTCACTGGCTAGCTGCAAAGCGACGCCGTTCTTGATTGCGGTAATAGATAGTTTTTGAGATAAATCAGGTACCTGCTCGGTGCCTCTTGGCGAGAGCTTTGATCCCTGGTTTGTTGGGGTAGGGAGCTACCAGTCAGGGATAACCGAGCAAGGGCGGGCCCGGTTGCCTCTTGCAAGGGCTTTGATCCTTAAGGACGGGCCGGGCAGGGTTGCTGCCTGGTGCCTCTTAGCGAGGGCTTTGATCCGTGGTTTGGTAAGGGGCTACCGGCCAGGGATAACGGAACAAGGGCGGGTCCGGTTACCTCTGTGAGGACTTTGATCCCTGGTTTGTTGGGGTAGGGAGCTACCAGCCAGGGATAACCGAACAAGGGCGGGTTCGGTTGCCTCTTGCGAGGGCTTTTCATCCTTAGCATGGGAGGGGCCGTGGTTGGCCTACTAAGGATGACCGAGCAGGGTTACTGCCCGGTGCCTCTTGGCGAGGGCTTTTTGTCCTTAAGGATGGCTGAGCAGGGTTGCTGCCCTGTGCCTCTTGGCGAGGGTTTTGATCCCTGGCATTGTGGGGGTAGGGAAGCTACCGGCCAGGGATAACGAGGCGGGGTAGCTGCTCGGCTGCCTCTTGGTGAGGGCTTTAATCCCTGGCATTGTGGGGTAGGGAAGCTACCCGCCAGGGATAGCCGAGCTGGGTAGCTGCTCGGCTGCCTCTTGGTGAGGGCTTTGATCCCTGGCGTTGTAGGGTAGGGAAGCTATCGGCCAGGGATAGCCGAGCAGGGTAGCTGCTCGGCTGCCTCTTGGTGAGGGCTTTGACCTATGGCATTGTGGGGTAGGGAAGTACCCATCAGGGATAGCCGAGCAGGGTAGCTGCTCGGATGCCTCTTGGTGAGGGCTTTGATCCCTGACGTTGTGGGTTAGGGAAGGTACTAGCCAGGGATAGCCGAGCAGGGTAGCTACTCGGCTGCCACTTGGTGAGGGCTTTGATCCCTGGTTCGTTGAGGTAGGGAAGCTACCGGCCAGGGATAACCGAGCAGGGTAGCTACCCGGTGCCTCTTGGCGAGGGCTTTGATCCCTGGCGTTATGGGGTAGGGAAGCTACCAGCCAGGGATAGCCGAGCAGGGTAGCCGCTCGGCCGCCTCTTGGTGAGGGCTTTGATCCCTGGTTCGTTGAGGTAGGGAAGCTACCGGCCAGGGATAACCGAGCAGGGTAGCTGCCCGGTGCCTCTTGGCGAGGGCTTTGGGAAGATGGACCGTCACGAGTGACACGTGCCACGAACGTATGGAGGAGGCGAAGCGCCAGAACTGCGTCGTTTCAATTTCGCATAGAGCGGCACGGTGTCTGCCGCGTGGCGGCACAGTTGTGGGCGACCGTTGAACTCCGGGGGGGGTGTTAGAGGCTATAAAATTGAGGGGGTAATTGATTTACTCCCTTCCTCACACCCGAAATGCAAAAATGCAGGACTTCCCTTTCACCGTCGAAGATATCATAAACTTCGAGGATGTTTACCTCTACGACCCGTACTGCACTGAGGACACGGTGCAGTTGGTAATAGGAAGGATTGAGGACCACTTCGGCCGATTGCTCCCCCGGTAGTCCTCTCTCCTTCAGCTGCTGATGTACTCTATCTGGAGGGCATCGCCGGGGCTTTACAACCCCTTATCCGAATGCTATTCGACGAGGCCATAGGCAAGCTAAGGTCTCTGAGGCGAGTCCCATGTGCAAAAAGCAGTCGTGGAAGAGAATGTCTGCCGAGCTCCCTGAGTCGGCCAGGATCCTGTGCACCTCGTATCGATGGACTCGAGCTGTAATCACTAGGGGGTTGTTGTGGGGCAAGGATATGCCATGAAGGTCCCTGTCGTCAAAAGTGATCGGCTCGGTCTCCCTTGACCACTTCGTCGGTCAGCTGTCTGCCCCCATGGCTGGCGCGGGGTGCTGAGTAGCATATGTACCCGGTATACCCCCGGTCGTCATGACCATGACTTTCGCCGAGCCTTGGTTCCCTTGAGTGAGGTTCCTTACATCCCCTGGTGGGGTTGTTTTTGAGCTGCCGTAGAAGTCTCGCATGCGCGACCCTGTCGAGGGAGGGGGTGCCGGTCGTGCTTGTAAACAGGCGAACTGACCGCCACCGCCTCGGGAGGGACAGGGGTGCGATGAGATTTGGGGCGAAACTCTCTAGAGTAAGACCCCGGAACCGAACTTAGCAGTGCCCACCGGGTTTTCGAGTACGTCGGCTCGAGGAAATCGCGGTTGCCGGAAATGATGAGGCGGCGGTCGGCAGCGCCTGCTCGGACGGAGTCTTCTCTCCCTCTGTAGGGGTCCGGTCCCGAGGTGGGGGAGCGGCAACTTGGTGATCTTGCCCTGCCGTATGGATGCGGATGAGCGCTTCCACGATGGACGCAAG
Source organism: Agapanthus africanus (assembly GCA_030015575.1). Taxonomy (NCBI): domain Eukaryota; kingdom Viridiplantae; phylum Streptophyta; class Magnoliopsida; order Asparagales; family Amaryllidaceae; genus Agapanthus; species Agapanthus africanus. Next base: position 218,424,353 of record CM057337.1, on the reverse strand, counting down.
TTGTCTATCCGGTCGGCGAGGGCGTTGATGGTATTCGGCGGAGGAGGTTTGTTCGCGCCTCCGTTGAGGGGGAGGCGGCGGCTGGAGCTTGGATCATCGTGATGGTCGCTCACCATTAGGTTGAGATCTGAAGGCGAACTTTGTTTTTGTGGAATCAAGTGTTTCCTACAGACGACACCAGCTGATAGAGGCTGAAATCTCCTTCAGATGTTGCCTTCCACTGATCTGCTGATGGCGGCGATGGGTGGTTGAGATTTGATTTAGAGGCGGTCGCTCCTGAAGCGTGTGGATCTCAATGGGTTGAGGTTGTGGTTGCCGAGGTACCTGCAAGGAAGTCCCGGGGTGGTTGTACCACCGAAGACCCTCCGACGATCAAGTTAGACTAGAGATCCGAGCAGAGTAACGGCTTAGTGGAGTCAAAGTGGCTTACCTCAACAGTCTGAAGAGGGGGTTTATATAGCGGAGGCAGCAGGCGAGGCGGGCGTGAGAATCACGCCGGCTGTTACGCTCCCGACGTCACACCGGCGTGATGAGCGGGACGTCCCATTAATGGCGAGACATGCTCGTTAATGGGGGATCATGGTGGCGTGGAACATGGGATGTTGCCGGCGGAGATCTCGCGCATGGAGAGATTCGCGGGATGGCGATTATGCCTGCAAGCGGTGTTGTTGGTCGGTCGATGAGACCGAGGAAGATGACCTCGGCGGGAGAGCTCGCGGAGGAGTAGGAGAGCTCGCGGATGAGCGGGAGAGCCGAGGTATCTTTGTTCTGCTCGAGCCCGGAGGCGAGCTGAGAGGGCCGAGGAAGCTCGGGCCAGTGATAGCTCGGAGACGAGCTGTGGGGCCGAGGAGGCCAATTGTGCTGGGGCTCGGAGGTTAGCCAGCGTTTGCTTGTAGGACGGGCACAGGGGTGGTCTGGTCGGCCATTGTAAATCCTTTCTTGCATGCTCTGGGACACGTCATCTTCCATGTGTCCTGATCTAGGAGACCACCGATATCGAGCATCATCACCCTCTCTCTCACTCCCCATAATCTTTACAACAGTTAATATAACTGCCGTTATTCTTTTATAACCTCCAATTGTTATCTTTTTTTATATTCAATTATCCATCTATAATGTTTTTGTATTTTGATATTAGGTTAAAAGTGTAACCACCGCTTTTCGTATACTTTAATAAAGTTTTCCTTTAATATTTTCTTGGCGTCAGTAATTATTTTAAGTGTTTTTTGATGGAAAATGTTATTTTGCATTTAAAACTATTAAATACATTTTTGTCAGAATTTTTAAGAAATTAATAAGAATTTTGAGAACGGAAAAAGGTATTTATGAAATATTATTTTTATGCAAAAAGGAAATTATTTTTTAGCGAAAATTATTGAAAAATAAATAAAACTTTAATTAGAATTTTTAAAGAATTTTAGTTATTTTTCTGAAATTTTAAAAGATTTTTTTAGATGTAAAAACTGTTTAAAACAATTTCAAAAAAAACAAGAAAAAAATATTTTTGTGCTGACCTGGCCCAGCTGCTGTTGCAAAGCACTACAGTGGGCCCTACCCACTGAAGCAGGGACAGCATAGGCGGTGCTTTGATGAGTGGCCGTGGCAACGTGGCGCTCTGTGAGCACATGATTGGGCTGTTGCACGATCTCGGGGATCAGCGAGATCGGACGGATATGATTTTTTGTTGGGATTTTGATTTTCAAACAGTTTTATAAAAACACCGTCTCATTTATTCTCCCTTTCATTCCATTTACGAAATCCAATTAAATCATCGAAAAATAGCCTAACTTTCTGGAAAAAATCGGAGAAAGGAGAAAAGCTTGGAAAGGGGTGCTTCGACGTTTCTTTTCGATACCGACTTCTGGTAGGATCCCTCTCCCTTTCCCTCTCAATCTCATCGTGATGATGCTCACAAGTGGTATCTCCTCAAGATTGAGACACGTGGCGGATGACGTATCCCGAAGGCTACGAAGGTGGAATAAATGAGTTGCATTATGAGAATTCCTCGGGACTTCGTCTCGAGGAACGTGTCCGACCTTCCAGGAGACCTCCTTGAATACATTCCACCTTCATCTAAGAAACTACCAACAGCTTGTCTCCAAGCCTTTGACTTGCCGAGCTTCCTCGGCCTCCCGGCTCGTCTCCGAGCCCCTGACATGCCGAGCTCCCTCGGCCTCCCGGCTCATCTCCGAGCCATCCGCCGAGCTAAGCCTCCCCGGCTCTCCCAATCAAACCAGAACGCAGATCCCTAGCGCTTCCGCAACGGGTCCGCGTATCTCACCAAAATGAGATAACCGCCGCCCCATGTCCCGCGTCCCATGCTGGCACTTCCCTCCATTAATGAGCGTATCCCGTCATTTATGGAGGGATCCCATCATTCACGTAGGTGTAACGTCATGGGCGTAACTGACGACGAAGATGTCGCACCTGCTCGCTCCATGCGACCACTATAAAAGCCCCTCTCTCAGATGACTCAGGTAACACAATTTTGATTCCAATAAGCTACTACTCTACCAATATTTCTCGGCTCTAACTTGATCGTCGGAGGGTCCTACGGTGGTCACCTACCCCGGGACTTACTTGTAAGTAGCTCGGCTTCCACCTCAAACTCAACCAATTGAGATCCACAGACTCTAGGAGACAACCTTCAACTCAAATCTCAACCGTTCAACAACGCTCGCTACAGATCGACGGAAGACAACATCTGAAGGGGATCATATCCCCCATCAGTTTGCGCCGTTTGTGGGAACGAAAGAACTTTTTTGTTCCACAACAAAAGTTGATCTACCGCCCTCGACTCAATGGCGAGCAATGACCGCAATGATCCGAATATGAGTCGCCATAATGGAGGCGGGAGCGGCTCTTCTCCCCCTCCAAACGTCATCAACGCCTTATCCGCTTAGATAGACAAGCTCACATCACTAGTGGATGCCCTCGTCCGCGTTCAAGCCGCGGGCCCTACCCACCAGATTGCAGTTTCCCCTCTCTGGGATGACGATGCCCGAAGAAGGACGGATGGCCATGCTCAGGCCCTCAATCACGCTCACATCAGCGTCACCGAGCGCCGGCGTGCAAACTCCGGCAACCACGGCCCTCACGCGGCGAATGATTCCATGACCCGCTGGGCACCGGACGAGTCCATAACCCGGTCTCAGGAGAGACTAGGCCGTCGCTCCAACACTTGCCACGCGCTCACACCGCCTAAGGAGATGTCGGTCAGTTCGCCTGCTTCCAGGCACAACCGACACCCCCACTCCCGCTGAGGCCGCGCACACAGAGAACGTCGGGACTACTGAAGAAGAGCCACGCTTAAGGATTTAAGAAATCTGATAGAGGTAAATCGAAACCGCTCCGCCGCGCCGACCCGGAATGGAGGTACCCACCACTCCGACTGTGCTAAATCCTCGGTGTACCACCACCGGCTCGCAGCCCTCGAAAAGAAAATCAAAGGCATATGAAAAGATGGCCGAAAGTCCGGTTAAGGGGCCAGATATTCCGCCGATTCACTCACAAAGCCCTTTACAGAAGAGTTGCTGGCCGAGCACGTCTCGTCTAAGAACACGCCATCCCATGTAGCCCTCTTCGATGGGAAATATGACTCAAAGGACCACTTGAATGCATTTACGGTAGGCATGAGCTTCCAAGATAACTTGAATGCGGCCCAATGCCGAGCTTTCCCCACTACGCTAATCCAGGCTGGTCGGGACTGGTTCCGGGGGCATATGCCTTGCTCCATCTCCACCTTTGATGAGCTTTCTACCCAATTCCTCAGCCATTCCGTCAGGAACCGACGGTAGAAGAAGAAAGTCGACTACTTATTCACTGTCAAGAGCCAAGATAGGGAATCCTTCAAAGGGTATGTCACCCGTTTCTACAATGCTCTCCTGGAGGTACCTGAGCACCGCGACAAAATGGCAATCACTGCGCTGAGGTCGGGTCTTAGACACAAAGAGTGGCTTCGCTCTTTTGCATTGGCGAAACCTAATACCATAGCGGAAGTGAAAGTTTGGACCGAACGAGAAGTCCAACTCGAGTCCGAGGTGAACTCCAACATACCTAGAAGCGACCAAGCTGACTGGAAGAAGAGGGAAAGGGAAGAGAAAAGGAAAGACGATCGTCCAAAACCTTACTCCCCGAGGTTCCAGGAGTATAATCCTCTAAACATTTCCCAGACCAAGCTGCTGGAGGAGGCTAAGGGCGAAGAGTTCTTCAGGCTCCCGCCAGCTACCCGATGGACGGGAAAATGGCTTCGGGGCCTGTATTGCACCTATCATCGGGCGCAAGGACATCCGACCGAGGATTGTAAACAGCTGTGCGATTATATCGAGGAGCTGATCTGCTCCGATCACTTGGCAAAGTACCTGTGAGATAAACATCAAGCAAATAGGGGGTAAGCCGATCAAATTAAAGACGGGGAGCTGACGATCAGACAGATCATGGTCATCGCCGATTGACCTAAGCCCAAACAACAGGGACTGCCGCCGAATCCGGTCATTCAACACAGAAAAGTTTAAACTGTATCAATGAATCTTTATTTTGTTTAATAATAAAAATTCTTGCTTCCCTGCAATCTAAACTGCTTCTTTTTTTTCTCCATGCTAAAAACATCTCGCAAGGCTGGTGGGTAGCTTTCTGCCGGTCAAGCAAGAGCACGCCCTTCACTCAAGTAAAGGAAGCTCGGATGCGCGTATAAGTAGCAGATCTAAAGCCCTCCTCTCGAGGCCATTGAGCAGCTTCCCTGCCCGTTCCATCCCTAGCGGGTAGCTTCTTACCCATCTACGTTAAGGATCTAAAGCCCTCCTCTCGAGGCCACCGAGCAGCTTCCCTGCCCGGTCCATCCGCAGTGGGTAGCTTCCTGCCCAACTACGTTGTGGATCGAAGCTCTCCTCGCGAGGCGGCCAAGTAGCTTCCTGCTCGGTTATCTCTAAAGGGTATATTCCTACCCAACAACGCTAAGGATTAAAAGCCCTCCTCTGGAGGCCATCGAGCAACTTCCCTGCCCGGTCCATCCCTAAAGGGTAGCTTCCTACCCATCTACGCTAATGATCTAAAGCCCTCCTCTCGAGACCACCGAGCAGCTTTCTTACCTGGTTCATCCCTAGCGGGTAGCTTCCTACCCATCAACGCTAAGGATCTAAAGCCCTCTTAACGAGGCCACCGAGCAGTGTCCCTGTCCGGTCCATCCCTAGCGGGTAGCTTCCTATCTATCAATGCTAAGGATTTAAAGCCCTCCCACTGAGGCCACTGTGCAAATTCCTGCTCGGCTAATCTCCGGGGGGTAGATTCCTACCCTTTGAAGAGGCGGATCTAGGACCCAAATCAAGGAGGAATTAGTCAATGTCGACCTATTCTAGCTTAGCTGTTTTTCAATTCATGCTAAGACACGTGGTCATCACCTCGACTCTGAGGTATGGACTGTTACCGACCTTCCTACTCGGGTATTTTTGGACTCACGCAAAATGAGCGACCGCAACATCGACTCCGGGGAGCGGGAGGGTACCGCCCTTCCTACACCTGGCTATTATTCAACTTACACTCGATGCGCGATTGTCATCTAAAAAGCCGGGCAATGACCTAGGATCTAACACTTGTAGCAGAATGAAAATTCAAACAAGAAGAAGACTGATGAGCTAAAGTACTCACGCAGAAAGCAGACAGTCATGCAGAGGAAAAGAAGCTCAACTTTATTTATATTCCAAAATTTCACAAGGTATTCTGGGCTCCTCAGCCTTACAAAAAATGCCCGGAGGCTTACAAAATTTTTGAAATAAAAACAAAAGCTCCCAAGGGAAGAAAGCTCAGGCCGTGGACTCCGTCGGGATCTTGCCCTGCTCGACTATGCCCTAGGGGTCCGGAGCTTCGGTCTCTTAGACGGCTTTGCCCCCTGCAGCCACCTCGGCGCCCGTCCTCTGTGGCACTTCCTCGGAGAGCGGGTACATAGCACAGAGCTCACCGTCGGCAAACCCCAGCATTGACACCTTGATGGCATCAAGAGCCTCGTTCCAAACGATGGCCAAGGCTTCGGCGAGGTCGACGTAGAACTGGTCCGACACCTTATACCTCTCCATGGAGTTCACCGCTCGGACCTTGAAGAGCTTCATGGCCTCGAGTGCCACCCGAGTGTCCTTTCTGCTGATGTCCCTCAACTTATTCATTGCGTTATAGAGGTTACCAACCTCCTCTAATTTGTCCTGGATAGCCCGGTTGGATTCACTCAGAATTCGATGAGATTCCTTATACTTGGAGTTCGTCGGCTCCTCGGCGACCACTGGGTTTCGAGGGCGGCTATCTTCTCCTCCATCTGTTGCAGCCGAAGGCGCGTGTCACGACCCAAATTTAGGCATATGACCGGCACTTAAACCACGTGACGTCAACAGGCGTAACGCAATTTAAGTAAGCCGAAAACCCAGAAATCTAAACCATAAAAAGAAGTAAGTGATAAAAACATTGTTGAAAACATTTGGAAATCTCAAGTAAAAAACTTAAAGCTAAGTTTATTTTCTTAAAAATTTTGGCAGCACCTCCTTTGTAAAACTAGCCCCGAAACGGGTACAAACATAGGATATAAATAAAGCATCCCTAAATGGGAGCAAATCACGCCCAAGGGAGGAAAACAATCACCACAAGTATATATATACGACGCCGTAGCGAAGAAATAGACAATAAAATGAAAACAACATAAAAGAGATAAAGCAATATAAGAAAGGCCGGCTCGCATGAGCACGACACCCAAAGTCATAAAATATACAATATCGGTCCTCACAAACTCGTCTCTAATTCAATACATGAAAGTGGTAGATGGAGAGTACTAGATACAATGGATATAATCGGATAACTGCAAACCCACTTACAGCAAAAAGGCCTCAAAGCCAACCGTAGCGGTATCCGCTGAAATAGATACAATAAGGAGCCCTGCCGCGACTACTCTGAGGGTCGAGCCTGCAAAACACCGTGGCACAACGGGGGTGAGTTGCCAACTCATGAATAGTAAGTAATATCATACAGATTATCATAGGTATGTACGGAAACGATAATATAAAACATGCACTCGGATAACATAAGTATGGCAATATGGATATGCAACAATCATGATCAAGGTACACCATCAGGGTACTATAACTATATGAAACAATGCATATCTAATAAATCCTGAGTGTGGGATAAAACATAACATCATCAATGAATCATCATCGTGGAAAATCTCGGTGTCCATCAACGACACTCTAAATACCAATATCTCAGGCGCCGTCACTCTGATCGGCCCTCATATCCGTAAATCTCATGGAACCTGAGTGCCCAACATCGGCACTCGAAACATCATGAAAACTCATGTCCAACATCGACACGTAAATCCACATAACTCAGGCTCCGTCATTCCGGATTGGCCCACGGGCTCCGTTAGTCCGGATCGGCCCATATCCATTTCACGACTCCGGTCGGTATCATCCGGATAACCGCCGGGTCCAAACTATCACCGGTAGGTAGTAGTCTCTCTGCCAAGCTCATCGTCTTCTGCACAACATTCCTTTCTTGCCCCGAGATACCATACCGGGTCCACCATGAACCCGCAAACGGATCATTCATCTCCTCGAATCGGGTTTCTAAAACCAATCTCAGAACCAAGAAAACTCATGGTGGACACATCGAAATATCATATCAAGAGAAACCGGGTTTTCAAAATAATGCATACTTTCTTGAAATATAACCACGGTTCTCAAATCCATAAATCACATGAAATCCATATCTCAATGCGTAAATCCATGAAATATGATGTATGTAACATAGAATAATATGAGCATATTAAAAGAAAACCATTCTTTTAAATGAATCAAGTTTTTAATAATATCATGCGGTTCCCACATTCTCCAAAATCAAATGCAACATCATATAATGGTGTATATGTAGCTATAGCAAGGTATGCGTGTGTGCATGTAGGTATGTATGCATGATACATTTCATATGCGCAATAGAACAAGAATCAATGTCTAACTATTGATAATAGTGAAGGCGGAACAATACATATTCCCTTAGTAAAGTGGTCCAAGAACAACTGCCTCAATTTCAATAACGAATGCAATACCGCATATATATATATATATGTGTGTGTGTGTGTGTGCGCGCGCGCGCGCGCGCGTGTCATGGCAATTTCCAACGGTGTGTGTGTGGCATATAATTTAGTGCTCGTGCAACATGAACCGTCAGTAATGGTGCAGTGTCCAATAGGTACTAAATCAATGCACAACAAGTAATGGTATGCAAATGATGCTCATGCACAATCAACTCATATGCATATAACATGTGGCTATAACATCATGTCTAGCCCTCGACGCTTAACGCCATACGGGAGATTTCCCCGTAGATGTTAAATCTACTCACCGATGATCTCGAGCTAGGTAAATCCAACCACCTGCTTTCCCTTCTTTGTAGCGTTTGAAGTCCCCGCAATCGATCCTAATATCACACAAAACATAACAAGTGCAACTTAGAAACCGTTCAATAATACATACAAACTATGTTTAGATCGACGCACCGACTCCAACAAACTCTCAAGTGTTCGCTTAGTGGCTAACATGTGTAGCAACATTATAAATCAAACCTAAGTGCAGTAAGCTACACCAAGAACGCGAACCGTGTCGAATACCGTAACGCGCGTTGTCGAAACACTAGAAATTAGCAAAGTGGTCGCAGATTTTGTCTACAGTCAATACATAAAAATCAAGCAGTACCAAACATCCAGAATAACATACAGACAGCTACCTTCAAAACCCCAACTCCCCAGTCCCCTAAAAATCCGGCGACGCCGGAATTTCCTCAGTTCTCGCCGGGTCAACTAGGTTGGGCCGGGTCCAGGTTTCAAGTGAACTCTCAGGTCCTCTAACACAATAACATTGCATTGCTAGATTTTACAGTAACCTATCGTGGTGATAGCAGATCACAGAGACTCCAATATAACACTAAAAATACGATATTGCACAAAAACTATAAGTTTAGTGTTCTAAACAGTAACTACTAGGCAACATAACATTATAAAGACCTAATTAACAGTTAGAAATCACTACCTTACAACACTTGCTCAAAAACCCTAGCTTTCCATGCTCCAAGTCATCTCTAGTGGCTTAACTTGACTTTGTGAGGGTTTTGATGAAGTTTAGTGATGATTTGGCTTAGTTTAGTGATGAACTAGGTAGGGTTTCGGTTTGGGGATAGGGAAAATGAGAAGGAGAAGAAGAAATGAGAGTGTATGAGGGTTAAGGGAAAATGAGAGTGTGAGAGTGGTATGTGTAAAAATGAGGGTGTGAGGTTAGAAGATGAATCATGCCCATTCTCTCTCCTCATTAAATGCTCCCTATACTTGCCCCATGCCTCATCATTCCCATTGTCAACTCTCTCTCTCTCCCCCTCTCTATCAAGTCAACCCTAATTTAAACAATAAGTGAGGTGGGTTAAGATGGCTAAAATTTGGTTTAGTGTGCCATGGCTACTTAAGCATGGTTAACACCTCCATAATCCCCAAATTAACATGCACAAGTGTATGCAAGCCAAAATAAATAATAATAAAATATTAATTAATTTTTATAAAATATGTGAAAACTATTTTGGTTAACTTTTTACTAAAAATCCGCATTATCGCTTAATTAACATTAATCGCATTCTAAGGTGTTACAATCTTCCCCCTTAAAGAAATTCGGTCCCCGAATTTAAAATCTTACCATGCGTACTGTTCCCCTCCGAAAGACGCGACGAAGACACGGTGAACGTCTTGCTTGAAATTCGGGGCAGATACTAATTGGTGCTATCCATCCACTTCTCCGAAAATGCCAAGTTGATTTATGGCACTATGTATCGAAGGTTTAAATGGATGCGGCTGATGTAGCAGACTTCATCAGATTCCCCCTCGTTTGAGGGGTTTTTGATTGTGGGGACGCTCTTCCCTGCAGGCGCAAGCCCTTGTAGTTAATTACGCTACCGTATCGCGGTAACAACTTTCTCCTTCTCCAGATGGCCACTTCGTGTCGTGGGTGTCTGTTTTGTGTTTGGTTGCCCGTGGATTGTATACGGAGACTAATTTATGTTGTCGCCCGTAGGGCGTAGACTATTCCAAATCCATATCTTTCTTAGATTTGGGTTTGGGGGTTGGGTTTAAGGATACGTTAGCCTCATTTGAGACTAAGATCAACTTAAACGTTTGTCAAGGATACGTTAGTCTCATTTTAGACTAAGATCAACTTAACGGGATCATTTAGATCCAACAAGAGAGCAACTGGGCTCTATTGTTTAGTTTAGTGACATTGCGGTCGATTAGTTTAAGGACATTACGGTCCATTGTTAGTTTAAAGACATCACGGTCGACTGTTAGTTTAAAGACATCACGGTCGAGGATAAGGACATCATAGTCCATGAGTTTAAGGACCCCACAGTCCAATGTTAGTTTAAAGACATCATGGTCGAGGTTAAGGACATCATAGTCCATGAGTTTAAGGACCCCACAGTCCAATGTTAGTTTAAAGACATCACGGTCGAGGTTAAGGATATCATAGTCCAGAGTTTAAGGATCCCACAGTCCAATGTTAGTTTAAAGACATCACGGTCGAGGTTAAGGACATCATAGTCTATGAGTTTAAGGACCCCACAGTCCGATGTTAGTTTAAAGACATCACAGTCGAGGTTAAGGACATCATAGTCCATGAGTTTAAGGACCCCACAGTCCGATGTTAGTTTAGAGACGTCATAGTCTATGAAATGTGTGGTTGTCGGGATCCGTCACCTCTTTGAAGACATTGAGGAATTACAACGACAAATATCAAAGGAGTGAAGAGATGTACCCTTGAACCAAGGTGGATTAAGTGATCTGTAGTTCAATTTGGAACTAAGATCAATTAATTATATTATGAGCACATTGGCTCGGTTAAGTCTAAATTGAGGACTTATGGCCAACTTGGGTTAAGTCCAATTAAGTTTGAAATATTGGCCTTTTGCTGGATCATTAGACATTTGTCTGGGTTCAGCCCCTCATCATTTAGCAATACTAAACAAGAGTTTGAAGGCTCTAATACATTTTTGTCTTTGACTGAGCACTAACATTGTAGCTGTGAGTTTTACTCAACTTTGAGATTTAGTCAAAGAGGAGGTTTTTGCCTCTGGAAACTTAGCCAATTTGGCTAAAAATAGTGTTAAACACTAAAAGACAACAGTGTTAAACACTGGAAATGAAACTCTCAAATTAGTTTTAAACACTGGAAATAAAACTCTCGAATTAGTGTTAAACACTAGAGGACAACAATGTTAAACACTGGAAGTAAAACCCTCAAATTAGTGTTAAACACTAGAGAGGATAGGATCACGTGAGGGCACCCAAAGGTGGGGCCATATCTCCTTCACTTTGTTCTACAAATAAGTGTTAAACACTTTTAGTTTTCTGACCATCACGTGTTGGTACGTGATGGAGATTTGTGCGTTTATTATTAAAGCATTTATTAAGGGGTCACGTGGTAACACGTGAGAGCGCCCAAATTAGAATCTGCCTTTGCTTTTATTCTCGTTGTTTTGGAGGTCACGTGGGAGCACGTGAGGCATTGCCTCAGGGTTAATTCCTTCTTATTTTGGAGGATCTTTTCAGGGGTCACGTGGGGACACGTGACCTTAGTTCTTTACATGCATGGAGATCTTTCAAGTCTCTTTATTTTTAAGAATTAAATTCTTTGTAAGGTTAAACCCTAATTTCGTTTTAGAGGAATTAAATTCCTATGTATATGGAAGAATTAAATTCTTATATAGGGTTAAACCCTAATTTTATATAGAGGACTTGAATTCTTTATGAGTTTGGGAGAATTGAATTCACATATAGGGTTAAACCCTTGTTTTGTCTGTCTTGGAGGAATTGAATTCCTATAACTTTAGGAGGATTAAATTCTCATATAGGGTTAATGTAAGTGCACGGCGGCGCCCCGGCCGTCAATCCGACGGCCAAACGCGGAAACGGTGGTAAACTTAAACTTTTGCGGACTTAGCAAAACCGGCACCACCGCGCACTAAAACCGGATCGTGCCATTAAACTAGTCTAAGCTATCTAGAGAGGGGGTAGAGAAGTATACCATACGATCCGAGTCCTCCGGTCTTCGTCTCCACTCCGATCTCCTCGCGGGATCTCCGTCCGTCTCCTCCTCGTCGGAAAGGGCACCACGAAGCCGGGTACTTTTACGGGCTCCCGCCTCTATACCGAGGCAACTCGGGCGCGAAGTAGGCTACCCGACGCGTCCAAGATATGCTGTAGGATATAGTGTAGAGTGATAGTCTCTTTTGGGGTTTATTGCCATTTGTGGATGATGGAGGAAGCAAGGATAAGAAAAATGGTGCTTGCATTTTTCTTGGCATGGAATGAGATCAAGAATGAAAACCTCTCTCAAAGATGAAACTCTCTCTTCTTCTCTTTTCTTCTTCTCCCTTTTCAAATGAAAACTCTCATACTTAGGAAAAATGGTGGAGCAAGGATATGAAGCATGAAGGGAGGTTATTGTAGGAGAAGAAAAGAGGTGACCACAAACAAACATAATCATCACAAAACTTAACCTCAATCTCAAATCCATTTCAAATCCTTTCTCTTCACAATAAATGCAAGAATGGTGCAAAAGAAAAGATGCTCTCATAATAAATCCTTATGCAAATAAAACCCTCCACAATGTGTTATTTGCAAACTTGCAAATAACACCCTCCATCGGAAAAGTCCGGCCGGGAAAGAACAAAGAAAAACCGGCCGGAACGGAATGCAAACTGGCAACTCCAGAAAACTGGTCCCGTAATAAATTACAGGAAAACCCAATACTGTGCATACACACCCGCATCTGTATTCCGTCCGGATACAAATGCAATGAGACAAAATCTACACTGTACTAAACTAGGACCGGCTTAAGCCAAAGCCGGCTAGTTATATCCGTTCGATCCTGATCCGTGCAATACCTCACGTATCTGATCGAACCCTGCCATATAACCATACGGCCACTAGTACAAACTGTCCGATCCTGATCCGTGCAATACCGCACGTATCTGATCGGACCCTGCCATATCTCCATACGGCCTCTACAGCGTTTCGCCCGAAACTTGAGTAACTGAAAGTGTGGTGGACTCTAAAGACTCGTCAATACTATGGCTGTGGATTTAACCACTAGCACGTCAGAGGTATAAGCCAATACGTAACGGGCCACCAGCTATTGACTAAAAGGGACGTCGATGAGCGAACTCATCCTGACACCCTACTGAGCCTGTCAGTGACAATATCCGTACAGTCCGGTCCGTTCGTCTATGAGTATCGCATGGCGGGCCTAGGGGTTGGGTAAAAGTCAGACCCCCAAAAGCGGTACAAGTCGTGTCGGAGTGTAGCCCAGAACACCCTGAGATACTACTGGAATACCTACCAGTAAATCTCCTGCCTTGGCCAAGGACTTCGTGTAATGGCTCTCCTAGACACAGCGCGACCTCACCCCCAATACCGGGAGAGACGAAACCCCCGAAGATCCGCTCACTGCCTCCATGTGGCTCGGGACTGTACCCAACTAAAACCTGTTTGCACGACTCATTTGAGCCGTGGTAGGGTAGTAATCAAAGCACAGTGGGAACTCACACGAGACAAATGACGATCCCCAGGTCGATGAACTAACCTGTACACATGTCACCTGGGAACTGCTATCTGACGTCAGGTATAAGACCAACTAGCATGTTCCCGGCGAGTCCTGTCCGGTGTACTCATAACCCAATGAGCACCTGTATACATCTTAGGTGATCCAACTGACACCAGTGGCTTGTGAGACCGGCCACCGCCCCTCGTCGGGGTCTCGACTGTATACACTAGTCTACTCTGGAGTATCGATGCCCTATCTCGAAACTCCCACGACTAGGGACCTTTTAAGGATGTGCTTGTAGACCCCAGCTCCCACGTATATGATCGCCCTCATACTGCCGGTAGTCAAGCAAGAATCCTAGGGGCTCTATCAACGTGCAATAGCGACATGTCATGTCACCTAAAGCAGTACACGATGATAAAGGTAAACCTGATAGCATACTATCATCTCGAGTAAGACTGTTCTACCGGGATAGGTCCTCCCTCAATCATTGCAATCACGTGCCTGTGATCCAATAATTGACTCTGAGGGCACTATCTCTAACAATCTCCCACTTGCACTCAAGGCTAATTATTGCGATGTCGCATACTCACAGCCCGTGTGATACCGAACACCCAACTCCTCTACTAGTCAGTCGCACAAAACCTGTTTGCGAAACTATTGCGTTCGAGGAATAGCCTCAGTGAGTGGATCCGCTCTGAAATTTCTTTCTATGTCTCTCTAAATCTCAAGTTCGCGGAGAATGCCATCTCCCGAAATGAGCAATACCTGTCTTAGAGTGTCTGGATGTCTGATGGGACCGAGTTCATAAATGAACTCCAAATCCAAACTTCTTAGACTGTATCGTCAACTGAACATAATCAGTATCCTGCGCCATGCCTCCCTCAGTATTGCCTTGGACCACCTGTCCAAAATACTGCCCCTCGTCAGAGGGAAAACTATAACTCTGACAACCTCCTTGTCGTCCATGTCACCTTGGAAGCCTGGAATGATAACCGTCTCCTGAATGAGGCTGTCGTTATCATATCCCTAGAACATCCACTTATGTTCTAAAACTGCTTCCGACTGTTTCTCCAGGATTGGATTAATGTCAACTTATTGCATCTAGTGCAAGAACAACATCTGGTGTGGTACTTGACATCTCATGATTGACTCACTTGCCTAAGCAAGTGATCTGCCAATCATGCACGTCCCTCTCCCCTTTAGTCTGTAAGACACCTTTAGAGAGGGTGACTCCATTACCTGCAGGTACACTACCGTGCCAGGAGTCGTCCATCCTAAATACTCTTAGAATGCTGTCAAGTACCCTGATTGGGAAACCACCCAAATCTAGATCTAAAACCATAGATCTAGTAACCAGTATGTCTGATATAAAATCCATTTCCTTTGTGGAGAAACAACTGTGTGACGACCAAAGTATAACCGATTGTAGTAAAGGAATATCACTTCCCACTACCTTCTCAACAGATCCATCCCCTATTCTGATGACGTCAAACCTATGACTGTCACATCAGAAATAGATGATCTATCTCCGCTATATCTGCTTTAGTCTATAAATAGACATAAGCCTGATGTCCACCAATGCTTCCGCTGCTCCCACTGACTACGACAACCCTCTGGCAGAGTCATATAGACGTGCACTTCTAAAGCAAGTTTAGAACGACGCTATACTCATCCTCCTGCCGGGTCTCGCAGTCTGGAACAACAACAATGGCAAGTGTGGGTAAACAAGAACTTCCCTGTCACCGTCCTTGAGGCTACCGAAGTACCTCTCGGGTGCCTGAAGTTACCCACCTTATCTGCGGAGTGGCCAATGGAATGTCAAATCAGATTGAATCTTCAGGTTCCTTATCAAATCTTCAGTAATCGTTTGCGGTTCTGGAATCACTTCCAGTTCTACCATACTCCCACTGCTGTTTCTGAAAAAATCCATTTTTAATAAAACTGTGGCGAGTCTAGAACAATATTGCTATTGATCTGCCAGATGGTAGAGAGTCAACCCTCGTCATAGCCTGGGTCAACCCACAAACAGCCATTACAGAAACGTGCCTTGAGTTATCCAGAGTCTGGTTTTAATCATAAGCCGGACAACTCCCCGTACCTTAACAATGTTAAGATATGAACTGTACTATATCCAATATAGAACCAGAGGCACTGATTTAATTTAACCAGATTCAAATCATGCAGCTGTCTCCAGTGCATGTCAACTAAATGGAGAGAGGGCCGGTCAGCGTTACTCAACTTAGGAATGCTTCCAATTATGAGTAACCTGAAAGAGAAGCAATTTCTCTTTATCATTACTATCAACTGAATACCATACACAAGTATCTACATCTTCGATCACTTTGAAGAATCCCGATACTTGCTACACCTGGTTCTCTACTCTATTCAAATACCTATAACTCCTCAAAACTTAGACTCTGTGTTTCTACGAAACACATGTCTAAGAACTAGAGAAGTTAAAAGTAAACAGAATATAGTATGAGGACCAACCCCTCTGTCCTAATGGACACTGGACAACATACAATACTCTGTATAAGTCCGCTGAGTCTAACAACTCTTTCACTGTGTGTTGTAGGTTGAAAACTGTACTTATGGTTAAGAAGAATTACACCGCTGTTTAATGCTCCTTACCTAACCATCCACTGATATAGGTAAATGTCATCGACATAATATCAAAAGGTATATCTCACTCTATGAAAATAGACGTACAGATATATCAATTTGAGATTGGTGCACAACAGCGGATATTCAAAACCAAATATTTGCCGACCGGCAAAGATCTCCTCAAATATCACCGATTACAACGAATCCCGATATAATGAGGATGATCACCCAATTTCCCAATGACTTACTCCCACTCATCATCTGTAAAACCATACAGATGTGAGAATCAAACCTGGTAAATACATACCCTGGAGCCAAGCGTCTAATCGGGAAATCAGTTTTCTTTTAACAGTACACAGTGAATTAAAACATTGAAATGTTTCGATGGGGTATCCTGGTATTCCTAGTAATGCCTCTACCATTATCCAGATTCACAACTATACCGTATAATTCTTTGCCACACCTCTCCAAATCCCTTCATATGTCTTTAGTCTTTACCTTCTGCACACCCCTTTAGGCCAAATGGTTTTCTTCCTTCCCTACCGTTCGGCACCAGCCTATGGTTTGGAAGAAGACTATCCAAAAAGCATAAGGGTGTACTGTCCTAATCCTAGGAGCACTCGCATCGCGAGAGAAGGTGAAGATAAAAGACACCTGAATGTACTTTATTCTATTTCTCCTGAACCAGGATCCATCCCCGAACTGGAACGAGTTCCTTTCGAGTTCGTATATAACCATACGATGGATTATCCAATAAATGGGATCTTCGCAGTGATACGGAGTGTCCTGGAGAAATACAAAGGTGATTCAGGATTGGCGAAGAAAAACTTGGTTTGGTCGTGAATAGCAGTCGCAATTTACTTTGCCCTCTTACTAATCCCTTGCTTTGTCTGAACTTAATACCTTCTGTACACCATCGTTATGCTAATTGGTTTTTCTTCATTCCCTACCGGTCGGCACCAGCCTATGGTTTGGAAGAAGACTATCCAATTTGCATAATAGGTGTACTACTCCTTAAACTAAGGAGTACTCGCAACCTGAGAGAGGGTGAAAAGAAAAGACAACTGAATAATCCTATCCGTTTTCTCCAGAACCGGAAACCATCCTCGAATTCCTTCGAGTTCGTATCTAACCATACGATGGTTTTGTCCAATGGAAGTGGACGTTCGTAGCAATACGGGGTGTCCCGGAGAAAAGGGTAAAAGTAGGAGTGGCAATGAGGTCTGCAACTCTGACAATCCAAAAGCCAGTGTTAAGTAGGTTCGGTCAACTTGGTCACTGAGTCATAGTCTAGGATCGGGTCAATGGTTGCTGCCAAAGAGAGAGAGAGAAAAGAAAATACTCAGCGTGCACTCTAACCTAGATCAGAATGGTCACCAATTATCTAATCTGGAATCCTCCCACTGTACCTCAAATTCTCCTCCAAACCTGAAAGAAGAATTAGTCGGGGTCACCCGAGGAGTAAACTAACTCATCAGTGGGAATCGGGATCCAACTCTCATCGCATGACAACGTGACGGGAATCCGCTCACGGTATCACACTCCAGAAGGTATGCGCATATCTGGCAAGTTTCAGTACTTTGAAACTCCCGATGTGATTTCTGCCCCATGCTCTTATGACCTTGGCGTGAGGTCAAAATATCATAAGTCACATGTCAAGTTCTGCCGTCATTATCCAGGTTAATCTGAACCCACCCGTACATACCCTTGACGTAGGCCAAAATAGTAGTACGACTGTCCCAAACCAACGCATCTATCTATGCAACAGATAAATACCCGGCAGCTACCAATCACTATGCCTTGGCGTGAGGTCAAAATACATAGCTTGAATACTACCGAATATTTAACTGAAATGACGGGAAATGACGGAGGGCTACGAATGGTTTCTGGCGAAAACCTTTAACGTAATGAACTTGATATCGTCGAAGGAACGGATAGCTTTTAAAAATATAGTGACGAAAACCGTTGCTAAAGAGGTCACTCCCTGTGAAGGGATCTCGGCTCTTTCCCCGTAGAATGAGGTGCAGGATATTCCAAATGAATACCACGGTGCAAAGCAAAAGTAATCGGCTATAGTGAAGTTAATGCCCTGACGCAAACTTCTGTCCAAGGGGTCACTCCCGGTGAAGGGATCTCGGCCCTTGCCTCGTCGACTGAGGAGCAGGATATTCTAAATGAATACCACGATGCAAAACAAAAGTGAACGTCCTTGCAATAACAGCTTTTTTGAAAAGTGTTCCAACAACATCAGATTAGGTTTGTTTTTAACTTGCATTGATCCGAATCAACGCAGTCCCATCAATTGATCACACCACAAAGAACGAAAATATACTGATGTACGTATATGCCATCCGCATTCGCCACTGGGTCCCGTCATCACCCGTTAGGTTAGCTTACTAACGGCAGAGCGGGGACTGGACTAGCGCGGATGAAAAACATATACAACATCTACTAATATATATACCAATATATTATATTTCGCTCAAGGCGTGAATAAAATGCAACATCACAGAGAATGAACAGCATCACAGAAACAATACAGATATCTGGGATCCCCGGGTTTCACAGAGCCGCTGAAACCCGACGTTCCCCTGGTCGTGTGGATAGCCTGTGCAATGAAATCCTAGACCCCTACGGGCGCGGCAAGTCACCCGCCAAAACCTGAAGCGAGGCAGCCCCCTTCAGCGCCGTGAATGGACCACCCAGCACTTCACGGAATCCGGCAACTTGGGCACCCCTCCTGGGTCAACCTGTACCCCCTACGAGTGCGGCGAATAGCCAGCCAATCCTGGAGTGAAGCCCCCTCCGTCCCAATGCCATGAGATGCGGGCTTGTGGCCTTCTAGAACCCGGCTATCCGTGCACCCCTCCGCGGGGTAACCCTAGTACAGAAAGTAAAATATACATACAACGGGTACATCGACCGCAACCAGGTCGTGCCCCAAAAGAATAATACAATCAGGCAGTGACGGCAGTCCACATGTCGGACGCTCGCCCCGCAAAATCAAATGTACATAATACAACAATACAGTACTAGCATTGCATCCAGGCTATCCCCCACGACCGATCCGCAACATCACAGCATAAACATAGAACATCAACGTGAAAGTCACGTTCGCAAATCCGTCTAACCGGGCTATAGCAGTTAGACCGGATTTACCGATCGAGTGACATTCACGGTCGCAGATATAATGTAAATACTGTGAAAAATGTGTTTAAAATTTTCCGATCGATCAAAAATTAACAAGTGGGCCCTCAATCAAAAACTGTAGCACTCACAGAAATCCTGGGCCCAATTTTAATATTCCAAAACCCATAATTTAAGCCCAGAAGGCCTCTGGAAAAATTTGGTGATGTGACGTGAATAGTGCGCGGCGGAAGGGCCGCACGAGGTGGGTTTTCGCGGCGCTTCCGCGCTCCAACTGTGGCTTTACATCATCAAATTTTTACAGAACTCTTAGATTTTCCAGTACATCAATATTTTACAACCTGAAAAATTTTTTGAGACCAAAATTTTTCAACAGAAACTGATTCGAACTAAAATGCAGTTTTGGAACATTCGATCGATCGAAACAGAAAAACACATTACACCAAGCTAGACGAAGTTAATGGCGAGGCTCTGATACCACTGTAAGTGCACGGCGGCGCCCCGGCCGTCAATCCGACGGCCAAACGCGGAAACGGTGGTAAACTTAAACTTTTGCGGACTTAGCAAAACCGGCACCACCGCGCACTAAAACCGGATCGTGCCATTAAACTAGTCTAAGCTATCTAGAGAGGGGGTAGAGAAGTATACCATACGATCCGAGTCCTCCGGTCTTCGTCTCCACTCCGATCTCCTCGCGGGATCTCCGTCCGTCTCCTCCTCGTCGGAAAGGGCACCACGAAGCCGGGTACTTTTACGGGCTCCCGCCTCTATACCGAGGCAACTCGGGCGCGAAGTAGGCTACCCGACGCGTCCAAGATATGCTGTAGAATATAGTGTAGAGTGATAGTCTCTTTTGGGGTTTATTGCCATTTGTGGATGATGGAGGAAGCAAGGATAAGAAAAATGGTGCTTGCATTTTTCTTGGCATGGAATGAGATCAAGAATGAAAACCTCTCTCAAAGATGAAACTCTCTCTTCTTCTCTTTTCTTCTTCTCCCTTTTCAAATGAAAACTCTCATACTTAGGAAAAATGGTGGAGCAAGGATATGAAGCATGAAGGGAGGTTATTGTAGGAGAAGAAAAGAGGTGACCACAAACAAACATAATCATCACAAAACTTAACCTCAATCTCAAATCCATTTCAAATCCTTTCTCTTCACAATAAATGCAAGAATGGTGCAAAAGAAAAGATCCTCTCATAATAAATCCTTATGCAAATAAAACCCTCCACAATGTGTTATTTGCAAACTTGCAAATAACACCCTCCATCGGAAAAGTCCGGCCGGGAAAGAACAAAGAAAAACCGGCCGGAACGGAATGCAAACTGGCAACTCCAGAAAACTGGTCCCGTAATAAATTACAGGAAAACCCAATACTGTGCATACACACCCGCATCTGTATTCCGTCCGGATACAAATGCAATGAGACAAAATCTACACTGTACTAAACTAGGACCGGCTTAAGCCAAAGCCGGCTAGTTATATCCGTTCGATCCTGATCCGTGCAATACCTCACGTATCTGATCGAACCCTGCCATATAACCATACGGCCACTAGTACAAACTGTCCGATCCTGATCCGTGCAATACCGCACGTATCTGATCGGACCCTGCCATATCTCCATACGGCCTCTACAGCGTTTCGCCCGAAACTTGAGTAACTGAAAGTGTGGTGGACTCTAAAGACTCGTCAATACTATGGCTGTGGATTTAACCACTAGCACGTCAGAGGTATAAGCCAATACGTAACGGGCCACCAGCTATTGACTAAAAGGGACGTCGATGAGCGAACTCATCCTGACACCCTACTGAGCCTGTCAGTGACAATATCCGTACAGTCCGGTCCGTTCGTCTATGAGTATCGCATGGCGGGCCTAGGGGTTGGGTAAAAGTCAGACCCCCAAAAGCGGTACAAGTCGTGTCGGAGTGTAGCCCAGAACACCCTGAGATACTACTGGAATACCTACCAGTAAATCTCCTGCCTTGGCCAAGGACTTCGTGTAATGGCTCTCCTAGACACAGCGCGACCTCACCCCCAATACCGGGAGAGACGAAACCCCCGAAGATCCGCTCACTGCCTCCATGTGGCTCGGGACTGTACCCAACTAAAACCTGTTTGCACGACTCATTTGAGCCGTGGTAGGGTAGTAATCAAAGCACAGTGGGAACTCACACGAGACAAATGACGATCCCCAGGTCGATGAACTAACCTGTACACATGTCACCTGGGAACTGCTATCTGACGTCAGGTATAAGACCAACTAGCATGTTCCCGGCGAGTCCTGTCCGGTGTACTCATAACCCAATGAGCACCTGTATACATCTTAGGTGATCCAACTGACACCAGTGGCTTGTGAGACCGGCCACCGCCCCTCGTCGGGGTCTCGACTGTATACACTAGTCTACTCTGGAGTATCGATGCCCTATCTCGAAACTCCCACGACTAGGGACCTTTTAAGGATGTGCTTGTAGACCCCAGCTCCCACGTATATGATCGCCCTCATACTGCCGGCAGTCAAGCAAGAATCCTAGGGGCTCTATCAACGTGCAATAGCGACATGTCATGTCACCTAAAGCAGTACACGATGATAAAGGTAAACCTGATAGCATACTATCATCTCGAGTAAGACTGTTCTACCGGGATAGGTCCTCCCTCAATCATTGCAATCACGTGCCTGTGATCCAATAATTGACTCTGAGGGCACTATCTCTAACAGTTAAACCCTATTTTTATCTTGAAGGAATTAAATTCCTGTGAATTTGGGAGAATTAAATTCTCATGTACGGTTAAACCCTAGTTTTATCTTAGAGGAATTAACTTCCTGTGAATTGAGAGAATTAAATTCTCTAAACTCAGTTCTCCCTCTAAGTTTTGGATCTGCATGGCAGAATCTCCCCGATGAGAATTAAATTCTCAACCTCTGGGGAGATTTGCTTCTGCAGATCTTCAACCAGAGGAAGAACTAAGTTCTTTTGCAGAAGAGTTAAACTCTTAGATAGAGAATTAAATTCCTATCATGTCGGCGGTATCTTTCGAGTCGATTGTAGCTCCTGGCATGGACGAGGAGACTTTCTTTGTGGGCTTTATCAGCGTCTGGCTTAGCTGGTTCGTCATTCCCATGTATCGCCGTTTCATGAGAGCCTCGGTCATTTACCCTTCTCATCGCATTACTGAGGGAACACGGCTAGCTGTAGGCATCTCAGCGCTAGCGCATCTTTATCATGGGTTAGGCGCCGCGGCTAATACCTCAACTCCAAGTGTAGATGTGGTAAGCTTTTCTCTTCATTACTTCACATCTTGGATTGAAATGCACGTGTTGGGGGCCTTTGCTGCACACCAGAGACCCAAATTTTATGATGCCTATACTTTTCCGCGACTCATGCGGCTGGTGGATGCCTCTGCTCCTGACCCAACTCAGTTTGGGCCATTCGCATGTTGATCGCTCCCTATGCGAATACGGGCGGAATGGTATTTATTGATCGGGCCCTCTCTTCTCTTTCAGGTCCAATTCAACAACTCTGCGACTTGTCTAAAGAAAGGTACCTTCTCTGAAGCCCAGGGTAGCCATGCACCTGTACGCGATCAGACCAGGTTATCTGGTGTTTCGTCAGAATAGTGTGGCCCTTTTTATGCGGTATAACCCACATAGCTTTTCCCGGCAGCTTGGATATGATCAGCGTGTCCCTTTCGAGGCATTTACAGTTGCGCCCATCCCATCACCTGAAGCCGTTCGTGACGTTGCTCATCATTTTGTGAGGCTAAACACTGGTTCTCGCTTCATGATTCCTGAAGCTGACCATATTCCCCGATGCGTAGGGTCCTTCACGGGCTGGTACCTTCATCGGGTTAGTCCAATTATTGCTGAGGAGAAGAGGGTGCTTCTTGGATACAGTGCTCCCATTCTAGCTCAAGCCACGGGAGTTCCGCCGCGACAGCGTGCACCGGTTCGCTTTCCTTTGAGGGACACCAGTGTTGCGCTTATTCCGGGGGCGGCGGAAGTGGACTTCACTCCCACAACTGGCATGCCACTGGGTACACGGTCTCAATCGAGGGCTAATAGGGCGCCGGTAGCAGTATCATCGTCCCCAGCGTCGACAATGGCCGTGTCGTCCTCGGTAGCACCGCCAAGCGAGGGCGTCGAAGGTGAAGTGGGTCGGCGTCGTGCCAAAGTTCCATGGGGGAGGAAACGATTGACTTCGGCGGTTGGTTCTGGATCCAAGCGGCGGAGGAAGACGGCTACCAATCTGCTCGACTCTTTAATAGAGTCTGAGCCTATTCTTCAGGATGAACCGTTGGCTATGCAAGAATCAGACGTTGGCCTGCTTTTCCCGAGTTCATCTACCGAGGAAGCCGCACAATTGGCTAAGGCTATAAGACGTTCGCAAGATGAATCGAAGAACGTAAGGATTCCAAAGAAGCCCTACCCTGCCATCATCTTTTACGAGGACCCTCCATGGATATGGCGACGATTCATAGGCCCATTGGAAGAATAGGGTGAAAGGGCCCTTAAATAGGCTGTTTCGGCCGACGCCGAGGACGCGCTTTTACTGTGGACCAGTGGCCATGAGTCCACCCTCGGACCTCGGCGAGCACATCTCCTTAGGAAGGAGCGTCGGCTTGAACAAGCTATACTGGAAGCTCCCTTGCGCATCGGTATGTTCCTGTATTTCTTTGTAATATTTCATATTTCTTGCATACATATATATGTATCCTTATCTTTGTACAAACTTTGCAGGGACTTCGGCGGCGGCGGAGGCTCTAAGTCGTGCTTTGACCGTAGAGTCTGCTGATTTCCCCAGTGAAGCACCAATCAGTGTGGAGGGGGTTGATGCAACTGTTGCTCTTGCGACAGAATCTCCTTCGGTGGTTCCTGCTCCCAAAGCACTTGCTCCCTCGGGGGAGGCACCTTTGTCAGTCGCCGTTCCAATGGATCTTCCTGAGGGCGACCCAGAGGCTAGGGTACAGGTAGTCGAGACTACCGTCCTTTCGTTGGAGCCTACAGTGGCAGCCGCTGCTCCTCGCTCAGAAGCCGCTGCATCGGCCCGCGTCCCCGATAATGTGCCTGAGGTCACGGAGGAGGCCGCTAAAGCCGCTATCCTTCCAGCTCAGAATGGGAGGAGCGTTGAAGGTAGCCTTCTATATTTTAAATTAGTAATCTTTCCATTATCTGAACCCTTCTGTCTTTCAGAATTGCGCGGATTGGCGGTCTCTATTGCCGATCTGTCTCCCAGGCAGTTTTTTCAGCGCCTGTTGGAGATAGCTGCTCCGCAAGCGATATCTTCTCAGCGCATCGTCCTCTCCTCCGGGCAGGGTTAGTGTTGTTTACCCTCTTTTCACAGCATTGTTACTATTCCATAAAATGACATTGATGTATTTTACAGTTCTGGAGGCCGATGAGGTTGAGATTCTTGAAGGGCCTGAGGAGCCTTCAGATCGCACTTGCATGACTATAGGTAAGTAAAGTCCCAACATTGTTCCTCTTGTTCTTTTGCTTACACATTCAGCTGACTGTTTATAAATCTGAACAGCTCTACCAGTTTTTACCGCGTTGGAGTCACGCATCACCATGCCACCCGACCCCTATGCTCTGCGTGTCTCGGAACGTATGGCAAAACTAAGCCTCGCCTCTCTGTCATCCTTAATCGAGGAACTTCGCGCTGGCAGTCTAATCACGGCCGAAGCGTTTGCTGCTGAAGCTAACGGCTCTTTTCCTTTTCTTGCCACCTATCATAGTGAAACAGTGGTGCAAGTCTGGGTTGAGTTTTGTCGGCAGGTGGAGGCTTGCTTGCATGTGATAGAATGTACATGCCTTTCTTCGGAGGTCGTGGCCGCGAAAGCGAGTTTACGGGGCCTAATTGAGCAGTGTGCGGTGAATATGATTTCATGTGAGAAGAGACTCGGCCGCAAGTTTTCAGAGAGGGAGCTGGCTTCCAAAGCGCTGAGAGAGCTTCAAGCCAACCTTACGGCCAAGGCCAATAAAGCATATGAACTATGTCGAGTGCTTCAAGAGGCCATCAAGGAGGTGGTAGCCATTGACAAAGCCGTCGTGTTCACTCGTGAAATGGTTGAGGCTCATAAGGCTACTGAGAAAAAGCTTGAAGGCCAGCTCGCCTCATACCAGGCCCAACAAGCTCAGGCGAAGGCCCGTCTTTTGGCGATACTAAATCATGAAGGCGAGGCCCAGCGAAAGAGGGATGAACTGGCAACTCTGCCAAATCGCCCGCCGACTTGATGAATTGTATACATATTTTTTTATTCTTCCTTTGTACATACTCCTGAATAAGAGTATATTTTTTTGTTCTTTCACGAATTGTACTTTGTATTCATTTTGATTCATGAATAAAAGACATATTTTTCTTCACGATGGTGTGTCCCTTTGATTAAATGTATTCTGTGGATAGTCTATCCCAATTTCTTTGCAGGACAACGATGGCTTAGGATTCAGGGTTAAGATCTGCCTCCTAAGACTTTTCAACTTTATGAGCCGTGAGGGTCTCATAAAGAATTTTCTCCCTACAGGTCGAGAGGATCCCGTAGGTGTGATTTCTCCTTAAGAATCGTGAGGATTCCTAAGTGTGTTTTCTCTTGCAAGTCGTAAGGATCTCACAAGAGAATTTGCTCCCTTACGAGTCGTGAAGACCTGCAAGTGATGAATGAGGTTACTCTTATCCGCATTTTGCGGAGTCAGGAGTTGCTCTGGATGCTTCCCATGGGGTCATTGCCGTGTTCTATGAGGACCAGGCTTCGCTCTGGATGCCTGCTCTACGAGGACCAGGATCCGCTCTGGACGTTTCCCATGGGGTCAGGATTGACATAAGCCGCGTTCCACGTAACCAGGAATTTTGCTCTGGATGCTTCCCACGGGTTCACTGCCGTGTTCTGCGAGGACCAGGATCCGCTCTGGATGCGTCACATGGGGTCATTGCCATGCTCTGCGAGGACCAGGATCCGCTCTGGACGTTTCCCATGGGGTCAGGATTGACATAAGCCGCGTTCCACGTAACCGGGAATTTTGCTCTGGATGCTTCCCACGGGTTCACTGCCGTGTTCTGCGAGGACCAGGCACTGCTCTGGATGCTTCACACGGGGTCATTGCCATGCTCTGCGAGGACCAGGATCCGCTCTGGACGCTTCACATGGGGTCATTGCCGTGCTCTGCGAGGACCAGGATCCGCTCTGGACGTTTCCCACGGGGTCAGGATTGACATAAGCCGCGTTCCACATAACCAGGAATTTTGCTCTGGATGCTTCCCACGGGTTCACTGCCGTGTTCTGCAAGGACCAGGCTCCGCTCTGGATGCCTCACACGGGGTCATTGCCGTACTCTGCGAGGACCAGGATCCGCTCTGGATGTTTCCCATGGGGTCAGAATTGACATAAGCCGCGTTCCACATAGCCAGGAATTTGCTCTGGATGCTTCCCACGGATTCATTGCCGTGTTCTGTGAGGACCAGGATCCGCTCTGGACATTTTCCACAGGGTCAAGATTAACATAAGCCGCGTTCCACGTAGCCAGGAATTTGCTTTGGATACTTCCCACGAGTTCACTGCCGTGTTCTTCGAGGACCAGGCTCTGCTCTGGATACTTCCCACGGGTTCACTGCCGTGTTCTGCGAGGACCCGGATCCGCTCTGGACGTTTCCCACGGGGTCAGGATTGACATAAGCCGCGTTCCACGTAACCAGGAATTTTGCTCTGGATGCTTCCCACGGGTTCACTGCCGTATTCTGTGAGGACCAGGCTCCGCTCTGGATGCTTCACACGGGGTCATTGCCGTGCTCTGCGAGGACCAGGATCCGCTCTGGATGTTTCCCATGGGGTCAGGATTGACATAAGCCGTGTTCCACGTAACCAGGAATTTTGCTCTGGATGCTTCGCACAAGGTCATTGCCGTGTTCTACGAGGACCAGGCTCCGCTCTGGATGCTTCATATGGAGTCATTGCCGTGCTCTGCGAGGACCAGGATCCGCTCTGGACGTTTCCTACGGGGCCAGGATTGACATCAGCCGTGTTCCACGTAACCAGGAATTTTGCTCTGGATGCTTCCCACGGATTCACTGCCGTGTTCTGCGAGGACCAGGCTCCGCTCTGGACGTTTCCCACGGGGTCAGGATTGACATAATTCGTGTTCCACGTGGCCAGGAATTTGCTCTGGATGCTTCCCACGGGTTCACTGCCATGTTCTGCGAAGACCAGGCTCTGCTCTGGAAGCTTCACACGGGGTCATTGCCGTGCTCTGCGAGGACCAGGATCCGCTCTGGACGTTTCCCATGGGGTCAGGATTGACATAAGCCGCGTTCCACATAACCAGGATTTTTTTGACTTTATCCGCATTTCACAGAGTCGGGGTTTGACTCTTGGTCATCTGACTCTCGGTCATCTGTACGCCGTCGAGTCATGGAACTGGGGGTTGCCGTTGTTCCGCTTTGTTTGATATTGTGTCTGTTGTAATGAGACGAATGTTGAGATGATCCAAGGCTATTTGTGAACCGTTGAGATTTGGCTTCTTCTTCTGATGAAGCCTGGGAAGGAAAAGCATGATTCCTTCTTTGTTTGCGCCCCTGGATTGTATACAGGGATTGCTGTGATATCACCTGTAGGGCAAAAATTTCATTTTTTCATTTTTTTTATTTCCGCGATGCTCTAACATTTCAGCTTTTATATCGTGAAGGTCGTGATTGCCCAATCATTTCGGCTATTTTTCACGGTGCCCAATCATTTCGGCTATTTTTTTTATTTTTTTACTTGCTGCTTTTTATTGCGAGTTGCCCAATCATTTCGGCTATTTTGCATGCATACATTTTTTTACTTGCTGATTTTGTGGCAAGTTGCCCCATCATTTCGGCTATTTCGTATGCATGTGTGGCTTGCTGGCTTTTTGGTGCAAGCTTGGATTTGGACACCGATTTTGGCATCAGCACCGCTACAACTGGGATATTGCCAGGAGAGAATCATCATCTGCCTTTGTCGGTGACGAACAAAGGTGGCTTAGTAAACAGGGTTAGGATCCTGTTGACTAAGGCTTTTGACTTCATGAGCCGTAAGGGTCTCATAAAGGTATTTCTCCCTGCGAGTCGTGAGGATCTCGTAAGTGCGATTTCTCCTTAAGAATCATGAGGATTCCTAAGTGCATGTTCTCCTATAAGTCGTAAGGATCTTACAAGAGGGTTTTCTTCTTATAAGTCGAGAGGACTTACAAGGGTTGTTCATCATATTGACATATCCCTAGTCACGTATGGGACTTTGTTAGGGAAATGTTTATTCGCGCCCGTGGATTGTGTACAAGGGCCAGCATTGAGGCGCTTGTAGGGCAGTATTGGAGGTTGTAGGGGCTGCTTAAGAACAGGTTCAGATCCCTGTAGCTTAAGACTTTTGAATCTTATGAGCCGTGAGGGTCCCATAAGAGGGTTCTCCTTACGAGTTGTGAGGATCTCGCAAGTGTAATTTCTCCTTAGGAATCGTGGGGATCCCTAAGTGTGTTGCTCCCTTATGAGTCGTAAGGATCTCACGCAGGTGGTTTCTCCTTACAAAGTCGAGAGGACTTTGCAAGTGTCTTTTAACGAGATTGCGCCCTTTCGGGTTTTCACAAAACTCGCCGGTAGCCCTGCTGTTTTTACTCACAGAGCCCTTTCGGGTTTTCATCCGTGCCCATTTTGCTTATGGACATACCGTTTTCTTCTTTTTTTTCTCTTCTTTTTTTTATTCTAACGAGGTTGTGCCCTTTCGGGTTTTCACAAAACTCGCCGGTAGCCCTGCTGTTTTTACTCACGGAGCACTTTCGGGTTTTCATCCGTGACCATTTCGCTTATGAACATACCGTTTTCTTTTTTTCTCTCTCTTTTTTTTATTCTCTTTTTTTTATGTCAGCCTTGGGGTGCTGCAATCCACAGTAGTTTACTGACATCTCGGTCAACGGCTAGTTTTAGGACATAGTGGTCCGTTGTTAGTTTAAGAACGTTTCGGTCCATTGTTAGTTTAAGGACGTTTCGGTCCGTAGTAAAGGAAGCCGGTTACTACTTATAGAGTTTGGGCTTAGGAAGATAGCGAGTGGACATAGTCGTCGTCATCTATCATTGACCCAGGCTGTGACTCGTCAAGCGTAGTACTTCTTCAGGAAGCGACCGTTTATTGGCCCGAAAAGTCTTTCACCATGCATGTCCATGAGTAGATAGGCCCCACCCTGATAGACCTTGTCTATGATATACGGTCCTTCATAGTTCGGCTCGAATTTCCCCCGTTTGGCACGATTGGGGATCATAGGTCTTTTGACTGCTAGCATGAGTTCTCCTTGGCGGCATGTTCTCGGCCTAGTCAATCTTTCATATGAGCGCATCATCTTTGCTTTGTAAGACTCCAGATTTTGTTGCGCTGTGAGCCAGGTTTCATCGAGGGCGTCGAGCTCCTCAAGCCGAAGGTGCGCATTCTCTTCGTCTGTTAGCTCGTAATGAACTGCCACTCATACAGAGTGTAACTCTATCTCGAAGGGGAGTACCGCTTCTGTACCGAATACCAATGCGTACGGCGTTGTATTCGTGGCCGTTTTGAACATAGTTCGATATGCCCAGAGAGCTTCATGCAGTCTCTCATGCCAGTCCTTCTTATTTCGGGACACCATCTTTTTCACGATCTTCGTCAAGGTCTTGTTGAAAGCCTCAGCTAGACCGTTAGCTCGGGGATTATAGACTGAAGAGTATCTCCAATCTATGTTATGCTGTTGCGCGAAGCGGCTGATTTTGTGGCTTCTGTAGGCTGGCCCATTATCGGAGATAATCCGTCGCGGAGTGCCAAACCGATAAATGACGTGTGTCTTGAAGAAATGGAGGATATTTTCCGTCTTCACTTCCCTCAGCGGTACTGCTTCTGCCCATTTGGAGAAGTAATCAGTTGTCGCTAAAATGAATCGATGTCCTCTGGACGATGCTGGTTCGATGGGGCCGATTATGTCAGTTCCCCACATTTCAAACGGCCAGCTAGCCACTGTCGGATGTAGTGGATTTGGATGATGATGGATGAAGTCCCTGTGAATCTGGCACGAGTGGTATTGCTTCGCATACTCGAGGCAGTCCTGGATCATCGTGGGCCAATAGTAGCCCATCCTCTTAATCTTCAGTTTCATCTTTGGCCCGGCTTAGTGAGAACCGCAGATTCCGTCGTGAACTTCTTGGACGACTCTCTTCGCCTTTTCAGGTCCCAGGCATCTTAGCCACAAAGAATCAAATGATCTTTTATACAGGGTATCATTGACGAAGGCGAAAGATAGAGCCCGCTTCACGAACTGATGTTTTGAGGACGCATCTTCCGGCGTTCAGCGGGATTTGAAGTAGTCTATAAAGACTTCCCTCCAATCCGTAACCTTTGCCTGGTCTTTTATTTGCAGAGTCATTCGCTCGGTCGCTCCCTTTTCCTCGGACGACTCCAGAGATATTTCTGCCAGTGTAAGCACCCGACGGCTTTATACCACGATTCTTACGTCATTGAGGTTCTCATCGGCCAATTCTTTAGCAAGCTTGGCTAATGCATCCGCTTTGCTATTTTCCGCACGCGGTATGCTTTCTAAGGTGTAGGAAGGTATTTGGGTCACCAGTTGCTGTACCCTC
Source organism: Agapanthus africanus (assembly GCA_030015575.1). Classification (NCBI taxonomy): domain Eukaryota; kingdom Viridiplantae; phylum Streptophyta; class Magnoliopsida; order Asparagales; family Amaryllidaceae; genus Agapanthus; species Agapanthus africanus. The sequence continues at coordinate 218,393,390 of CM057337.1, read as the reverse complement.
TCGCCGTACTTCACCAGTTCTGGTTTGCACATTTGATAGTCGCCGTTTACTTGACTAATGACCAGTTGGGAGTCTCCGTATATAAGGAGGTTTTCAATCCCCATGTTGATGGCGATCTCGAGACCTGCTATCAAAGCTTCGTATTCATCTTCATTGTTCGTCCTCGGCTCTGTCGATGAGAAGGCGAAGCGCATTATCCCTTCTTGGGGAGTTACGAAGATGAGGCCTACCCCCGATTTGATTATAGGGGTGCTTTGTTTGCGCTTCTTCACGGAAGATGCTCCATCGAAGTAAAGTTCCCACCGGGTATCACCCCCGTTGATCGTGTCAAACACATGTTCATCTGGCAATTCGCAGTTCAAGGGAGAATCGGCAGGTATCGGATGCTCAGCTAGGAAGTCGGCGATGGCCTGGCCTTTCACCGCCTTAAGAGGCTGATAATTTATCGAGAACTCCATTAAGAGCAAGGCCCATTTAGAGAGCCGCCCCGTTAATATGGCCTTTAACATCAAATATTTGAGGGGATCCGCCTTCGATATGAGACGGACTTCATGTGCCAACGCATAGTGCCTGAGCTTCGTTATTGCGAAGATCAACGCCAGGCAGTGTTTTTCAATAGGAGAGTAATTGCTTTCTGCCCCCAGCAGAACTCGACTCAAATAGTAGAAGGCTCTCTCTTTCCCTTGGTCGTTCTCCTAGGCCCATATTGCACCTAAGGAACCTTCAAGGGCTATTGTATACAGAATGAGAGGTTTTCCTTTAACGGGAGCGGCCAGTACTGACAGATTCTGCAGGTATTGCTTGATTTCGTCCAGCGCGCTTTGGCATTTGCGATCCCAGACGAAAAGGGTTCCCTTCTTCATCAGGTGGCTGTAAGGACGACACTTGCCTGAGAGATTGGCTATAAATCGTCGGATATACTCGAGCTTCCCTTGGCGAGACCGCAATTGTTTGAGGGACTTTGGCGGAGGCATTTCCATGATCGCCTTGACCTTTGACGGATCTATCTCGATGCCTCGGTGTCGGACGATGAATCCCAGGAATTTGCCTGAGGACACTCCGAACGCGCATTTGAGAGGGTTCATCTTTAAGTTGTATTGCCGAAGGCGTTGAAACATGATCTTCAGATGCTCTAGATGTTCCTCGTATGATTTTCTTTTAACTACGAGGTCGTCGATATAACATTCGACAATTTCATGTATAAGGTCATTGAAAATCTTGGTCATGGCCCTCTGATAGGTGGCACCGGCGTTCTTTAGACCGAAGGGCATCACCTTGTAGCAGAATATACCCAAAGGGGTCCGGAAAGCGGTGTGCTTCTGGTCCTCGGGATTCATCTTTATCTGATTGCATCCTGATGATCCGTCCATGAAGAAGAAGACTTCGTGAGTGGATGTATTATCTATCATCAGCTCAGTGACTGGTACTGGGAAGTCTTCATTCGGGCAGGCTTTATTGAGATCCCGAAAGTCCACGCATATGCGCACTGTCCTATTTTTCTTCATCACCGGGACGATGTTGGCGATCCAGTCAGGATACTGAACCTCTTGGATGAAGCCAGAGTCGATCAGCTTCTTGACCTCGGCGTTGATGCTCATCTCAAGCTCGAGCCGCATTCTTCTCGGTGCTTGTTTGTGTAGGGTTCCTAGGCACTCTAAGGAGGTCTCACAAGGCATCAACCATGCCAATTTCAAATTTTACAAGTGCCGAGAAACCCTAATACGGATCGTTAACTAGAATTTTAGGCGAAACATGCAACTAGTTAACAACTTAACTAAATGAACGGAAATACAACCTTTGTAGATCCGGTTCTCCACTTTCTTAGCTCCACGTAGACGTCCTCTCCGCTGTACAAATCAGATCTTGGACTCTAGTGTCGACTCCATCGGAGAAATGGGCGGGCTAGGTCATCGACTACGATGCCGAAGATGATCTACGTCGAGGCATCACAAGATCAAGCTCCCACTTCACCAAGTCATGAAACTTGTCAAAAAAACACCCTATACTACTTGGTAAGAGGTAGAGGGTGAAGAAATAGGAAGTGGGTTCACTTTAGAATTGGATTTCTCACTCTTTTCATCAAATCACCATTGATGGAAGCAAGGTTTTCTTCTTGAAGAAGAAGAAGAAGAAGAAGATGATAATATGATAAGTTAATTAAAATAGAAAAGAAAATGAATACTTATCATAATATCAACCATGGTTAGGTGTAAATAATTGACTAAGGTTAGATGAATGGTTAGGGTTAAGCATGAAGACAAAATGGTCACTTTAGTCAAAGCTTCATGAAGCTTCAACAAGCTTCAAGTTTGAAAGCAACCATTTTGTTTTCTTTTCCATTTCTTTTTAATCCAAAATTAAAAAGATAAATGAATGAATAAATAAATAAAAAACCCTAACCATTTACTTAACCAAGGTTTAATTCTTTACACAAACCCTAGCAATCATGTATCATCAAACATGATACAATCAAGTGCATAAAAAATATATCACATATACAATGTGCACATTAAAGTGAGAAAATCCATTTAAAGTGAACAAATACTAGTTAATGCAAAGTAACATATCAAATATATAATTATGCATTAAATCATTAAATCAACACTTGATTTAACGATCCGGTCATATCGCATATAACCGACTAATATCCAATGTATCGACTTATCGAATCAATCCTTGATTCGACAACTAGGTTATATCGCATACAACCATTCGATACATTCATCGCAAGAATCAAATACGGTATCACATACACGCATAATTCTCGGTCCCGCACATATCTCATATGCGCTCCTATTTCGTTTCGCTTGAGCCAGGAAACCTCTGTGTAGGACTCTAAAGACTCGTCAATACGCCGGCAGCAGGTGATGATCATATCAAACACCCATAAGCCGCAAGCGGTCTGCTAAACGTAACGGCCACCCGGGTATTGAGCGATCATAAGATCGACGAGCAAGCCCGTTCACACTCCTGTGAATCCAACCAGTAACACTTACCGTACAGTCCGGTCTCGTCGTCTGATATGTCGCATATCTCGCCTAGGGGTGGTAAACGTCAGAACCCAATAGCTCGATAAGTCATGTCGATATGAGGTCTATAACAGTTCGAGAAACTACTGGTAACACTTACCAGCAAATCTCAGCAACCCTGGCCAGGGATTTCCGGTTATAGCCAATCGAACACAGCGCAACATCAACCCCCTATATCGGGAGAGACGAATCCCCTCCTATCACTCATTGCCTCCATGTGATTCGGGACTGTACCCAAAAGCCACCATTTTGCACGCCCTCTTGGACATGGTAAGGTAGAAATCAATGCACAGTGGGAATCACACAAGACTCTATGACGATCTCGGGTCTACAGACTAACCTGTACCAGTGTCACCAGAGAACTGCCATCTGACGTAAGGTATAATACCATCTGGGAGTTCTCAGCGAGTCCGTCCAGTGTACCCAGTCTCTACTAAGCACCCGTATATCATCTCTGATGTCAAACACCAATGGATATGGGATCATCCATCGCCCATCTGTATGGGTCGAGAAGGTATACGCTAGTCTACTCTGGTATATCGGTGCCCCGTCTCGATATACCCACGACTAAGGACCTTGAAGGATGTACTTATGGACTACCATGTCCCCACTAGTATGATCTGCATCATAGTCCAGGTAGTCAAGTACACATCCTAAGGGCTTTACCAATATGTAACAGAGAGACAATCAGTATACACGTTAAGGTAAAGAGTAACCAGATAGCGTACTATCATGTCGAGCAAGAAAGTCCTCCCTATATATGTCCCAGCATCCACTACAATATACATCCTATGTACAGTAATGGCCTCTAGGGCATACATATAACTAACAATCTCCCACTTGCACTAGGGCCATCTGATAGCAGTGGTTGTAGTATCTCATACTCAACCATCCCATAAAAGTCTCTCTTTGGGAAAAGGCCTTTGTGAGTGGATCCGCCGTGTTGTCCTCTGAGACTTCTCTCCATAACCTCGATCACCCTGGAGATCAACCATCTCCATGATCAGGTGATACTGCCTTAGAATATGTCTGGATCACTGATGGGACGGACGTTCCTTGGCATAAGCCACAACTCCATTGTCTCACAACGGGAGGAACTTGGTTCATCTCGTGAACTAATATACACCCAGACAGCCTCTTTGGTAGCATCTTAAGTAGCGATGTATCCAGCCTTTATCGTCTAGTATGCCACGGTATCTATCTTGGAACTCTTCCAACATACCATCCCTCCACTGAGGGTAAAGACAATGCCTGTGACTGACATTCAGTCGTCTTTATTACCCTGGAACACTTCCAGTGATTCTCATCAGGATCGATTGATACCATCTCACTACATCTAGTGAGTATCCTAATATCCAATTATATCTATCTCATAGATGAAAACACAGGATTTAGGAGGTATCACTTTGATCCTATATGGAGAATCCTTGTGATAATCGGAGATTGACCGAGCGTAGCATAGGAAACTCCTTCCCTATCAAGAGTATGTCATCCACGTACTCTACGAGGATCACTACTATACTCCCTACTACCTTCTTGTATATACAAGGTTCGTCTACCATTTTGATGATGTCAAACTATTTGACTAACTCATCAAAACAGATGTTCCAACTCCGCAATGCCTGCTTTATCACATAAAACATCTTGCACACGTTTCCGCTGCTCCCACTGTCTACGAAGCCCTCTGGCTGTGTACTTATAGACCCTCTCTTCCAAAACATCATTTAGAAAAGTAGTCATGACACCCAACCGCTAGATATCATAGTCATGGTATGTAGCCATGGCAAGTAGGATCCGGATGGGCTTAAGCATAGCCACCGGAAAAGGTTTCATCATTATTCATGCCTGGTCGATGACGAAAAACTTTAACAAGTCTAGCTTTGAAAGTCTCAACTTTTCCATCCACACCAAGTAATCTTCTCAAGATATAGTTGCTCCTGATGGGGATTTAACCCTTCAGATATAGCAACCAAAGTCCATACTTTGTTGGTGTACATGGATTCCATCTCAGATCGTTAAGCATCCAGCCATTCTTACAGAGTCCTACTCCTGATGGCCAGCTCGAAACTAGTTAGGTCATCATCTCATGATGCAATCCTCGCTCCCACTGTCATCGAGAAACCGAAGTATCTCTCAGGCGGATGAGGAACCTTACTAGATCGGTGGAGAGGCTGAGGTTCGTTGGTAATCTACTGAATTCTTTGGTTCTACCAAATCATCTGCTGTAGTTTGTATAGCTGGAACCTTTCCAGTTCTACATAACAGATCTTGCCTCGAGCTTGTCCGGATTTTGCTTTTAGATATAGGCCGGACAACCCCAAATCTTAACTAACTTAAGATATGGGCTCTTCCCTTTCCATATCACATATGAAGTGGTAGGAAACTGATTTGATTTGAACCCTATTCAATAGGTATGCAGCTTCTTAAGTGCATAACTCCCAAAAGGAAATAGGAAACTCAGTAGTACTCATCATAGAGCACACCTTATCATATAGGGTGTGATTGCTCCGCCCCGATATACCATCGTGCTATGGTGTATACGGAGGAATAATGCTGAGAGAGAATCTCATTCTCCTTTAGAATAGTCCAGGAATTCCATGCACAAGTATTCTCCTCCCTGATCTCATCATAGGACATAATACTTATACCCTCATTTTGGTTCTCTACTTCTAACTTATATTCCGTGAATATCTCAAAAGGTTCGGACTTGTGTTTCAACAGGAACATATGTCTGAATCTTGAGAGATCATCATAGAATGTAATGAAGTATAAAGAACCGGTCTTGGCATGTGTAGACAGGGGACCTTTATACATCAACATGTATCATCCCAAGAGTTCACTAACTCTTTCTCTGTTTCCAATAAACAGAGTTGGTGTCATTATATCTTTGTGACATGACTGGCAAGTTTCACAAGATGTAAATTCAAACTGATTTAAATATGCATCTACAATTAACTTCAGCTAGTCGGGTCGCATTGATATGACCTAGTCTACAATGCCTCAAGAAGGATTCGTTCATTTCTGAACTCTTCCTCTTGTGTGTGTTCCGTATACTAAGAACTGTAGTTTGATTTAGAACATCAATGCTTTTAGATAACGTGCCTGAACCGATCAACTTTTGATATAGGAAATATTGAAAACATTATCCGACAATACAAAATTATATCCTTTCTTTACTAATAAAGAGACTGATATGATTTTGTATATCAGGTTCGGTATCTAATAACATTCGTTTAGAATCAATGTATTGGTAATACAGGGTGACAGTGACCAACAGACTTGGCTGCAACACTTGCCCCGTTTTCTGCCTCATGAAACTTATCACCCGTTCTCAGTTCTCTACTTTTCTGTAGCCCTATGTAACATATTACATATCTGGAATCCTGATCCGGTATCAAATACCCAGGACGTAGAGAATAGAGAAACAGTTCTGTATAAAGAACACACCCGAAGATGATGCATCAGCATGCACTCTCTTCGTTTGGGTGGCACGGGAATTCTGGTAATCCCCTATTTCCTGCTCTGTCTTATAACAATTATAAGTTGGAGCGGGATCAACGTTCCCCAGCTCAGTATAACAAGCGGGTTCGGTCAATATTCCGTATTATTATCTTGATTAAGGCGTGATATGGTCGCTACCTGGAGAGAGAGAGAAGAAAACACTCAGCGTATGCTCTTGCAAGATCAGATTGGTTATTATTTTATCTAATCAGGATGGCTCCCACTGTTTTTTTCAAATCTTCCTTCAAACCCTAAAAGGAAAGACTAGCCGGGATTAATTACACACTACAAGTTCGCCAATCTTTCAGCCAGGCCAGTGTCGGTACTTTGAGGGAGGTCCCCCGTGCTTTCGCACGAACCTAATTAATGTAAACCTCGTTTTCCCAGAGGCGTAACCTCGTTAACACCTTTCTAGACACCTACTTGATCGGCTAATTGTAATGTGTAAAACTCTCCCAGGAGTAACTTTTACTCGCAGCGGGTATCGGGATCCAACTATCTCATAGAAGGTATGCAATCTCATTGCAAATTTCAACACTTGAAATTCCCGATAATTTTGCCCCTAGCGTCCTATGACCTTGACGCAGGCCAACAAACCATAGTGCGCTAGTCAAGTTCAACCCGTCATTTCCTGATTGAATTAAACCCACCCGCACGACCCTTGACGCAGGCCAACAAAGTCGCACGACTACCCTAATCCAATCTGCATCATATGCATAAGCAGATAAATACTAGTTAGCTACCGCACACTACGCCTTGACGCAGGCCAACAAACGTAGCACGAATACTAACTACCACTTATCTGAAATGACGGAGGGCTACGACAGGTTTTTCTGAAAACCTATTGCGTAATGAACTTGATATCGTTGTAGAATCAAATAATTTTAAAAATGGAGTGTTTTTGAGGCTTTTCTAGTTTTGCTAAAGGGGTCACTCCCGATGAAGGAATCGTCGGCCCTTTCCTCGTCGAATGAGGTGCGGGATATATCATATATATCACTTTGCAAAGCAAAAACTCTTAAAAGCAATCAAAAGACAAACCGAGTGTGTAGCATCTGCCAGTTATTGCTAAAGGAGTCACTCGCGGTGAAGGGATCTCGGTCCTTTCCTTATCGAATAAGGTGCAGGATATATCATATATATCTCTGTGCAAAGCAAGAACTGTAGCTACCTATTTATTTTTGAAATTCAATTCTACAACATCTTTAGGTTTCTTTTACATTCATTAATCACATTAATGAAGTCCCATCATTTAAATACCTAAACATCACAGATAAATACGACGTACACTTATGCCATCCGCATTCGCCTCGATGTCCCCTCGTGCACCGTTAGGTTAGGTAACTAACGGCAGAGTGGGGCAGGGCTAACGCGGGTGTAAAACATAAGTAACGTCTATATAATATATCATATATACTATATATACTGTATCTATCACAGAACATCACATGATCACAACACAGATATCGCAGCAGAAGAATCATATGAAATATTGGATATACTAGGACGTCCGTGTTTTCAATACGAGCCAGTATAAAACACGGATTCCACGGTCGCGATGAATAGACAAACCCACACCCCTAGACCCCTACGAGAGCGGCAAGCAACCCTACCAATTCTAGAGTTAGGAGACCCGGACTCGACTCCTCGAGTTGGTCTCCCACTGGACCCCAGAACCCGGTTACTTGTGCCCTCCTCCTTGGGTCTATCCTAATGCGGAAAAGTAAATAATATACAAAGGGTGACAGCTTCCGCAACCTGGAAGTGCCCCAATAAAAGAATATTACATACAAGTTTTTACATGAATGAAAATGAAAAACACTCATCTCATATAAAAACCCGCGGCTATTCAAACACGACGATCCAATACAACATATCCAGCAACACATAACATCACATGTCATTAACGTAAGTAAATATGCGCATCCCAATTGTCGTTGACATATAGCAACGAAACCGGCGATATCGCATATTACACTTACGGTCGCAGAAAAGAAAGTGTAAAACTACAACAGTTGGAATCCGCAATCTCTTTAGACATCGCATGCCTAATCAAATGAAATATTTAGACATCGCATGCCTAACAATTATAAACCCCACATTTTAGTCTCAAAATCGAAAACTCTTTTCAATATCAAGTCGGGCAATTCAACAAGATTCCCGATATCCTGATCGAATGCTCGTCGCAAACTTTAGTAGACGGCCGCACCCCCGACGCCGTCGACGAAGCGCACCAAGGCGGAACACCGCTACCGCGAGCACCCGAACGGATGCTTTCGGCGACGGGGTTCTCCTACAGTCACTTGGTCGGGGCTATGGAGTGAGGCTGTCTATTAAATTTACCCGGCGAGTATCCGCGTACTCTACGTGATTGCGACGGACTTTTGATCACATCAAAATTCCGTGGCAACCGATCAAGTGAGACTAAACCGCTAGATTTATAACATTCATTCAAATCAGTTATCTCATAACTGCTTGTGGATTCCAAATATTGTATCCCATTCCAGATAAATAGAAAATGTTAAACTTTCCGATCGAACATTCAAACACCCAAGTTTTCCCGAAACAAATCAACACATGAAATAGGTTTAAAAAACATCCAGTTCATGCCTCAGTACCAACGGTCCAGCCGTAGAAGGATCAAGCCAACGCCTCACATGTGGCACGCCGTACTGCCCCAAACCCGAAGGTTCAAAGGGCAGTTCAAGACGGTCACATAATCGAGTTAAGGTTTGTTGTCTTCTAGAGGGACTATCGCGTTACTTGCACTACTTAGAACGTCGTTAAACTACGGAAAAATCCAACTATTGGAAATTTCCCGGTAGGGGAAAAAGTGGGTATTTATATCCGGTCGAACTTTTTAACATATTCTAAAATTACCCGGAAAAACACATAGACAAAGTTTGATAATCCGATCGAATATACGAACTCCCAATACAACCCAGAAAACTCAACTCTTGAGTAAATATTAAAAATTCCCAGAAAACTCAGCATTAAAATAAAGAAGTTACTGTGCAAAAATAGTCGACTGAAGAGACTTATTGGCCGCGGAACCGCCGCAGAAGCCATGCTTCTGCCGCGCTTTGGAGGAATCATGAGTACGGGCTCCACAGTAATTCTTCAAATTCCCTGCTGATTTTTCTGCATATTTTTAATTTCGAAAAATCCACATTTAAAAATTGTCCAGAGAGCATTTTGGAATTGGGGTTTCGGTTCGATCGGACTTCAAACTCCGTCAACGCATCGCCTAAGGCTCTAGCTAGGCTCTGATACCACTGTAGGGTTCCTAGGCACTCTAAGGAGGTCTCACAAGGTATCAACCATTCCAATTTCAAATTGTACAAGTGCCGAGAAACCCTAATACGGATCGTTAACTAGAATTTTAGGCGAAACATGCAACTAGTTAACAACTTAACTAAATGAACGGAAATACAACCTTTGTAGATCCGGTTCTCCACTTCTTTAGCTCCACGTAGACATCCTCTCCGCTGTACAAATCAGATCTTGGACTCTAGTGTCGACTCCATCGGAGAAATGGGCGGGCTAGGTCATCGACTACGATGCCGAAGATGATCTACGTCGAGGCATCACAAGATCAAGCTCCCACTTCACCAAGTCATGAAACTTGTGAAGAAAACACCCTATACTACTTGGCAAGAGGTAGAGGGTGAAGAAATAGGAAGTGGGTTCACTTTAGAATTAGATTTCTCACTCTTTTCATCAAATCACCATTGATGGAAGCAAGGTTTTCTTCTTGAAGAAGAAGAAGAAGAAGAAGATGATAATATGATAAGTTAATTAAAATAGAAAAGAAAATGAATACTTATCATAATATCAACCATGGTTAGGTGTAAATAATTGACTAAGGTTAGGTGTAAATAATTAAAATAGGAAACCTCTGTGTAGGACTCTAAAGGCTCATCAATACGCCGGCAGCAGGTGATGATCATATCAAACACCCACAAGCCGCAAGCGGTCTGCTAAACTTAACGGCCACCCGGGTATTGAGCGATCAGAAGATCGACGAGCAAGCCCACTCACACTCCTGTGAATCCAACCAGTAACACTTACCGTACAGTCCGGTCTCGTCGTCTGATATGTCGCATATCTCGCCTAGGGGTGGTAAACGTCAGACCCCAATAGCTCGATAACTCGTGTCGATATGAGGTCTATAACAGTTCGAGAAACTACTGGTAACACTTACCAGCAAATCTCAGCAACCCTGGCCAGGGATTTCCGGTTATAGCCAATCGAACACAGCGCAACATCAACCCCCTATACCGGGAGAGACGAATCCCCTCCTATCGCTCATTGCCTCCATGTGATTCGGGAATGTACCCAAAAGCCACCTTTTTGCACGCCCTCTTGGACGTGGTAAGGTGGAAATCAAAGCACAGTAGGAATCACACACGACTCTATGACGATCTCGGGTCTACAGACTAACCTGTACCAGTGTCACCAGAGAACTGCCATCTGACGTAAGATATAATACCATCTGGGAGTTCTCAGCGAGTCCGTCCAGTGTACCCAGTCTCCACTGAGCACCCGTATATCATCTCTGATGTCAAACATCAATGGATATGGGATCATCTATCGCCCATCTGTATGGGTCGAGAAGGTATACGCTAGTCTACTCTGGTATATCGATGCCCCGTCTCGATATACCCACGACTAGGGACCTTGAAGGATGTACTTACGGACTACCATGTCCCCACTAGTATGATCTGCATCATAGTCCAGGTAGTCAAGTACACATCCTAAGGGCTTTACCAACATGTAACAGAGAGACAATCAGTATACACGTTAAGGTAAAGAGTAACCAGATAGCGTACTATCATGTCGAGCAAGAAAGTCCTCCCTATATATGTCCCAGCATCCACTACAATATACATCCTATGTACAGTAATGGCCTCTAGGGAATACATATAACTAACAGTTTGATTGGCTAGACGTCCGGGGATATTGCCAGTTTGTGGACAACAATCTCTGGATCTAGTCCTGGCATATCGGAATAGTTCCATTCGAAGCAATCTTTATACTGCATAAGCACGTCTTTTAGTGTAGCCACCCTTTCTTCAGACAAAAACTCACTGACGAATGTCGTGTAGGGTCACTAGGCACACTAACAAGGCTCTACAAGGTATCGACCATGCCCGTTTAAAAAATTTATGTGCCTAAAAACCCTAAGCAAGATCTTGTACTAGAGTTTAGGCGAATCTAAAGGCAAGTAAACAACTTTACTCAAAAGGGAACACGAAATGCAACCTTTGTAGATCGGTCCTCCACTTCATTTGCTCCTTGTTGAAGTCCTTTCGCTGCGATCAAGGTTCTCCCGGGCTCTTGCATGGCTTCACGACGCGAAGGATGCGACCTGCTTGAAGTCTCCGAGGCCGAAGATGATCTACGTCGAGGGAATTCCGACTCAAGCTCCTACTTCACTAACTAGAGAATTAGTGAAGTAAACACCCTAAACTAAAGTGCTAGTCTAGTAGAGCATGGAGAAATAGGAAGTGGGTTCTCTTTAGAATTTTGTTTCTCACAATCTTTCTCACTTTAGATCAAACCCTAGTTTTCTTTTTCTCTTGTTCAATGAAGAAGAAGATGAACAAAAGAAAGTGAAGAGGATAATGATCAAGTGTGTAGGGTAACCATGGTGAGTGAGTATCATATACTAACCCTTGTAGAGCCATAACCATAGCTAAGTGTTAAGGTTAGGTTAAAACCCAAAGTAAAAACAAATTTAGTGGACTTTAGTCAATGCATCTACAAGCTTCCCCAAGCTTCATGTATTTTCTAATTTACCACTAATTTTGTAATTACTTTTAAATGTTAAAACCTAACATAACAAATAGCATGGTGTATGTCTTGTACACCCATGTCTAGTGTATCATCAACCATGATACAATAAAAGAAAACACAATTTTAATATATATCATATATACATTAAAGTTGTGCTCATGTGAGAAAAACCCTAAAGTGAACAAGTGTTAGCAAATGTAAATTAGTATATTTAATATACAATTATACACTTAATTATTAAATCAACACTTGACTTAATAATCCGGTCACATCTCATATAACCGGCTAACATCCATTATATCGACTTATTGAATCAACACTTAATTCGATAACCCAGTCATATCATATATAACCGATCGATACAAAAAGTCGCGAGAATAGAATACGGTATCACATACACGCATTATTCTCGGTCCCGCACATATCACATATGCGCTCCTATTTCGTTTTGCCTAAGCCAGTAAAACCTCTGTGTAGGACTCTAAAGACTCGTCAATACGCCGGCAGTAGGTGATGATCACATCACGCACTCACAAGCCGTCAGCGGTATTAGCTGGACGTAACGGCTACCCGGGTATTGAGCGATCAGAAGATCAGCAAGAAAGCCCGCTCCAACTCCTGTAAGAGCCTGCCGGTAACACTTCCCGTACAGTCTGGTCTCCTCGTCTGATATGTCGCATATCAAGTCTAGGGGTGGTAAACGTCAGACCCCAATAACCGATAAGTCGTGCCGATGTGAGGCTCATAATGGGTCGAGAAACTACTGGTAACACTTACCAGTAAATCTCTAAATCAGACCTGGCCAGGGACTTCCCTGTTATAGCCAATCGAGCACAGCGCAACATCAACCCCCAATACCGGGAGAGACGAAACCCCTCCTTTCGCTCATTGCCTCCATGTGACTCGGGAATGTACCAAAAAACCACCGTTTTGCATGCCCTCATGGACGTGGTAAGGTGGAAATCAAAGCACGGTAGGAATCACACAAGACTCTATGACGATCTCGGGTCTACAGACTAACCTGCACAAGTGTCATCAGAGAACTGCCATCTGACGTGAGGTATAATACCATCTGGAAGTTCTCGGCTAGTCTGTCCAGTGTACCCAGTCTCCACTGACCATCCGTATACCATCTCTGATGTCAAACACCAATGGATATGGGATCATCCATCGCCCATCTCATGGGTCGAGAAGCGTATACGCTAGTCTACTCTGGTATATCGATGTCCTATCTCGATACACCCACGACTAGGAACATTAAAGGATGTACTTATGGACTACCATGGCCCCACTAGTATGATCTGCATCACAGTCCAGGTAGTCAAGTACACATCCTAAGGGCTTTATCAACATGTATCTGTAAGACAGTACAAAGAGACAAGTATACATGTTAAGATAAAGAGCAACCAGATAGCATACTATCATATCGAGCAAGAAATTCCTCTCTATATATGTCCAAGCATCCAATATAATATACATCATCTGTACAATACTGGCCTCTAGGGCATACATACAACTAACAATCTCCCACTTACACTAGGGCCAGCTGCTGTAGTATCGCATACCGAGCATCCCGAAGAGTCTCTCAAACTGTATCTGGGGAATGACCTTCGTGAGTGGATCCACTGTGTTGTTCTTCGTGTCAACCCTCCTGACCTCGATCTCCCGGCGATCAACTATCTCCTGGATCAGGTGATACCGCCTCAGGATATGCCTGGATCGCTGATGGGACCTGGGTTCCTTGGCCAAAGCCACCGCTCCATTGTTATAACAATACAAAGGTATTGGATGCTCAATGGATGGAACCACTCCAAGTTCAATATTGAACTTCTTGATCCAGACAGCCTCTTTGGCAGCATCGTTGGCAGCGATGTATTCAGCCTCCATCGTCGAGTCTGCCACGGTTTCCTGCTTGGAACTCTTCCAGCTAACCGCCCCTCCGTAAAGGGTAAAGACAAATCCCGACTACGACTTAGAGTCGTCCTTATCACTCTGGAAGCTCGAATCAGTAAAGGACTCCACTTGGAGTTCTCCGTTACCATACACCAAGAGCATCTCTTTAGTCCTTCGTAAGTACTTGAGAATGCTCTTCACAGCTGTCCAGTGACTCTTTCCAGGATCAGCTTGATACCTACTCACTACACTTAGTGAGTATGCTACATCGGGTCTGGTACATAGCATCCTGTATATGATAGAGCCTACTGCCGAAGCATAGGGTATCCCTTGCATGCGAGCTCTCTCCAAATCAGTCTTGAGAGACATCTCTTTGGAGAGAGTGAGCCCTGAGATCAAGGGTAAAAACCCACGTTTGGACTCTTCTATACTAAACCTCTTTAGTATGGTGTCAATGTACCTGAATTGGGACAATCCCAATATCCTTTTAGATCCATCTCTATAGATCATAATTCCCAATATACAGGAGGCATCACCAAGATCTTTCATTGAGAATCTTTGTGATAAGAAGAGCTTGACCGATTGCAGCATAGGAATGTCATTTCCTATCAAGAATATGTCGTCCACGTACAATACGAGGAAGACAACCTTACTCTCTGCTACCTTCTTGTAGATACAAGGTTCATCTACGTTTTTGACAAAATCAAACTCTTTGATAACGACGTCAAAGTAGATGTTCCAACTCCGTGATGCTTGCTTTAATCCATAAATGGATTTAAGCAGCTTGCACACCTTCCCGCTGCTCCCACTATCTACGAAACCCTCTGGCTGAGTCATGTACACGCACTCTTCTAAATCACCGTTTAGAAAGGCGGTCTTAACATCCATTTGCCAGATTTCGTAGTCATGATATGCAGCGATGGCAAGCATGATCCGGATGGATTTAAGCATAGCCACTGGAGAAAAGGTTTCGTCATAGTCCACACCTGGTCTTTGATGAAAACCCTTTGCAACAAGTCTAGCTTTGAAAGTCTCCACTTTCCCATCTACACCAAGTTTTTTCTTGAAGATCCACTTGCTCCCAATGGGTTTTACCCCTTCAGGAGCAACTTCCAAAGTCCATACTTTGTTGGTGTACATGGATTCCATCTCGGACCGTATTGCATCCAGCCATTTCACTGAGTCTCCACTCGTGATGGCCTGCTCGAAGCTAGTTGGGTCATCATCAACCATAATGCAATCCTCGCTCCCACCATCCATGAGAAAACCGTAGTATCTCTCAGGTGGGTGAGGAACCCTACTAGATCGTCGGAGAGGCTGAGGTTCGTTGGGAACTACCGAATCCTCCGGTTCCACTAAATCTTCAGTTTTAGTTTGTGTAGCCGGAATTTCTTCCAGTTCTACCTCACTGCCACTAATTTCTAATTTCTTTTGCAAGAAATTTCTTTTCTAAAATGGTGGCATGTCGAGAAACAAACGCTTTTTGTTCCTCAGTATGGTAGAAAAGATATCCATGTGAATGTTTGGGATATCCCACAAACTTACATAGAACTGACCGTGCCTCGAGTTTGTCCGGATTTTTCCTTTTGACATAGGCCGGACAACCCCATATCTTAACTCGTTTAAGACATGGTCTCTTCCCACTCCATATCTCATATGGTGTGGTAGGTATAGATTTAGATGGAACTTGATTTAATAGGTATGCTGCTGTCTCCAGCGCATACCCCCAGAAGGAAATAGGTAACTCAGCTGTGCTCGTCATAGAGCGCACCATATCTAATAGGGTGCGGTTCCTCCGTTCCGATACACCGTTGTGCTGTGGTGTATATGGAGGAGTCAGCTGAGAGAGAATCCCATTCTCTTTTAGGAAGTCCAGGAATTCATTGCTCAAGTATTCACCTCCTCGATCAGATTGAAGGATTTTAATACTTTTTCCGGTTTGGTTTTCGATTTCTTGTTTATATTCTCTAAATTTCTCAAAAGCTTCTGATTTGTGTTTCATCAGGAACACATATCCGAATCTAGAGAGATCATCAGTGAATGTAATGAAGTACGCAGAACCATTCCTGGCATGTGTAGACATGGGGCCGCATACATCACTATGTACCAGTCCCAAGAGTTCCGTAACTCTCTCTTCGTGTCCCGTAAACGGAGTTTTGGTCATCTTGCCTTTGAGACATGACTGGCAAGTGTCATAAGATGAAAATTCAAACGGATTTAAATATCCATCCTTATGCAACTTAGCTAGCCGTGTCGTATTGATGTGACCCGGTCTACAATGCCACAAGAAGGATTCGTTCAGTTCTGAACTCTTCCTCTTGTGTGTGTTTGTTATGCTCAGAACTGTTGATTGATTTAGAACATAAATGCCATTGCACAACGTGCCTGATCCAACCAACTTTTGGTTAAGGAAAATGTTCATAACATTATCCTGTAATACAAAATTATATCCCTCTTTACTTAGTAAAGAAACCGATATAATGTTGCATATCAGGTTCGGCATGTAATAGCATTCGTTCAGAACCAATATATTACCAGTTGGCAATACAAGGTGATATTCCCCGACGGTTTTAGCTGCAACAATTGCACCATTTCCAACCCTTATGTCTTTATCACCTTCTCCAAGTTCTCTACCTTTTCTAAGCCCATGTAACTGATTACATATATGGGATCCTGACCCGGTATCTAATACCCAGGACGTAGAGCAAATGGAGAAACAGTTCTCCGTAACGAACACACCCGAAGAAAATGCATCAACATGTACTTTCTTCACACGGGTGGCATAGGAATCCTGGTATTCCCCTATATCCTGTTCAGTCCTATAACTCTTATAAGAAAGAACGGAACCAACGTTCCCCAGCACAGCATAACATGCGGGTTCGGTCAATACATCCATATTATTATCTTGATTAAGGCATGATATGGTCGCTACCTGGAGAGAGAGAGAAGAAAATACTTTAGCGTATGCTCTTGCAAGATCAGATTGGTTATTATCTTATCTAATCAGGATGGCTCCCACTGTTTTTTATCAAATCTTCCTTCAAACCCTAAAAGGAAAGACTAGCCGGGATTAATTACACTCTACAACATCACCAATCTTTCAGCTAGGCCAGTGTCGGTACTTTGAGGGAGGTTCCCGTGCTTTCGCACGGACCTAATTAAAGTAAACCTCGTTTCCCCAGAGGCGTAACCCCATTGACACCTTTCTAGACACCTACTTGATCGGCTAATTGTCATGTGTAAAACTCTCCCAGGAGTAACAATTACTCGCAGTGGGTATCGGGATCCAACTATCTCATAGAAGGTATGCAATCTCATTGCAAATTTCAACACTTGAAATTCCCGATAATATTTTGCCCCTAACCCTTATGACCTTGACAAAGGCTAACAAATCATAGGATGCTAGTTAAGTTCAACCCGTCATTTCTTGACTGAATCAAACCTACCCGCACGACCCTTGACAAAGGCCAACAAGGTCGTATGACTACCCCAAAACAATCTGCATCATATGCATAAACAGATAAGCACCATTTAGCTACCGCACACTACGCCTTGTCAAAGGCCAACAAACGCAGCACGAATACTAAATAGTTCTTATCTGAAATGACGGAGGGCTACGACAGGTTTTTATGAAAACCTATTGCGGAATGAACTTGATATCGTTGTAGAATCGAGTGAATTTTGAAATGGAGTGATTTTGAGGCTTTTATTAGTTTTGCTAAAGAGGTCACTCCCGGTGAAGGGATCTCGGCTCTTTCCTCATCGAATAAGGTGCAGGACATATCATATATATCACTATGCAAAGCAAAACTCTAAAAGCAGTCAAAAGTCAAACCGAGTGTTGTAGCATCTGCCAGTTTTGCCAAAGAGGTCACTCCCGGTGAAGGGATCTCGGCTCTTTCTGTTAGAGATAGTGCCCTCAGAGTCAATTATTGGATCGCAGGTATGTGATTGCAATGATTGCGGAGGACCTATACCGGTAGGACAGTCTTTCTCGAGATGATAGTATGCTATCTGGTTTGCCTTTATCAGTCGTGTACATGTTCAGGTGACTGATTACATGTTACACTTTGATAGAGCCCTTAGGATCTTGCTTTACCACCAACAGTATGATGGCGATCATATACGTGAGAGTTGGGTGGTTTATACACATATCCTTAATTGTAGTCCCTAGTCGTGGGAGTTTTCTAGACAGGGCATCGATTCTCCGGAGTAGACTAGTGTATACAGTCGAGACCCCGACGAGGGGCGGTGGCCGGTCTCACAAGCCACTGGTGTCAGTTGGATCACCTAAGATGTATACAGGTGCTCATTGGGTTATGAGTACACCGGACAGGACTCGCCGGGAATCTGCTAGTTGGTATTATACATATCGTCAGATAATAGTTCCCTGGTGACATGTGTACAGGTTAGTTCATCGACCTGAGGTCGTCATTTGTCTCGTGTGAGTTCCCTCTGTGCTTTGATTTCTACCCTACCACGGCTCAAAGGAGTCGTGCAAACAGGTAGTTTTTGGGTACAGTCCCGAGCCATATGGAGGCACGTGAGCGGATCGGCAAGGGATTCGTCTCTCCCGGTATTGGGGGCGAGATCGTGTTGTGTCTAGGAGAGCCATTACATATAGCCCACGGCCGTGGCAGGAGATTTACTGGTAGGTACTCCAGTAGTATCTCAGGGTGTTATTGGGCTACACTCCGACACGACTTATACTGCTATTGGGGGTCTGACGTTACTAACCCCCTAGGCAGATATGCGATGCTCATAGACGAACGGACCGGACTGTATATACATTTTCACTGTTAGGCTCAGTAGGGTTTCCGGATGAGTTCGCTCATCGGCCTCCCTTGAGGTCAGTCCATGGGCAGCCGTTACGCATAGCCAGTGCCGTTGACGGTTTGTGGTTAAACCCACTGCCAGGGTATTGACGAGTCATTAGAGTCCCCCACAGACAGTTTTCCAAGTTCGGGCGAAACGTTGTAGAGGCCGTATGGTTTTATGGCAGGGTTCGGAAAATGCACGTGCGTTTACGCACGTGTCATTTTTCGGGCAGATGATACTGGTCAGCTTTGGTTTAAGCCGGATCTGAGTATTATATTGAGTAGATATAATATCTTTGTCTCAGTTGCATTTGTATTCGGTCGTAATACAAATGCGGTTATATTTATACAGTTATGGGGTTATCCTGAAAGTCGTTTCAGGATCACTTTTGGAAGTTGCCAGTTTCCAGTTTTCTATCAGCCGTCTTTTAACATTCGGTTAAAGACGGATTTATCTTTTCTTGAGATGAGTGTGGAAGATTCTAGAAGCATCTAGAAGGTGGTGACAATGCTTATGATTCACTTGTTCCTTATTGGTTGCTTTTGGTGTGTTCACACTTTGTGTTCACACTTGAGATATTTTCTTGTGTTCACACTTGATATTTTTTCTTATGGTCACTCTCCTCTCTCCTACACTCATCCCCACATTCCTATAAGATGGCCGGCCCCCTCCTCTCTCTCTCACTTGAGTTTTCATCTGGTAAAAAGATTATGATAGATTTTGGGGTGTATGGAATTTCACAGCTCATTTCATTCCATCACCCGATTCGAGTGGCAACTTCATTAACCGTTCGTCCATATCTTTGGACGGAACGAGACAAAGTCTTCTACTCATTCTCTACATCATTCTTGGTCGTCTCTTTTAGCAAACTTGATGACCGAGTTGCCTCGAGTCAGAGGCGGGAGCCCGTTTAAAGAATCGTTGACGTGGTGCCACCTGGACGAGCAGATCGGAGATCGACGAGATCGGAGCAGCCGCAACGGAGCGTGGGATGATGGTTAAAGAACGAAGGACTCGGATCGTTCGGTATAACCTTTCTACACTCTTTACAGTTTGTTAGTTTAGCAATAATGGCAGATCCGGGTTAAAGTATACGATAGCGCCAGTTAAAAAGTTTTTGTTCCGCATTTGGCGTCTGTAGACGGCCGGGGCGCTACCGTAGACTTACAGTGGTATCAGAGCCTCACCATTTTGCTTTACTAACTTGTGCTAACGCGTTTAAAACATCGATCGAACCGGATATCGAAAAACACATTTTTCAAGCTTCACAGTTTCTGTCGATTTTAAATGATGTCCTAAAATTATTATACATATCACAGAAAGTTGTGCAGGGTTTCAGAAGCACACCGACCAAATTTGAGCACGTGATTCCACCAAATTTCCGCGGAATCGTGGCCAAACCCATGGTTTGGCCACGCATCCGCGGCCGTTCTATTGAATCAGTGCACCAAATTTGCACAGTGTCTTCTCTGTTGGAATTTAGGGTTTTTGGTATATATCTTTTGGGCCCAGATTTTGTTACTGTTCACCAGTTGTTCGTGGAGCCCACTTCGTGATATTTAGTCGATCGAAATTTAAACACGTTAGTTTACAGTGCTTACATTATATCTCCGACCGGGAATGTCATTTGATCGGTAAACCGCGTCTGATTGCTATAGTTCTTTTAAACGGGTTTGCGAACGTGACATTCGCGTTGATGTTCTGTGTTGTGCTGTGATGTTGCGGATTTGTCGTGGTGGATAGCAGTGTGCAATGATAGTGCTGTTTGAGTTTATTTGTACATTTGATATTGCGGGGCGAGTGTCCAACTTGTGGACTGCCGTCACTGCCTGTTGTATAATATTCTTTTGGGGCACGACCAGGTTGCGGTCGATGTACCTGTTGTACTATTTTTCATTACTGTACTAGGTTTTACCCCGCGACGGAGTGCACGGATAGCCGGGTTCTGGAGGGCAACGGGTCCGCATCTCATGGCTTTGAGAGGCAGAGGGGTCTCACTCTAGAATTGGCAGACTATTCGCCGCACTCATAGGGGGTACAGGTTGACCCAAGGAGGGTTGCTCAAGCTACCGGATTCCATGAAGTGCAGGGTGGTCCATTCACTTTGCTGTAGGGGGCTGCCTCGCTTCAGGTTTTGGCGGGTAACTTGCCGCACCCGTAGGGGTCTAGGTTTCATTGCACAGGCTATCCACACGACAGGGAAACGTCGGGTTTCAGCAGCGGCTCTGTGAAACCCGGGGATCCCAGATTATCTGTATTGTTCTGTGATGCTTATTACTTTTCTGTAATGTTGCCTATTATCACGCCTGGAGCAATTATTGTATATTGGTTTATATACTATTAGATGTTGTATATGTTTTACACCCGCGCTAGTCCAGTCCCCGCTCTGTCGTTAGTTAAGTAACCTAACGGGTGATGACGGGACCCAGTGACGAATGCAGATGGCATATACGTATATTTTATTTTCGTTCTTTTCTGGTGTGATTGATTGATGGGACTGCGTTGATTCTGATCATTGCAAAGGAAAGCAAACCTATTTGGCAGTTGTTGGAACAAATTTAAAAAGTGTTATTACAAAGACGTTTCCTTTTGTTCTGCATAGCGGTATTCAGTGGAATATCCTGCACCTCATTCGTTGGGGCAAGGGCCGATATCCCTTCACCGGGACTGACCCCTTGGGCAGAAGTTTGCGTCAGGGTAATAACTTCACTATAGTCGATTACAAGTTGCTTTGCATAGCGGTATTCAGTGGAATATTCTGCACCTCATTCCACGAGGAAAGAGCTGAGATCCCTTCACCGGGAATGACCTCTTTAGCAAAAGGTTTTCGCCACTATATTTTAAAAAGCTATCAGGTTCCTTCAGCGATATCAAGTTCGTTACGTTAAAGGTTTTTCGCCAAAAACCAGCCGTAGCCCTCCGTCACTTCTTTTGGGTATTCAGTAGTATTCAAGCTATGCATTTTAGCCAAAGTTAAGGCATAGTGTTTGGTAGCTACTGGGTATTCATTTGTTGCATAGATAGATGAGTTAGTTTGGGACAGTCGTTCTGCCGATTGGCCAAAGTCAGGGGCATGTGCGGGTGGGTTCAAATTGATAAGATAGTGACGGGTAGAACTTGGCATGTGACTTATGACATTTTGACCAAAGCCAAGGTTATAAAAGCATGGGGCAAAAATCATATCGGGAGTTTCTAAAGAAACTGAAACTTGCCAAGTATGCGCATACCTTCTGGAGTATGAGTAACGTGGATGCATTCCATCACGTTATCATGCGATGAGAGTTGGATCCCGATTCCCACTGATGAGTTGGTTTACTCTTCGGGTGATCCCGATTGATTCTTCTTTCAGGTTTGGAGAAGAATTTGACAGGACAGTGGGAGGTTTCCGGATTAGATAAAGTGATAACCATTCTGATCTAGGTTAGAGTGCACGCAGAGTGTTTCTTTTCTCTCTCTCTTTGGCAGCGACCTTTGACCGACCCTAGACTATGACTCAGTGACCAAGTTGACCGAACCTTCTTAAAATACTGGCTTTTGGATTGTCTATGTTGCATAAGTCATTGCCACTCCTTCTTTTACCCTTTGCATTTCTCAGAACACCCGTTTTACTACGGACATCCACTTCCATTGGATAGATCCATCGTATGGTTATATACGAACTCGAAGGGACTTCTTCGAGGATGGATCAAGGTTCAGGAGAAATATAATTGGTTTATTCAGTTGTCTTTTATTATCACCTTCTCTCAGGTTGCAAGAGCTCCTTGGTTTAGGAGAGTACACCTATTACGCTTATTGGATAGTCTTATTCCAAACCATAGGCAGGTGCCGAAAGGTAGGGAATGAAGAAAACCAATTAGCCTAAGTAGGGTGTACAGAAGGAAATAACTAAAGACAAAATAAAGGGATTAGAAAGAGGGCAAAGTGAATTGCGAATGTTATCATTCACGACTAAACCGCGTACTTCATCGCCACTCCTATTTCACCTTTAAAAGAATAAGGTATTATTCAATTGTCTTTTATCATCACCTTCTCTCAAGATGTGAGTACTCCTTGGTTTAGGAGGGTACACCTATTATGCTTACTGGATAGTCTTCTTCCAAACCATAGGCTGGTGCCGAACGGTAGGGAAGGAAGAAAACCATTTAGCCTAACGATGGTGTACAGAAGGTGACGACTAAAAACAAATAAAGGGATTTGGAGAGATGGCAAAGAAATATACGGTTATAGTCATGAATTGGATTATGGAAGAGGCATTACTATGAATACCGGGATACCCCTATGAAACATTTTCATGTTTCAGTGCATTGTTAAAGAAAAACTGTTTTCCCGATTAGATACTTACTCCAAGGGTATGTATTTACCAGGTTTCATTCTCATATCTGTATGGTTTTACAGATGATGAGTGGGAGTAAGTTATTGGGAATAAGGTGATTATCCTCATTATATCGGAATTCGTTGTAATTGGTGATATTTGAGGAAATCGCCAGGGTACAGTTTTCAACCTACGACGCACAGGTTTTGAGTTGTTTAACTCAGCGAACTTGTACATGGTATTGTATGTTGTCCAAGTGTCCATCAGGACAAAGGGGTAGGTCCTCGTACTATGTTCTGTTTAGTTATGACTTCTCTAGTTATTAGACAAGTGTTTCATAGAAATACAAGGTCTAAGTTTTGAGAAGTTGTGGGTATAAGAATAAAGTAGAGAACCAGGTATCACAAGTATCAGGATTCTTCAAAGAGATCGAAGATGTAGATTCTTGTGATTGGTATTCAGATGATAGTGATGTTTTGAGAAACATGTTTCTCTTTCGGGTTACTCATAATTGGATAGATTCCTAAGTTGAGTAATGCTGATTAGCCTTTTTCCATTAATTTGATATGTACTGGAGACAGCTGCATGATTTGAATATGGTTCCAGTTAAATAAGTGCCAAAGTTTCTATATTGGATATAGAATGGTTCATACCTTAAAAGATGTTAAGGTACGGGGAGTTGTCCAGCTTATGCTTAAAACCAGACTCTGGATAACTCAGGGCACGTTTCTGTAATGGCTGTTTGTAGGTTGACCCTGGCTATGACGAGGGTTGATATTCTACCATTTGAAAGATCAATAGTGATATTGTTCTTGACTCGCCACAGTTTTAATAAAATGGATCTTTTTCAGAAAACAGTAGTGGGAGTATGGTAGAACTGGAAGTGATTCCAGAACCGCGAACGATTACGAAAAATTTAATAGGACCTATATATTCAATCAGATTTGACATTCCAATAGCCACTCCGCAGATTTGGTGGGTAACCTCAGACACCCGAGAGGTACTTCGGTAGCCTCAAGGACGGTGACAGGGAGGTTCTTATCTACCCAGACTTGACACTACTGATGTTCCAGGCTATGAGACCCGGTAGGAGGGTTGTCGTAGTCAGTGGGAGCTGCGAAAACATAGTGGGCAAGTAGCTTATGTCTATTTATAGACTTGAGCAGTTATAGCGGAGATAGATCATCTAATTTTGATGTGACAGTCATGGGTTTGACTTCAATCAGGATAGGGGATGGATCTGTTAAGAAGGTAGTAGGGTGTGATGTCATGGTATCTGGATGACATACACAGAGTAGGAAGTAAAATTCCTATACTACGATCAGTTGTACTGTGGTCGTCATACAGTTGTTTCTCCAGACAGGATATGGATATAATATTTGACATTCTGGTTTCTAGATCTATGGTTTTAGATCTGGATTTGGGTAGTTTCCCAATGTGGGTACCTTGACAGTATTCTAATGGTTTTTAGAATAGATGACTCCTGGCATGGTGGTGTACCTGCAGGTAATGGAGTCACCCTCTCTAAAGGTGTCTTACAGACTAAAGGGGAGAGGGATGTGCATGATTGGCAGATCACTTGCTTAGGCAATTGAGTCAATCATGAAATGTCAAGTACCACACCAAATGTTGTTTTTGCACTAGATGCGATAAGTTTGTATTAATCCAATCCCGGAGAAACATAAGAAAGCAGTTTTAGAACATAAGTACATGTTCTACGGATTTGATGACGGCAGCCTCCTTCGGGAGACGATTATCATTCCAGGCTTCAAAGGTGACGTGGATGACAGAGTGATTGTCAGAGTTTTAGTTTTCCCTCTGACGAGGGACAGTATTATGGACAGGTAGTCCAAGAGGATACTATGGGAGGCATGATGCCGGATACTGATTAGCTTCAGTGATCGATACAGTCTAAGAAGTTTGGATTTGGAGTTCATTTATGAACTAGGTCCCATCAGATATCCAAACATATTCTACGACATGTATTACTCAATTCGGGAGATGGCTTTCTCCGCGAACTTGAGATTGAGAGAGATATAAAAAGAAACATCTAGGCGGATCCACTCACTGAGGCTATTTCTCGAACACAATAGTTTTACAAACGGGCTTTGTGAAACTGATTAGTAGAGGAGTTGGATGTTCGGTTTCACACGGGCTGTGAGTAGTCGACATCGCAATAATTAGCCTTGAGTGCAAGTGGGAGATTATTGGAGATAGTGCCCTCAGAGTCAATTATTGGATCACAGGTATGTGATTGCAATGATTGCGGAGGACCTATACCGGTAGGACAGTCTTACTCGAGATGATAGTATGCTATCTGGTTTCCCTTTATCAGTCGTGTACAAGTTCAGGTGACTGATTACATGTTACACTTTGATAGAGCCCTTAGGATCTTGCTTTACCACCAACAGTATGATAGCGATCAAATATGTGAGAGTTGGGTGGTTTATACGCATATCCTTAATTGTAGTCCCTAGTCGTGGGAGTTCTCGAGACAGGGCATCGATTCTCCGGAGTAGACTAGTGTATACAGTCGAGACCCCGACGAGGGGCGGTGGCCGGTCTCACAAGCCACTGGTGTCAGTTGGATCACCTAAGATGTATACAGGTGCTCATTGGGTTATGAGTACACCGGATAGGACTCGCCGGGAATCTGCTAGTTGGTATTATACATATCGTCAGATAGCAGTTCCCTGGTGACATGTGTACAGGTTAGTTCATCGACCTGTGGTCGTCATTTGTCTCGTGTGAGTTCCCTCTGTGCTTTGATTTCTACCCTACTACGGCTCAAAGGAGTCGTGCAAACAGGTAGTTTTTGGGTACAGTCCCGAGCCATATGGAGGCACGTGAGCGGATCGGCAGGGGATTCGTCTCTCCCGGTATTAGGGGCGAGATCGTGCTGTGTCTAGGAGAGCCATTACACATAGCCCACGGCCGTGGCAGGAGATTTACTGGTAGGTACTCCAGTAGTATCTCAGGGTGTTATTGGGCTACACTCCGACACGACTTATACTGCTATTGGGGGTCTGACGTTACTAGCCCCTAGGCAGATATGCGATGCTCATAGACGAACGGACCGGACTGTATATACATTGTCACTGTTAGGCTCAGTAGGGTTTCCGGATGAGTTCGCTCATCGGCCTCCCTTGAGGTCAGTCCATAGGCAGCCGTTACGCATAGCTAGTGCCGCTGACGGTTTGTGGTTAAACCCACTGCCAGGGTATTGACGAGTCAATAGAGTCCCCCACAGACAGTTTTCCAAGTTCGGGCAAAACGTTGTAGAGGCCGTATGGTTTTATGGCAGGGTTCGGAAAATGCACGTGCGTTTACGCACGTGTCATTTTTCGGGCAGATGATACTGGTCGGCTTTGGTTTAAGCCGGATCTGAGTATTATATTGAGTAGATATAATATCTTTGTCTCAGTTGCATTTGTATTCGGTCGTAATACAAATGCGGGTATATTTATACAGTTACGGGGTTATCCTGAAAGTCGTTTCAGGATCACTTTTGGAAGTTGCCAGTTTCCAGTTTTCTATCAGCCGTCTTTTAACATTCGGTTAAAGACGGATTTATCTTTTCTTGAGATGAGTGTGGAAGATTCTAGAAGCATCTAGAAGGTGGTGACAATGCTTATGACTCACTTGTTCATTATTGGTTGCTTTTGGTGTGTTCACACTTTGTGTTCACACTTGAGATATTTTCTTGTGTTCACACTTGATATTTTTTCTTATGGTCACTCTCCTCTCTCCTACACTCACCCCCCCATTCCTATAAGATGGCCGGCCCTCTCCTCTCTCTCTCACTTGAGTTTTCATCTGGTAAAAAGATTATGATAGATTTTGGGGTGTATGGAATTTCACAGCTCATTTCATTCCATCACCCGATTCGAGTGGCAACTTCATTAACCGTTCGTCCATAGCTTTGGACGGAACGAGAAAAAGTCTTCTACTCATTCTCTACATCATTCTTGGTCGTCTCTTTTAGCAAAATTGACGACCGAGTTGCCTCGAGTCAGAGGCGGGAGCCCGTTTAAAGAATCGTTGACGTGGTGCCACCTGGACGAGCAGATCGGAGATCGATGAGATCGGAGCAGCCGCAACGGAGCGTGGGATGATGGTTAAAGAACGAAAGACTTGGATCGTTCGGTATAACCTTTCTACACTCTTTACAGTTTGTTAGTTTAGCAATAATGGCAGATCCGGGTTAAAGTATACGATAGCGCCAGTTAAAAAGTTTTTGTTCCGATTTGGCGTTTGTAGACGGCCGGGGCGCTACCGTAGACTTACACTTTCCCCATCGAATAAGGTGCAGGGTATATCATATATACCGCTATGGAAAGCAAAACTGTAGCTACCCTTTTATTTGAAAATTTGATTCTACAACATCTTTTAGGTTTCTTTTTTTTCATTAATCATATTAATGAAGTCCCATCATTTAAGTCACCTAAACATCACAGATAAATACGACGTACACTTATGCCATCCGCATTCGCCTCGATGTCCCCTCGTGCACCGTTAGGTTAGGTAACTAACGGCAGAGCAGGGCAGGGCTAGCGCGAGTGTAAAACATAAGTAACGTCTATATAATATATCATATAAACTATATACAGTATTTATCACAGAACATCAAATGATTGTAGGGTTCCTAGGCACTCTCAAGAGGTCTCACAAGGCATCAACCATGCCAATTTCAAAAATTACGGTGCCGAGAAACCCTAGAATACGGATCGTTGGCTAGATGTCTAGGCGAAAAGCAAACTAGTTAACACTTAACTAAGAGTACGGAAATACAACCTTTGTAGATCCGTTCCTCCACCTCCACGGCTCCGTGATGAAGTCCTCTTCGCTGTCCAAATGCAAGTCCCGGGCTCTAGCGTCGGCTTCATCGGAGGAAGAGCGGGCTAGGTCATCGACGACGTGCCGAAGATGATCTACGTCGAGGCATCGCTAGATCAAGCTCCAACTTCACCAAGTCAAGAAAACTTGTGAAGGAAACACACTCTACTACTTGGCAAGAGGTAGAGGATGAAGAAATAGGAAGTGGGTAGACTTTAGAATTGGATTTCTCACTTGTTTTCATCAATCACCATTGATGAAGCAAGCTTCTTCATGTGATGAAGAAGAAGAAGATGAAAGAAATGAATATGATAAGTTAATTTAAATCCAAAAGAAATATGAATACTTATCATATTCAAACCATGGTAATGTGTAGAGAGTTAATCATGGTTAAATGGAATGGTTAGGGTTAAGCATGAGACAAAATGGTCACTTGGTCAAAGTCTTCAAGAAGCTTCAACAACAAACAAAGTTAGCCACCATTTTCTTTTCATGCTTATCATTTCCAAAAATGAATAAACAAATAAATAAATGAATAAGACAATGAAAAACAAAACCCTAACCATTTAAATAACCATGGTTCAATCTTTACACAAACTCAAGTAAGCATGTATCATCAAACATGATACAATCAAGTGCACAAAAGTATATCACATATACAACTTGTGAACTTCAAGTGAGAAAATCAATTTAAAGTGAACAAATACTAGTTAATGCAAAGTAATATATTAAATATATAATTATACATTAAATCATTAAATCAACACTTGATTCAATGATCCGGTCATATCGCATATAACCAACTAGTATCCAATGTATCGGCTTATCGAATCAATCCTTGAATCGATAACTAGGTCATATCGCATACAACCAATCGATACATTCATCGCGAGAATGGAATATGGTATCACATATACGCATTATTCTCGGTCCTGCACATATCTCATATGCGCTCCTATTTCGTTTCGCTTGAGCCAGGAAACCTCTGTATAGGGCTCTAAAGACTCGTCAATACGCCGGCAGCAGATGATGATCATATCAAACACCCACAAGCCGCAAGCGGTCTTCTAAACGTAACGGCCACCCGGGTATTGAGCGATCTGAAGATCGACGAGCAAGCCCGCTCACACTCCAGTGAGTCCAACCAGTAACACTACCGTACAGTCCGGTCTGATCGTCTGATATGTCGCATATCTCGCCTAGGGGTGGTAAACGTCAGACCCCAATAGCTCGATAAGTCGTGTCGATATGAGGTCTATAACTGTTCGAGAAACTACTGGTAACACTCACCAGTAAATCTCAGCAACCCTGGCCAGGGATTTCCTGTTATAGCCAATCGAACACAGCGCAACATCAACCCCTATACCGGGAGAGACGAATCCCCTCCTATCGCTCATTGCCTCCATGTGACTCGGGACTGTACCCAAAAACCACCGTTTTGCACGCCCTCTTGGACGTAGTAAGATGGAAATCAAAGCACAGTGGGAACCACACAAGACTCTATGACGATCTCGGGTCAACAGACTACTCTGTACCAGTGTCACCAGAGAACTGCCATCTGACGTGAGGTATAATACCATCTGGGAGTTCTCGGCGAGTCCGTCCAGTGTACCCAGTCTCTACTGAGCACCCGTATATCATTTCTGATGTCAAACACCAATGGATATGGGATCATCCATCGCCCATCTGTATGGGTCGAGAAGGTATACGCTAGTCTACTCTGGTATATCGATGCCCCGTCTCGATACACCCACGACTAGGGACTTTGAAGGATGTACTTATAGACTATCTGTCCCCACTAGTATGATCTGCATCATAGTCTAGGTAGTCAAGTACACATCCTAAGGGCTTTACCAACATGTAACAGAGAGACAATCAATGTACACGTTAAGGTAAAGAGTAACCAGATAGCATACTATCTTGTCGTGCAAGAAAGTCCTCCCTATATATGTCCCAACATCCACTACAATATACATCCAATGTACAGTAATGGCCTCTAGGGCATACATATAACTAACAATCTCCCACTTGCACTAGGGCCATCTGTAGCAGTGGTTGCAGTATCTCATACTCAACCATCCCATAAAAGTCTCTCTCTGGGAACAGGCCTTTGTGAGTGGATCCGCTGTGTTGTCCTCTGAGTCTACTCTCCTGACCTCGATCACCCTGGAGATCAACCATCTCCATGATCAGGTGACACTGCCTTAGAATATGTCTGGATCACTGATGGGACCTGCGTTCCTTGGCATAAGCCATAACTTCATTGTCACACAATGGGAGGAACATAGTTCATCTTATGAACCAATATACACCCAAACAGCCTCTTTGGTAGCATCTTAAGTAGCGATGTATCCTGCCTTTATCGTCTAGTATGTCACCGTATCTAGCTTGGAACTCTTCCAACATACCGTCCCTTTACTGAGGGTAAAGACAATGCCTGTGACTGACATTCTGTCGTCATTATCACCCTGGAACCCTTCCAGTGATTCTCCCCAGGATCAACTGATACCATCTCACTATAACTAGTGAGTATTCTAACATCCATTTAGATCTATCTCATAGATCCAAAACCCAGGATTTAGTAGGTATCACTTTGATCCTATGTGGAGAATCTTTGTGATAAGTGGAGATTGATCGAGCGTAGCATAGGAAACTCCTTCCCTATCAAGAGTATGTCATCCACGTACTCTACGAGGATCGTCACCATACTCCCTACTACCTTCTTGTTTATACAAGGTTCATCTACCATTTTGATGATGTCAACTTCTTTGACTAATCCATCAAAATAGATGTTCCAACTCCGCGATGCCTGCTTTATCCTATAAAGCATCTTGCACACGTTTCCGCTGCTTCCACTGTCTACGAAGCCCTCTGGCTGTGTTCTTATAGACGTTCTCTTCTAAATCATTATTTAGAAAAGTAGTCATGGCACCCAACCGCCAGATATCGTAGTCATGGTATGTAGCCGTGGCAAGTAGGATCTGGATGGACTTAAGCATAGCTGCTTGAAAAGGTTTCATCATTATCCACGCCTGGTCGATGACGAAAATCTTTAACAAGTCTAGCTTTGAAAGTCTCAACTTTTCCATCTACACCAAGTAATCTTCTCAAGATTTACTTGCTCCTGATGGGGATTTAACCCTTCAGATATAGCAACCAAAGTCTATACTTTGTTGGTGTATAAGGATTCCATCTCAGATCGCTAAGCATCCAGCCATTCTTACAGAGTCTTACTCCTGATGGCCAGCTCGAAACTAGTTGGGTCATCATCTCATGATGCAATCCTCGATCCCACTGTCATAGAGAAACCGAAGTATCTCTAAGGCGGGTGAGGAACCCTACTAGATCGGCGGAGAGGCTGAGGTTCGTTGGAATCTACTGAATCCTTTGGATCTATCAAATCATCAGCTGCAGTTTGTATGGATGGAACATTTCCAGTTCTACATAACAGACCTTGCCTCGTGCTTGTCCGGATTTTGCCTTTAGACATAGGCCGGACAACCCCAAATCTTAACTAACTTAAGATATGGGCTCTTCCCTTTCTATATCACATATAAAGTGGTAGGCATTGATTTGATTTGAACCCTATTCAATAGGTATGCAGCTTCTCAAGTGCATATCTCCCAAAAAGGAAATAGGTAACTCAGTAGTACTCATCATAGAGCACACCATATCAAATAGGGTGTATCTGCTCCGCCCCGACATACCATCGTGCAATGGTGTATACGGAGGAGTAATGCTGAGAG
This sequence comes from Agapanthus africanus, assembly GCA_030015575.1. NCBI lineage: Eukaryota > Viridiplantae > Streptophyta > Magnoliopsida > Asparagales > Amaryllidaceae > Agapanthus > Agapanthus africanus. Next base: position 218,361,456 of record CM057337.1, on the reverse strand, counting down.
AGAAACTCATTCTCCTTTAGAATAGTCCAGGATTTCCGTGCTCAAGTATTCTCCTCCCTGATCTCATCATAGGACATAATACTTATACCCGTATTTTGGTTCTCTACTTCTAACTTATATTCCGTGAATATCTCAAAAGGTTCGGACTTGTGTTTCAACAAGAACATAGATCTGAATCTCGAGAGATTATCAGAGAATGTAATGAAGTACAAAGAACCGGTCTTGGCATGTGTAGACAGGGGACCTACATACATCAACATGTATCATCCCAAGAGTTTACTAACTCTTTCTCTGTTTCCAATAAACAGAGCTTGTGTCATTATATCTATGTGACATGACTGGCAAGTTTCACAAGATGTAGATTCAAACTGATTTAAATGTGCATCTACATGTAACTTCAGTTAGTCGGGTCACATTGATATGACCTAGTCTACAATGCCTCAAGAAGGATCCGTTCATTTCTGAACTTTTCCTCTTGTGTGTGTTCCGTATACTTAAGAACTGTAGTTTGATTTAGAACATCAATGCTTTTAGATAACGTGCCTGAACCGATCAACCTTTGATATAGGAAATGTTCAAAACATTATCCAACAATACAAAATTTTATCATTTCTTTACTAATAAAGAGACTGATATGATTTTGTATATCAGGTTCGGTATCTAATAACATTCGTTCAGAATCAATGTATTGTAATACAGGGTGACAGTGACCAACAGACTTGGCTGCAACACTTGCCCCGTTTTCTGCCTCATGAAACTTATCATCCGTTCTCAGTTCTCTACCTTTCTGTAGCCCTATGTAACAAATTACATATCTGGGATCCTGATCTGGTATCACATACCCAGGACGTAAAGGATACTGAGAAACAGTTCTCTGTAATGAACACACCCGAAGATGATGCATCAGCATGCACATTCTTCGTTTGGGCGGCACGGGAATTCTGGTATTCCCCAATTTCCTGCTCTGTCTTATAACAATTATAAGTTGGAGCGGGACCAACGTTCCCCAGCTCAGTATAGCAAGCGGGTTCGGTCAATATTCCGTATTATTATCTTGATTAAGGCGTGATATGGTCGCTACCAGGAGAGAGAGAGAGAGAAGAAAACACTCAGCGTGCGCTCTTGCAAGAATAGATTGGTTATTATTTTATCTAATCAGGATGGCTCCCACTGCATTTTATCAAATCTTCCTTCAAACCCTAAAAGGAAAGACTAGCCGGGATTAATTACACACTACAAGTTCGCCAATCTTTCAGCCAGGCCAGCGTCGGTACTTTGAGGGAGGTCCCCTGTGCTTTCGCACGAACCTAATTACTGTAAATCTCGTTTTCCCAGAGGCGTAACCCCGTTGACACCTTTCTAGACACCTACTTGATCGGCTAATTGCAATGTATAAAACTCTCCCAGGAGTAACTCTTACTCGCAGCGGGTATCGGGATCCAACTATCTCATAGAAGGTATGCAATCTCATTGCAAATGTCAACACTTGAAATTCCCGATAATATTTTGCCCCTAGCTCGCTATGACCTTGACGCATGCCAAACAACCCATAGCCTGCTAGTCAAGTTCAACCCGTACATTTCTTGATTGAATTAAACCCACCCGCACGACCCTTGACGCATGCCAAACAACGCCGTACGAATACCCTAATCCAATCACATCATATGCTAGCAGATAAGCACTAGTTAGCTACCGTACACTACGCCTTGACGCATGCCAAACAACCGCAGCACGAATACTAACTAGTACTTATCTGAAATGACGGAGGGCTACGACAGGTTTTTCTTAAAACCTATTGCGTAATGAACTTGATATCGTTGTAGAATCAAATGATTTTAAAATGGAGTGTTTTTGAGGCTTTTCTAGTTTTGCTAAAGGAGTCACTCCTAGTGAAGGGATCGTCGGTCTTTTCCTCGTCGAATGAGGTGCGGGATATATCATATATATCACTGTGCAAAGCAAAAACTCTTAAAAGCAATCAAAAGACAAACCGAGGGTGTAGCATCTGCCAGTTATTGCTAAAGGAGTCACTCCCGGTGAAGGGATCTCGGTCCTTTCCCTATCGAATAAGGTGCAGGATATATCATATATACCGCTGTGCAAAGCAAGAACTGTAGCTACCTGTTTTAATTTTGAAATTCGATTCTTCAACATCTTAGGTTTCTTTTATTTCATTAATCACATTAATGAAGTCCCATCATTTAAATTACCTAAACATCACAGATAAATACGACGTACACTTATGCCATCCGCATTCGCCTCGATGTCCCCTCGTGCACCGTTAGGTTAGGTAACTAACGGCAGAGCGGGGCAGGGCTAGCGTGGGTGTAAAACATAAGTAACGCCTATATAATATATCATATATACTATATACTGTATCTATCACAGAACATCACATGATCACATCACAGATATCGCAGCAGAAGAAACATATGAAATATTGGATATACTAGGACGTCCGTGTTTTCAATACGAGCCAGTATAAAACACGGATTCCACGGTCGTGATGAATAGCCAAACCCACACCCCTAGACCCCTACGAGAGTGGCAAGCAACCCTACCAATTCTGGAGTTAGGAGACCCGGACCCGACTCCTCGAGTTGGTCTCCCACTGGACTCCAGAACCCGGTTACTTGTGCCCTCCTCCTTGGGTCTATCCTAGTGCGGAAAAGTAAATAATATACAAAGGGTGACAACTTCCGCAACCTGGAAGTGCCCCAATAAAAGAATATTACATACAAGTTTTTACATGAATGAAAATGAAAAACACTCATCTCACATAAAAACCCCCGGCTATTCAAATACGACGATCCAATATAACATATCCAGCAACACATAATATCACATGTCATCAACGTAAGTAAACATGCATATCCCAATTGACGTTGACATATAGCAACGAAACCGGTGATATCATATATTACACTTACGGTCACAGAAAAGAAAGTGTAAAACTACAACAGTTGGAATCCGCAATCTGCATAGACATCTCATGCCTAATCAAATGAATACCTTAGACATCGCATGCCTAACAATTATAAACCCCGCATTTTAGTCTCATTATCGAAAACTCTTTTCAATATCAAGTCGGGCAATTCAACAAGATTCCCGAAATACTGATCGAATGCTCGTCGCAAACTTTAGTAGGCGGCCGCACCCCTGATACCGTCGACGAAGTGCACCAAGGCGGAACACCGCTACCGCGAGCACCCGAACGGATGCTTTCGGCGACGGGGTTCTCCTACAGTCACTTGGTCGGGGTTATGGAGTGAGGCTGTCTATTAAGTTTACCCGGCGAGTATCCGCGTACATTACGTGATTGCGACGGACTTTTGATCACATCAAAATTCCGTGGCAACCGATCAATTGAGACTAAACTGCTATGTTTATAACATTCATTCAGTTATCTTATAACTTCTTGTGAATTCCAATTATTGTATCCCATTCCGGATAAACAGAAAATGTTAAACTTTTCGATCGAACAGTCAAACACCCAAGTTTTCCCGATACAGATCAACTCATGAAATAAGTCTAACAACATTAAGTTCATGCCTCTGTACCAACGGTCCAGCCGTAGAAGGGTCAAGCCAACGCCTCACATGTGGCACGCCGTACTGCCCCAAACCCTAAGGTTCAAAGGGCAGTTCAAGACGGTCACATAATCGAGTTAAGGTTTGTTGTCTTCTAGAGGGTCCATCGCATTACTTGCACTACTTAGAACATCGTTAAACTACGGAAAAATCCAACACTTGGAAATTTCCCGACAGGGGAAAAATTGGGTATTTATATCCGGTCGAACTTTTTAACATATTCTAAAATTTATCCGGAAAGCCACATAGACAAAATTTGATACTCCGATCGAAACACCGAATCCCCAAAACAAACCCAGAAAATTCAACTCTGGAAAAAATATTAAAAATTTCCATAAAACTCAGTACAGTGAACTAGGAATTACTGTGCAAAGGAACAGGGCTGACGTCATCAAGCAGCCGCGGAACCGCCGCAGAAGCCATGCTTCTGCCGCGGTTTCGCCGCGAAATTTACTGTTCATGAAATAATTTTTGCATCGTAATTCTTAGATTTCCCTGCTGAATTTTTTAGCAATTTTTAATCTTGAAAAATCCACGATTTTAGAAAAAGTACAGAGAGCAATTTTTGGGGTTGGGTTTCGGTTCGATCGGACTTCAAATTGCCTCTAGACTTCGCCTAAGGCTCTAGCTAGGCTCTGATACCACTGTAGGGTTCCTAGACACTCTCAAGAGGTCTCACAAGGCATCAACCATGCCAATTTCAAAAATTACGGTGCCGAGAATCCCTAGAATACGGATCGTTGGCTAGATGTCTAGGCGAAAAGCAAACTAGTTAACACTTAACTAAGAGTACGGAAATACAACCTTTGTAGATCCGTTCCTCCACCTCCACGGCTCCGTGATGAAGTCCTCTCCACTGTCCAAATGCAAGTCCCGGGCTCTAGCGTCGGCTTCATCGGAGGAAGAGCGGGCTAGGTCATCGACGACGTGCCGAAGATGATCTACGTCGAGGCATCGCTAGATCAAGCTCCAACTTCACCAAGTCAAGAAAACTTGTGAAGGAAACACACTCTACTACTTGGCAAGAGGTAGAGGATGAAGAAATAGGAAGTGGGTAGACTTTAGAATTGGATTTCTCACTTGTTTTCATCAATTACCATTGATGAAGCAAGCTTCTTCATGTGATGAAGAAGAAGAAGATGAAAGAAATGAATATGATAAGTTAATTTAAATCCAAAAGAAATATGAATACTTATCATATTCAAACCATGGTAATGTGTAGAGAGTTAATCATGGTTAAATGGAATGGTTAGGGTTAAGCATGAGACAAAATGGTCACTTGGTCAAAGTCTTCAAGAAGCTTCAACAACAAACAAAGTTAGCCACCATTTTCTTTTCATGCTTATCATTTCCAAAAATGAATAAACAAATAAATAAATGAATAAGAAAATGAAAAACAAAACCTTAACCATTTAAATAACCATGGTTCAATCTTTACACAAACTCAAGTAAGCATGTATCATCAAACATGATACAATCAAGTGCACAAAAGTATATCACATATACAACTTGTGAACTTTAAGTGAGAAAATCAATTTAAAGTGAACCAATACTAGTTAATGCAAATTAATATATCAAATATATAATTATACATTAAATCATTAAATCAACACTTGATTCAATGATCCGGTCATATCGCATATAACCAACTAGTATCCAATGTATCGGCTTATCGAATCAATCCTTGAATCGATAACTAGGTCATATCGCATACAACCAGTCGATACATTCATCGCGAGAATGGAATACGGTATCACATACACACATTATTCTCGGTCCTGCACATATCTCATATGCGCTCCTATTTCGTTTCGCTTGAGCCAGGAAACCTCTGTGTAGGACTCTAAAGACTCGTCAATACGCCAGCAGCAGATGATGATCATATCAAACACCCACAAGCCGCAAGCGGTCTGCTAAACGTAACGGCCACCCGGGTATTGAGCGATCTGAAGATCGACGAGCAAGCCCGCTCACACTCCAGTGAATCCAACCAGTAACACTACCGTACAGTCCGGTCTGATCGTCTGATATGTCGCATATCTCGCCTAGGGGTGGTAAACGTCAGACCCCAATAGCTCGATAAGTCGTGTCGATATGAGGTCTATAACTGTTCGAGAAACTACTAGTAACACATACCAGTAAATCTCAGCAACCCTGGCCAGGGATTTCCTGTTATAGCCAATCGAACACAGCGCAACATCAACCCCCTATACCGGGAGAGACGAATCCCCTCCTATCGCTCATTGCCTCCATGTGACTCGGGACTGTACCCAAAAACCACCGTTTTGCATGCCCTCTTGGACGTGGTAAGATGGAAATCAAAGCACAGTGGGAACCACACAAGACTCTATGACGATCTCGGGTCAACAGACTACTCTGTACCAGTGTCACCAGAGAACTGCCATCTGACGTGAGGTATAATACCATCTGGGAGTTCTCGGCGAGTCCGTCCAGTGTACCCAGTCTCTACTGAGCACCCGTATATCATCTCTGATGTCAAACACCAATGGATATGGGATCATCCATCGCCCATCTGTATGGGTCGAGAAGGTATACGCTAGTCTACTCTGGTATATCGATGCCCCGTCTCGATACACCCACGACTAGGGACTTTGAAGGATGTACTTATAGACTATCTGTCCCCACTAGTATGATCTGCATCATAGTCTAGGTAGTCAAGTACACATCCTAAGGGCTTTACCAACATGTAACAGAGAGACAATCAATGTACACGTTAAGGTAAAGAGTAACCAGATAGCATACTATCATGTCGAGCAAGAAAGTCCTCCCTATATATGTCCCAGCATCCACTACAATATACATCCAATGTACAGTAATGGCCTCTAGGGCATACATATAACTAACAATGATCACATCACAGATATCGCAGCAGAAGAAACATATGAAACATTGGATATACTAGGACGTCCGTGTTTTATTTTGAGCCTCTATAAAACACGGATTCCACGGTCGCGATGAATAGCCAAACCCACACCCCTAGACCCCTACGAGAGCGGCAAGCAACCCTTCCAATTCTAGGGTTAGGAGACCCGGACTCGACTCATCGAGTTGGTCTCCCACTGGACCCTAGAACCCGGTTACTTGTGCTCCCCTCCTTGGGTATATCCTTGTGCAAAAAAGTAAATAATATACAAATGGTGACATCAACCTCATCCCGGAAGTGCCCCAATAAAAGAATATTACATACATTTAAATTTACATGAATGAAAATAAAAACTCTCATCTCACATAAACCCCCCCGGCTATTCAGAACGCGACGATCCAATATAACATATCCAGCAACACAGAACATCACATGTCATCAACGTAAGTAAATATGCGCATCCCAATTGTCGTTGACATATAGTAACGAAACCGGCGATATCACATATTACACTTACGGTCGCAGAAAAGAAGGTGTAAAACTACAACATTTGGAATTCATAATCTCTTTAGACATCGTAAATCCGAAATATCACATATTTCGCATTTCATGCCTAACTGTATGAATTCCACATATTGTATCACATTCCAGATAAATAGACAGTATTAAACTTTCCGATCGAATAATCAAATACCCAAGATTTCCATAATAGCTCAACAATTGAGCGGGGTTCAAAAAATTCCAGAATTCGTCACAGTAGCAACGGTCCGGCCGTAGAAGGGTCAAGCCAACGCCTCACATGTGGCACGCCGTACTGCCCCAAACCCTAAGGTTCAAAGGGCAGTTCAAGACGGTCACATAATCGAGTTAAGGTTTGTTGTCTTCTAGAGGGTCCATCGCGTCACATGCATGTTTTTCCGAAAGATTTAAACCCTAGAAAAATTCAACACTTGAATGTTTTTCGTGCCGGAAAAAATTGAGTTAATGATTTCCGTTCGAACATTTTAATACTTTCTAAATTATCCGGAATAACAAAACAAAATTAAATTCTCCGATCGAACGAATCGACGATTACAAAATAAACCCCAAAATACTCAACACTTGAGTCAAATAAAAATACTCATAAAATATCAGGAAATTAAATGGGAACGTTGCTGTGCAAAACGACAAGGGTGACGTCACCTTATGGCCGCGGAACCGCCGCACGAGCCATGCTCGTGCCGTGGTTCCGCAGCGCCTTGGGCGCCAAACAATGTCGTTTTGCACTGTTTCCCTTATAATTACCTGCTGATTTTTTAAAGCATTTTTAATTCAGAAAAAGCCCAGATTTTAAAAAATGTACAGAGAGGGTGTCTACTTCGTCATATCGGGGTTCGATCGGAGTTTTAACTTCGTTAACACATTTCCTAATGCTCTAGCTAGGCTCTGATACCACTGTAGGGTTACTAGGAACACTAACAAGGCTCTACAAGGCATCGACCGTGCCCGTTTAAAAAATTTATGTGCCTAAAAACCCTAAGCAAGATCTTGTACTATAGTTTAGGAGAATCTAAAGGCAAGTAAACAACTTTACTCTAAAGGGAACACGAAATACAACCTTTGTAGATCGGTCCTCCACTTCATTTGCTCCTTGTTGAAGTCCTTTCGCTGCGATCAAGGTTCTCCCGGGCTCTTGCATGGCTTCACGACGCGAAAGATGCGACCCTGCTTGAAGTCTCCGAGGCCGAAGATGATCTACGTCGAGGGAATTCCGACTCAAGCTCCTACTTCACTAACTAGAGAATTAGTGAAGTAAACACCCTAAACTAAAGTGCTAGTCTAGTAGAGGATGGAGAAATAGGAAGTGGGTTCTCTTTAGAATTTTGTTTCTCACAATCTTTCTCACTTTAGATCAACCCCTAGTTTTCTTTTTCTCTTATTCAATGAAGAAGAAGATGAACAAAAGAAAGTGAAGAGGATAATGATCAAGTGTGTAGGGTAACCATGGTGAGTGAGTATCATATACTAACTCTTGTAGAGCCATAACCATATCTAAGTGTTAAGGTTAGGTTAAAACCCAAAGTAAAAATAAATTTAGTGGACTTTAGTCAATGCATCCACAAGCTTCCACAAGCTTCATGCATTTTCTAATTTACCACTAATTTTGTAATTACTTTTAAATGTTAAAACCCAACATAACAAATAGCATGGTGTATGTCTTGTACACCCATGTCTAGTGTATCATCAACCATGATACAATAAAAGAAAACACAATTTTAATATATATCATATATACATTAAAGTTGTTCTCATGTGAGAAAAACCCTAAAGTGAACAAGTGTTAGCAAATGTAAATTAGTATATCTAATATACAATTATACACTTAATTATTAAATCAACACTTGACTTAATAATCCGGTCATATCTCATATAACCGGCTAACATCCATTGTATCGACTTATCTAATCAACACTTGATTCGATAACCCGGTCATATTATATATAACCGACCGATACAAAAAGTCACGAGAATAGAATACGGTATCACATACACGCATTATTCTCGGTCCCGTACATATCACATATGCGCTCCTATTTCGTTTTGCCTGAGCCAGTAAAACCTCTGTGTAGGACTCTAAAGACTCGTCAATACGCCGGCAGTAGGTGATGATCACATCACGCACCCATAAGCCGTCAGCGGTACTAGCTGGATGTAACGGCTACCCGGGTATTGAGCGATCGGAAGATTAGCAAGCAAGCCCGCTCCAACTCCTGTAAAAGCCTGCCGGTAACACTTCCCGTACAGTCCGGTCTCCTCGTCTGATATGTCGCATATCAAGTCTAGGGGTGGTAAACGTCAGACCCCAATAACCGATAAGTCTTGCCGATGTGAGGCTCATAACGGGTCGAGAAACTACTGGTAACACTTACCAGTAAATCTCTAAATCAGACCTGGCCAGGGACTTCCCTGTTATAGCCAATCGAGCACAGCGCAACATCAACCCCCAATACCGGGAGAGACGAAACCCCTCCTATCGCTTATTGCCTCCATGTGACTCGGGACTGTACCCAAAAACCACCGTTTTGCACACCCTCATGGACGTGGTAAGGTGGAAATCAAAGCACAGTGGGAATCACACAAGACTCTATGACGATCTCGGGTCTACAGACTAACCTGCACAAGTGTCACCAGAGAACTGCCATCTGACGTGAGGTATAATACCATCTGGGAGTTCTCGGCGAGTCCGTCCAGTGTACCCAGTCTCCACTGAGCACCCGTATACCATCTCTGATGTCAAACACCAATGGATATGGGATCATCCATCGCCCATCTCATGGGTCGAGAAGCGTATACGCTAGTCTACTCTGGTATATCGATGCCCTGTCTCGATACACCCACGGCTAAGAACATTAAAGGATGTACTTATAGACTACCATGTCCCCACTAGTATGATCTGCATCACAGTCCAGGTAGTCAAGTACACATCCTAAGGGCTTTATCAACATGTATCTGTAAGACAGTACAAAGAGACAAGTATACATGTTAAGATAAAAATCAACCAGATAGCATACTATCATATCGAGCAAGAAAGTCCTCTCTATATATGTCTAAGCATCCAATATAATATACATCATCTGTACAATACTGGCCTCTAGGGCATACATACAACTAACATGTCGGCCGCGGGTCGCTTGTCGTCCCCAAATCAATTTTCTTGAGGTTATCTGCAGTAGTATGTATTCCATCTTCTAGCTTTTTTGGCGCCGGTGGAAACTCTGAAATCACCTCGCCATCATCGTTTTCGAAGCACCAGGAGAAGTCATCCATATTCTTGGGCTCTTCTTCTTATAGCGTTATCATATGACAAGTACGGGCTCGCTTCCAAGACCGATGTGAATCTGGTTCTATCCTTATTATACTCGTCGCTTTTGGTTCATGCTTCTGTGGCGGGCTTACTCTCCAACTGTTGGATAGAGCGAACTTGTCTTGTTGATATTGGTCTTCAACCCAGTTCTTGAAGGTGAAGCAATCTTTAAGAGGATGTCCTATTTCTCGGTGATAAGAGCAATAGTCTGGGTGAGAGATCTTGTTGGCTTGCTCGGGGTGTTTGGACTCTGGAAGTGTAATCATTTGATGTCTTATGGCGAGATCAAGTATCTTCCGTGTTTTGTTCTGAGAAAAAGAGTATGCTCGACTCATCTTCTTTATAAGAGACAACTCCGGATTGCTCAATTCCCGATCGCGTGGCTTCTTGATCCCGCTTTGTCTCTCTCGAATGCTTTTCCCGCTCCTTGATTTATTTTTGCCTCTGCGTCGGGCCTTTTGTATGACGGGTCGATAAGGAAGAGCATTGCCATTCTCCGTGGCCTGTTGAAGGAGGCGCTGTGTCCTAGCTTTTTCGTAAATGGCCATCTCGCGGTTATGGTCATCCCGGATCTTTTGACCCGCTTCTCTTACTAGCTTGTCCATTCCTTCTTCAAATGACGGACTTGGCGCTTTGATGACAGAACCATGTTTTGGTTCGGGATCAGCGTCTTTTAACGGAATGTCTCCTTCTTCATTGAAGTCATGTATGACGTAGCTGCCGTGGACTCGCTCCCGTTTTCTGGATTGAACATATCCAAGCCCGATCGTTTCCTTTTTCCCGTTGGGCAACTTGCGCTGAGTTCTAGGGACATCCCAAATCCTATTGTAGAACCGAGCTTGTCGAGTGGTCTATTTGAAGGGTACCCCTTAGCGCTTCAATAGTCTTTTCAAGCCTTCCGTGTAATATCTAGGCAGACGGATGGGCTGGAGCTTATTGAGCGTAGAATCGGTGTCATGCTAAACTTCTTTTGCCACTTTGGTTTCCCCGGATCGGTAGAATAGGATCGCTTTTTCACCTTTTCTCCTGGGAGGGACGTAGAATGTCTGCAGTTCCTACACACTATAAGTTTTAAGTGCATCGAGATCTTTGTAATGCTCTTATGGAACCATGGTGATTTGCAAACTCTGATCATCGCCAGCGAAGTCTTGTATTGATGGTCGAGCGGAAAATATAGCGTTAACCTTGTCTTCCGAGTCGCTGCCGAAGATCAACATGGGGGCGGACGGTCCCGGGTTGTTGCGTTGAGGCGTCCCTGAATAAACCATCTCTTCTTCCTCCTCGGTATCACTCCCGAAGACTGGAATAGTGGTGATAGTTTTGTCCTTCGGTTTGTGACATCTCTCCGTGTGCTCGAAATCTGGTAAGAAGTATTTTGCGTCTTCGTACTTTCGAACTTCGTTCATGGAGAATGGGTTCAGCTCTCCTGTTACGGTATACTCGAGACCATCCTTGAAGTATTTCATACACTGATGTTGTGTAGAAGGGATGATGTTGTACTCGTGTAACCAAGGCCTGTCGAGCAAAGCGTTATAGCAGTTTTTGGCGTCGATGATATGAAATTTAATATCCGTGACAAGTAGCCCAAAGCGTAACGTCAGTATCACAGACCCAAGGGTCCGTGATGACTGGGAATCGAAACCGGAGATGGTGATTTTATTACGAGCGAGGTGCTGAACGCTCATGCAGATTTCTTTTAACACTCTCACGTTGAGGAGATTGACGGAAGACCCATTATCGACCAGGATTTTGCCTACCTTGATATCGTGACAGTATTCGGAGACATATAAGGGACGGTTGTGCTCGCATATCCCAAGGAGGAGGTCTTCATCGCCGAAGATGATATCTGCTGTATGTACTTCTTCCAGCTCGTCTTTCATCTTTTCTTCGGCGAGGAAAGCTTGGAATTGCTCTGGCTCTTGTAGCGCCTTGATCAAAGAATCTCTTGCTTCTTTCGATAGTAAAAGGGCGTCGAGAATGTTGAGCTACGAGGGTAGTTTCCTCAAGTGCGCCAGAACGTTGTAGTCCACCTTACTTTTCTTTGGCGGGTCCTTGGCGGTTTGTTCTTTGACGACTTGGTCATCTAGGGCGATATCCTCAGAGACGTTTTCTTTTCCCTTATCTTTTCTATTCGTGGGTCCGAGATTCTTTTCGGGCAGCGTACGATTGCGCAGCTGAATATTTTCACAGGTCTTCGGTTTTTCCTCTTTTCCCGAGATGGATTCTTTGAAGAGAAGGCCAATAGTCATTTCTTCGTTAGAGTCGCTCCCGAAGGTGAGAACCTGCAATCCCTCGGCGTTAACCATGCGACAGTTGCCGGTAGTCCTTCTAAGCTTCTCGGTCGTACTTCTTTGCTCCCGACGAGTTTTGCGTTTCATTCGCTTGAAATGTTGTTGGTGTGCAACATATCCCTGCCACCATCTTTTAAAAGCGTTGCACTCTTCGGTGGGGTGCGCAATCTTTCGATGATATAAGCAGTAGCTAGGATGCATTTCGGCTTCACCAAGAATGTTTCCTTCGGAGGGTGGTAGCTTCATTCCCATTGATATGGCTTTAGCGAACCTTTTCCTCGTCTTGAACCTGTTTTTATTTGCGACGGATGTCCTTTGATCCGGCGGGAGTGTCTCGACTCTTTCGTCCAGTCGCCTGCGTTTGGCCTTTTCAAATATGGCCATCTCACGCTCTCGATCATCTTTACTTTTCAGAAGAGCTTCGTTTAGGAATGCGTCGATCATTTCGTCTGATGGCCCTGGAAGTTCCGGTTCAGGATTTGCCCCCAGTTTCTCGGTGCAAGGAGCTTCTTCATCGTCTATCGACGAGTGAGAGATCACATGGAAGCTTGCTACGTAACCCTCAGATTCATCCGACGAATCTTCTCCATCATCTCCGTCCTCAAAGACGTGGCTGAGAAACTCTTGGAGCGTGATTGGAGTCCACGCCTTCTGGTTATATTCTTCCAGTGCGTCAATCTGCTTTTGCAGGTCCGTGCGCTTGTCGTCAGGCTTCACAGGCTTCTTGGATTTCTTCTTCTTTTTCGAAGATTTCGACGGCTGGGTGTGTATGCTTTGGCTATCACCACCAATCTTTGGAGTTGGGCACGACTTCAGCATCCCCTCGATGATCTCAGGTTCCAACGGATTCTTCCACCTGTTCGCCGGGCATGTCTGGAGATCGTTCAGCATTCTTTTGGTTTTGGCTGAAAGAACGACCTCCTATGGAGCATCTTCAACAAAAGAGCACGATGCCCTCGGTGTATCCGTCTTCTTAGGAGTGTCCGGTTATGGTGGGCTTACTTTCCACTTCTCAGACAGCGCAAACTTGCCTTGTTGGTACTGATCCTCGATCCATCCCTTAAAGACGAAGCAATCTTCGATTGGATGGCTTACCGTTTGGTGGTAAGGGCAATAATTGGGACTATTAGTCTCGCTGGGTTGCAGTGGTCACTTAGGATTTGGTAGATTGATGAGTCTGTTGTGCATCGCCAGTTCGACCAGTCTCTTCGTTTTGTCTCGAGGGAAAGAATAAGGATGCTTCATTTTCTCATTGTAGTAGCGCCGTCTCTCTTCCAGTTGATCCGTTAGTTTTAGGGCACTGGGCTGCTGTTGGGTATTCGCAACGAAGGTCGCCTTCCCTTTACCCTTTTCGTTCCGCGACTCCGGCTTGGGAGGAGACGATCTATAACCCATCTGGTCCATCTGGGCTAGCTTGTCGATTAAAGCTTGGAACGCGGTCAGTTTGAAGAACATCATGAATTGTGAAATAGTTGCATGAGGGTCTAGGGTGCCCACGAACATGCCCACCGCTGGTGCTTCTTCGATGCGCTGTTCGCATTTTGACCACAAATTCCTCCATTGGATTGCGTATTGAACCCACGTCTCATATGGCTTCACCTTGGTATTGATCAATCCCGTTATTGGGGTGCATTCACTAGCACTCGTGAATCGCTGGGTGAATAACAACTCCATTTCTGTGAAAGTCTTGACGGAGTCGTTTGGAAGTTCGGAGTACCACTCAAATGCCATCTCCGACAAGCTGCCGACGAATTGGCAGAGCAAAAGCTTATCATGACCCCCGATGTTGCCGCAAAGAGCCCTGAACTGAGCGACATGTTGATGGGGATTGCCTGTCCCCTTGTATACATGGAATTTAGGGATTGTGTATCCCGGCGGGTACTTTATTTGGTCATACCAGCCTGGATACGGCCGTCCAGTTTTAACGACTTGGCCAGCCGCTTCATTTTCCTAGTGAGCTCGTATTTGCTGAGCAATATAGTCATCCAGAGCGGCCTTGGAAATAGTTTCCTCTTTGGCTGCTGAAAGAGCTGGAGGAGGATTCAATGTCTCCCCTCTGTCGTCTTCAATAATGATCGGAGGGTCTTCAGCTGGAGGATCCAGCTGTAACATCAACCCGACCATATCTTGGAAGAGAAGCGCCATTCGTTTTATGTTGGCAGCTTATTCTGCAGCTTCTCTGTCCTTCTTTTCGAGGACTCTACGTAGGAAGTCAGCATCGGTTTCTTGTTCGTGACGCTGCTCTGATGATGCCTCCGGGCTTTCTTTTGGTCCGGTGAGTGCGGCCATTGCAGTCGGCATCTCCTGAAGCTTCTACTGCTGTTGTTCCTGAGCCCTTGTTATTGATCGGGTGAGCGGTTGGTGGCCCGTTGAAGTACGGCTTTGCTATTTTCCGGAAGCCATGTAAATAGTATGCACCATTATTCCCCCAGACTTAGGGTGTTTGGGCTCAGCGTCTTTGCGATCTACCGTAGTCACAGGGGTTTTCTCTGGCTCTCTTCTCTTTTGAACAGTTGACATTGAAGGGGCCGTTGCAGCGGGTACCCAGGTGGTTGTCGTCTTTCGTGGCTTGCTAGGACTGTTCTCTTCCTGCTGGACCTTCAGCTTCTTCTGTCGACGGGGATAGTCTTGACCAATCACTGACTCTTAGACCTGTCGCCAGACATTGTAAACTTTGGAGGACAGCCGTTGAGGGGGCTGATCTAGCTTTATTTCTGTAACATTCTCCACCGGTGGAGGAGATATTTTCAGTACGGCGGTAGGAGAGTTCGTGCGCACCTTGTTCAGCAGTTCAAAGCTGTTCCCGGTTGGAACAGCAGCATTGACTTCCACCGTTGGGGCTGGTGGAGTTAAACCAGAGGGGGAGTTGCCCCCAGCCTTCCTTACTCGGCGCCAGTGGCGACGTCGAGCGTGTCGAGCTGTTGGGATTGTTTCAGCTTGAGGGGTGACTTCGTCATGTCCCCTGTTCAGGTGAGGCTCTGCTGGTACCAGCCTCTTGAAGACCGACGTTCGTTGAGCAGCAGTGTCTAATCTATCAAAGACAGACTTTTGAGCAGGAACGAGGACCGGAGTTGGAGCCGGAACAGTCAGTCTTGTAAAGACCGACCCTTTGGCAGGAGAAGCCACCTTGACGAATTCGGGAGCGGGGATGGTTGCTCTCTTTGGAATAATCTTTTCTTGAATTGCAGGCTTCATCATGGACCCACAGGAACTTTGGCCCAATCTGGCGAAAACCGAGGCGCTAGAGCTGGACGACCCGTTAAGAGGGGCCGCAGTAGTTGTAAGCCGATCAAAGACTGACTTCTTGGGAGCTTCTTGTATTGGTATAGGAGCGCTGAAGCTCGTTGGCGGGAGCATGGTCCCGAAAAACAATCCAGTGGTGGCCTGAGTGACCTGGTCTACTGGCATTGTGAACAGGGAGGCTGCTTGCGGTCCGTAAGCTATGCCTCCAGATGAGGCGGAACGTGAATTGCAGTTGCAGCTGGAACATTTCGCGCAAGTGGACGCCATTGATCCTTCGCTTTCTGCAGCAAGCAAAATGCCAAATCTTAGTACTTCAAACCCAATGGCAACCATTAGCAAACCGCGATTCGTCCGCGAACACGACGCATGAAGTGTGGAGTGGAAAGAGGAAAAGGTCCCACCGGGCGTGCCAGAATCTGTTCCCTTCCGAAAGACGCAACGAAGACGCGGTGAACGTCTTGCCTGAAATTCGGGGCAGATGCTAATTGGTGCTATCCGTCCACTTCTCTGAAGATGCCAAGTTGATTTATGGCACCATGTATCGAAGGTTTAAATGGATGCGGCCGATGTAGCAGACTTCGTCAGATTCCCCCTCGTTTGAGGGGTTTTTGATTGTGGGGACGCTCTTCCCTGCAGGCGCAAGCCCTACAGTTAATTACGCTACCGCATCGCGGTAACAACTTTCTCCTTCTCCAGATGGTCACTTCGTGTCGTGGGTGTCTGTTTTGTATTTGGTTGCTCGTGGATTGTATACGGAGAATAATTTATGTTGTCGCCCGTAGGGCGTGGACTAGTCCAAATCCGTATCTTTCTTAGATTTGGGTTTGGGGGTTGGGTTTAAGGATACGTTAGCCTCATTTGAGACTAACATCAACTTAAACGTTTGTCAAGGATACGTTAGTCTCATTTTAGACTAAGATCAACTTAACGGGATCGTTTAGATCCAACAAAAGAGCAACTGGGCTCTATTGTTTAGTTTAGTGATATTGCGGTCGATTAGTTTAAGGACATTACGGTCCATTGTTAGTTTAAAGACATCACGGTCGATTGTTAGTTTAAAGACATCACGGTCGAGGTTAAGGACATCATAGTCCATGAGTTTAAGGACCCCACAGTCCAATGCTAGTTTAAAGACATCACGGTCGAGATTAAGGACATCATAGTCCATGAGTTTAAGGACCCCACAGTCCAATATTAGTTTAAAGACATCACGGTCGAGGTTAAGGACATCATATTCTATGAGTTTAATGACCCCACAGTCCAATGTTAGTTTAAAGACATCACGGTCGAGGTTAAGGATATCATAGTCCATGAGTTTAAGGACCCCACAGTCCAATGTTAGTTTAAAGACATTACGGTCGAGGTTAAGGACATCATAGTCCATGAGTTTAAAGACCCCACAGTCCAATGTTAGTTTATAGACATCACGGTCGAGGTTAAGGATATCATAGTCCATGAGTTTAAGGATCCTACAGTTCGATGTTAGTTTAGAGACGTCATAGTCTATGAAATGTGTGGTTGTCGGGACCCGTCCCCTCTTTGAAGACGTTGAGGAATTACAATGACAAATATCAAAGGAGTGAAGAGATGTACCTTTGAACCAAGGTGGATTAAGCGATCTGTAGTCCAATTTGGAACTAAGATCAATTAATTATATTATGAGCACATTGGCTCAGTTAAGTCTAAATTGAGGACTTATGGCCAACTTGGGATAAGTCCAATTAAGTTTGAAATATTAGCCCTTTGCTGGACCATTAGACATTTGTCTGGGTTCAGCCCCTCATCATTTAGCAATACTAAACAAGAGTTTGAAAGCTCTAATACATTTTTTTCTTTGACTGGGCACTAACATTGTAGCTGTGAGTTTTACTCAATTTTGAGATTTAGTCAAAGAGGAGGTTTTTGCCTCTGGAAACTTAGCCAATTTGGCTAAAAATAGTGTTAAACACTAAAAGACAACAGTGTTAAACACTGAAAATGAAACTCTCAAATTAGTGTTAAACACTGGAAATAAAACCCTCGAATTAGTGTCAAACACTAGAGGAAAACGGTGTTAAACACTAGAAGTAAAACCCTCAAATTAGTGTTAAACACTAGAGAGGAAGGGATCACGTGGGGACACGTGAGGGCACCCAAAGGTGGGGCCATATCTCCTTCACTTTGTTCTACAAATAAGTGTTAAACACTTTTAGTTTTCTGACCAACACGTGTTGGCACGTGATGGAGATTTGTGTGTTGATTATTAAAGCATTTATTAAGGGGTCACGTGGTAACACGTGAGAGCGCCCAAATTAGAATCTGCCTTTGCTTTTATTCTCGTTGTTTTGGAGGTCACGTGGGAGCACGTGAGGCATTGCCTCAGGGTTAATTCCTTCTCATTTTGGAGGATCTTTTCAGGGGTCACGTGGGGACACGTGACCTTAGTTCTTTACATGCATGGAGATCTTTCAAGTCTCTTTATTTTTAAGAATTAAATTCTTTGTAAGGTTAAACCCTAATTTCGTTTTAGAGGAATTAAATTCCTATGTATATGGAAGAATTAAATTCTTATATAGGGTTAAACCCTAATTTTATATAGAGGACTTGAATTCTTTATGAGTTTGGGAGAATTGAATTCACATATAGGGTTAAACCCTTGTTTTGTCTGTCTTGGAGGAATTGAATTCCTATAACTTTAGGAGGATTAAATTCTCATATAGGGTTAAACCCTATTTTTATCTTGAAGGAATTAAATTCCTGTGAATTTGGGAGAATTAAATTCTCATGTACGGTTAAACCCTAGTTTTATCTTAGAGGAATTAACTTCCTGTGAATTGAGAGAATTAAATTCTCTAAACTCAGTTCTCCCTCTAAGTTTTGGATCTGCATGGCAGAATCTCCCCGATGAGAATTAAATTCTCAACCTCTGGGGAGATTTGCTTCTGCAGATCTTCAACCAGAGGAAGAACTAAGTTCTTTTGCAGAAGAGTTAAACTCTTAGATAGAGAATTAAATTCTCTTTTTTTCTTGAAGTTTTGATCCCCTTCCCCTTTCTCACATAGGGTTTCTTTCTTGAGAATTAAATTCTCCTTTCTTTTCTCTCTGCTATTTGCCTTTAGGAAATTTCAAGATCCCAGAATTCTATCTCCCAAAAATTCTCCCCTTTCTTCTACTCTTGGCTCCTATTTATAGGAGTGAGAAAAGAATCAATTTGTTTAATAAATCTTTCATTGAAAATTTTTGTTTGTTTTTCATAACTAATATGATCTTTTAGATCACTCAGTGAATTTTATTCACCATTGGATTTTAAATCCAAAAGATATTCTGTTTGTTGTTTTTGGTGAAATTTAGGGAAATCTTTCCTTGTCTAAAATCTTTCCATAAATTGGTGATTTTTAATCACCATTGGATTTTTAATCCAACGGTCCCCCATAATCCTTTTTTGTTTGGAAAGATTTGGAGAAATACTTTCCCAGTTAGGGTCTTTGATTTCCCTTAATTAGAATTTAATTCTATCAATTTATAAGGCTTTCAAAGCCTATCACGTGTTGGCACGTGACCCCTGGTCATTCAGAATTTTAACTCTGCCTTTTAACTGGGCTAAAGACCATCACGTGTCAGCACGTGACCCTTGGTCACGTGTGAGCACGTGACGCCCATTTGTTTACACTTTTGCTTGCTTAGAATTTAATTCTGTAACGAGATCACGTGTCAACACGTAACCCTTGGTCACGTGTGGACACGTGATACCTCATTGAGGTAATTCCTGATTTTTAATCAGGGAACACGTACCTTCAAAGAGATGAGGGAATTTCTTCCGCATCTCGCTCTCGGCCTTCCAAGTGACCTCTTCACTATTCGGGCCACGCTAAAGAACCTTCGCAGATGGCATGACCTTTGACCGAAGTTTCTTCACCTGCCGATCCAATATAACTACTGGCTGCTCGGTGAACAAAAACTCGCACTCTAGCTGAACGATCTAGTGCTGAATCATGTGAGAAGGGTCATGAAGGTACTTACGAAGCATAGATACATGGAATACAGGGTGAACATCCGGAAAACTGGACGGAAGTGCCAAACGATAGGCAACGGTACCAACTCGCTCAAGGATCTCAAAAGGACCTACAAACCTGGGACTAAGCTTCCCTTTCTTCCCAAATCTCATCACACCCTTCATCGGAGAAATCCGTAGAAATACATGATCCCCCACTGCGAACTTGAGCTTGCGACGATGACGGTCGGCATAAGACTTCTGTTTGCACTGGGCTGCCCTCATTCTATCCTGAATCAACTGGATCTTCTCTATAGTCTCTTGAACAAGCTGGGGTCCCAATATCCTGCTCTCGTTGAGTTCGGTCCAACAGACTGGCGATCGACACTTTCTACCATACAAAGCCTCAAAAGGTGCCATCTGAATCGTCTTATGATAACTGTTATTGTAGGAGAACTCTATCAACGGAAAATGATGATCCTAACTCCCACCAAAATCAAGCACGCACATATCCTCCACAGTCTGTATAGTCCGCTCTGACAGACCATCAGTCTGCGGATGGAAAGCGGTGCTAAAACTCAATCGGGTATCTAAAACTTCCTGAAGCTTCTGCTAATGACGGCTAGTGGACTGGGTGCCCCTATCGAATACGATGCATGTAGGAACGTCGTACAAACGCACAATCTCATCAATGTACAACTGAGCATATTGAGCATAACCAAAAGTGGTCTTCACTGGAAGGAAGTGAGCCACTTTCATCAACCGGTCAACAATCACCCAAATGGAGTCATACCCTCGACTGGACCTGGGTAGACCCACAACGAAATCCATGGAGATCTGTTCCCATTTTCATTCCGGAACGGGTAAAGGCTGCAACTCTCCTGCCGGTTTCAGATGCTCAGCCATGACTTGCTGACAAGTCAAGCACCTCGAAACGAAATCCGAAACATCACTCTTCATCTCTTCCCACCAGTAGATATCTCTCAAGTTACGATACATCTTGGTGGAACCTGGGTTAACACTATAAGCGGACTGATATGCCTGCTCTAGGATCTCGCGTCTCAACCTACCGGTATCAGGTACACACAAACGAGTCCCAAAACATAGTACACCCTAGTCATCAATCAAGAACTCTGGATCTCTACCCTGTCGAACATGCTCAAGAATCTCAGACAAACGGGCATCGTTGGGCTGTGCCTCATGAATACGATCAAGTAGAAATGGATGGGTGCGGACGTGAGCAAGCTGTCCCCTAGTGGAAGTGAACTCAAACTGTATTCTACTATCGCACAAGATTTGCCAATCTCCAGAAGACTGTCTCTGAATTGCGCTCAATTGGGACAAGCTACCCCCGGGCCTACGATTCAAAGCATCAGCTACCACATTCGCCTTGCCCATATGATAAAGGATCTCACAATCATAATCCTTCACGAGCTCCATCCAACGGCGCTGTCTCAAATTCAGATCCCGCTGCTGGAAGATGTACTTTAAGCTCTGGTGGTCTGTGAAAATCTTACACGACTCCCCGTACAAGTAGTGTCTCCAAATATTAAGCGCGAAGACCACCGCGGCCATCTCAAGATCATGAGTGGGATAATTTTGCTCGTGCTTCTTCAACTGCCGGGAAGCATAAGCGATAACTCTATCATGCTGCATCAATACACAACCGAGCCCCACTCGAGAAGCATCACAGTAAACGACAAAGCCGCCCGATTCAGAAGGCAAAGATAAAATTGGTGTAGTCTTCATCTACTGAAAACTCAGCTCACATGCCTCAGTCCAAAGAAAAGTAACTCCTTTCCTGGTCAGTCCGGTCGGCGGTGCAGCGATACTCGGGAAGTCCTGCACGAAACGGCGGTAATAACCGGCTAAGCCCAAAAAGCTACGGACCTCTGTCACTGATACAGGTCTAGGCCAAAGCTGTTTGGCCTCGATCTTCCTATACCATCTCCCATAACCACATGAGCCAGGAAGTCAACACTATCAAGCCAGAAGGCACACTTCGAGAATTTAGCAAACAGCCGGTGCTCTCTCAATGTCTGCAAAGCAATCCTCAAGTGCTGCTCATGCTCCTCCACACTCTTGGAATAAACCAGAATATCATCAATAAACACAATAATGAACTGGTCGAGGAACGGCCTGAAAATCCGGTTCATTAAATCCATGAACGCTGCTGGGGCATTGGTGAATCCGAACGACATCACCAAAAACTCATAATGCCCGTAGCGTGTACGAAAAGCAGTCTTCGGAATGTCATCATTCTGAACCCGCAACTGATGATAACCCGATCTCAAATCAATCTTGGAAAAATGCCCCGCACCCTGGAGCTGATCAAACAAATCGTCAATGCGAGATAAAAGATACCTATTCCGCACCGTAACTCGGTTCAATTGACGATAATTAATGCACAACCTCAAACTGCCGTCTTTCTTCTTGACGAACAGAACAGGAGCTTCCCAAGGAGAAACACTCGGAAGCACAAGTCCCCTATCAAGCAACTCTTGCAGCTGATCATTAAGCTCCTTAAGCTCCGCCAGGGCCATCCGGTAAGGCGTTATAGAAATAGGCCCCGTGCCGGGGATCAAATCAATGCAGAACTCAATCTCATGCTCCGGCGGCAATCCAGATAACTCATCGGGAAAAACGTTGGGAAACTCTCTTACAATAGGAACCCGGTCTAACAAATCTACCGTGGCTCCGGTATCACGAATGGAAGCTAAGAATCCCCGACATCCTCTCCTCAAGAGCCGACTAGCGCAAAGGGCAGATATCAAATTGTAAGGGGCGCACCACGGCCCCCCTGCACAACAAGAACTGACTCGCCCGGAAAACAAAACCCGACTGCCTTCTCACGGCAGTCCACAGACGCATAGCAAGTAGCTAACCAGTTCATGCCAAGGAGAACGTCGAAGTCCAGCATCTCAAGAAGGATCAAGTCGACGGACGAATCTCTATCTCCAATATGAACAGCACATGACCGAAATATATGTCGCGCAATAAAAGACTCGCCAACAGAAGTAGTTACGACAAGCGGCTGATCTAGCAAACACGACTCTCGGCCCAACCTCGGAGAAACATACTGCAGGATTACTAGGCACTCTCATAAGGTTCTACAAGGCATCAACCATGCCCGATTCAAAATTTAGACGTGCCGAACAACCCTAACCAAGATCGTATACTAGAGATTATGCGACAACAATAAGCAAGTAAACAACTTTGCTTCTAAGAGTTTGGGATTACAACCTTTATAGTCTGGTCCTTCACATCAAATAGCTCCATGTAGTAGTCCCCTTCGCTACGATCGCAAACCCCGGACTCTAGAGAGGCTCTATGAAGAAACGAACGTGCTTGCATCGATGACTTCGAGGCCGAAGATGATCTACGTCGAGGAGACACTGAATCAAGCTATTCCTTCACTAGGTCATGAACTATATGAAGAGAACACACTCTACTACATGGCAAGTGGTAGAGGATGAAGAAGTAGGAGGTGGGCTCACTTTGGAATTGATTTTCTCACACTTTTTCTCAAAACCCCATTAGAGATAGCAGGCTTTTTCATCGAGCTTGAAGAAGAAGAAGAAGACTTGTGAATAATTCATCCAAATGAATTATTGCACCCATGGTTGAGTTAAGCCCTCATGGCTAACTCATGTAGATAATTAACTCATGGCTATGGTTAATGGTTGGGTTTGATAAATATCTTAAACTAGACAAAAGGGTTGACTTTGTCAAAGCTTATCCATAAGCTTATCCATAAGCTTTTGTGCAAGCTTTAGCATAACAAACTCAATCTCTTTTGAATTAGCTTAACACAAATAGAAACCCTAACTTAACCCTAGCATTGTGTTAATCTCATACACTCATCTTGTATGTATTATTAAACATGACACAATCCATGTACACAAATGTACATATCGCGTATATATATAAAATGTACACATTATGTGAGAAAAGAAAACAATAGTGAGCTAAATATTAGTTAATGTATTATAATATATCAAATATATAATTATACATTAAATTATCAAATCAATTCTTGATTTAATAATCCGGCTATATCACATATAACTGACTAATATCAAATGCAATATCTTATCGAATCAACGCTTGATCCGATAACTCGGCTATATCACATATAACCAATCATGTCACACATCTTGAGAATATAATGCGGTATCACATACTCATATTAATCTCGTTCCTGCACATATCACATATGCGCTCCTACTCCGTTTCGCTTGAGCCAGGAAACCTCTGTGTAGGACTCTAAAGACTCGTCAATACGCCGGCAGTAGGTGATGATCATATCAAACACCCACAAGCCGCAAGGGGTCTGCCAAACGTAACGGCCACCCGGGTATTGAACGATCAGAAGATCAACAAGCAAGCCTATACATTCTCCAGCGAATCCAATCAGTAACACTCCCGTACAGTCCGGTCTCTTCGTTTGATATGTCGCATATCTCGCCTAGGGGTGGTAAACGTCAGACCCCAGTAGCTTGATAAGTCGTGTCGATATGAGGTCTATAATAGTTCAAGAAACTACTGATAACACTTACCAGTAAATCTCAGCAACCCTGGCCAGGGATTTCCAGTTATAGCCAATCAAACATAGCACAACATCAACTCCCTATACCGGGAGAGACGAATCCCCTCCTATTGCTCATTGTCTCCATGTGATTCGGGACTATACCCAAAAGCGACCGTTTTGCACGCCTCATTGGATGTGGTATGATGGAAATCAAAGTACAGTGGGAATTACACAAGACTCTATGACGATCTCGGGTCTACAGACTAACCTGTACCAGTGTCACCAGAGAACTGCCATCTGACGTGAGGTATAATACCATCTGGGAGTTCTCGGTGAGTCCGTCCAGTGTACCCAGTTTTCACTGAGCACCCATATACCTTCTCTGATGTCAAACACCAATGGATATGGGATCATCTATCGCCCATCATATAGGTCAAGAAGCGCATACGCTAGTCTACTCTAGAATATCGATGCCATGTCTCGGTACTCCCACGACTAGGAATATTTGAATGATGTACTTGGCGACTACTCTGTCCCCACTAGTATGATCTGCATCATAGTCCTGGTAGTCAAGTACTTATCCTAAGGGCTTTATCAACATGTAACATAGAGACAATCAGAGTACATGTTAAGATAAAGAGCAACCAGATAGCATACTGTCATATCGAGCAAGAAAGTCCTACCTATATATGTCCAAGCATCCACTACAATACATCGTATGTACAGTAATGGCCTCTAGGGCATACATATAACTAACAATCTCCCACTTGCACTAGGGCCATCTGTTGTGGTATCGCATACCCAACAATCAGCAGTGGTTGAAATATCTCATACTCAACCATCCCATAAAAGTCTCTTCTGGGAAATAGGCCTTTGTGAGTGGATCCGCGCTGTTTTCCTCTGTGTCTACTCTCCTAACCTCGATCTCCCTGGAGATCAACCATCTCCATGATCAGGCGATACTGCCTAAGAATATGTCTGGATCTCTGATGGGACAGGGGTTCCTTGGCAAAATCCAGAACTCCATTGTCACACAATGGTAGGAACGAAGTTCATCTCATGAACTTATATATATCCAGACTGCCTCTTTGGTAGCATCTTTGGTAATGATGTATCTTGCCTTTAATCGTCTAGTAAGTCACGGTATCTAGCTTGGAACTCTTCCAACATACCTTCCCTCCACTGAGGGTAAAGACAATGTTTGCGACTGACATTCAGTCGTCCTTATCACCCTGGAACCTTTCCAGTGATTCTCCCCAGGATCGATTGATACCATCTCACTACAACTAGTGAGATTCCTAACATCCAATTAGATCTATCCCATAGATCCATAACCCAGGATTTAGGAGGTATCACCTTGATCCTATATGGAGAATCATTGTGATAAGAGGAGATTGACTGAGCGTAGCATAGGAAACTCCTTCCCTATCAAGAGTATGTCATCCACGTATTCTACGAGGATCATCACCATACTCTCTACTACCTTTTTGTATATACAAGGTTCATCTACTATTTTGATGAAGTCAAACTTTTTGACTACCTCATCAAAACAGACGTTCCAACTCCGCGATGCCTGATTTATCACATAAAATATCTTGCTCACGTTTCCGCTGCTCCCACTGTCTACGAAGCCCTCTGGCTGTGTACTTATAGACGCTCTCTTCCAAATCATTATTTAGAAAAAGCAGTCATGACACCCAACCGCCAGATATCGTAGTCATGGTATGTAGTCGTGGCAAGTAGGATCTAGATGGACTTAAGCATAGCTTTGAAAGTCTCAACTTTTCCATATACACCAAGTAATCTTCTCAAGATATACTTGTTAGTTATATGTATGCCCTAGAGGCCATTACTGTACATTGGATGTATATTGTAGTGGATGCTGGGACATATATAGGTAGGACTTTCTTGCTCGACATGATAGTACGCTATCTGGTTGATCTTTATCTTAACATGTATACTTCTGTCTCTCTGTTACATGTTGATAAAGCCCTTAGGATGTGTACTCTACTTCCAGGACTATGATGTAGATCATACTAGTGGGGCCTGGGTAGTCAATGAGTACATCCTTCATTGTTCCTAATCGTGGTAATATCGAGACGGGGCATCGATATTCCAGAGTAGACTAGCGTATATCTTCTCGACCCATGTGATGGGCGATGGATGATCCCATATCCATTGGTGTTTGACATCAGAGATGGTATGCGGGTGCTCAGTGCAGACTGGGTACACTGAACGGACTCGCCGAGAACTCCCAGATGGTATTATACCTCACGTCAGATGGCAGTTCTCTGGTGACACTGGTACAGCTTAGTCTGTTGACCCGAGATCGTCATAGAGTCTTGTGTGTCTCCCACTGTGCTTTGATTTCCACCCTACCACGGCTCTACTGAGTCGTGCAAACAGGTGGTTTTTGGGTACAGTCCCGATTCACATGGAGGCAATGAGCGATAGGAGGGGATTCGTCTCTCCCGGTATTGGGGGTTGATGTTGCGCTATGCACGACTGGCCATAACAGGAAATCCCTGGCCAGGGTTGCAGTGATATACTGGTAAGAGTTATCAGTAGTTTCACGATAGTTATGGACCTCATGTCGGCATGAATTATCGAGCTATTTGGGTCTGACGTTTACCACCCCTAGGCGAGATATGCGACATATCAGACGAACAGACCGGACTGTATGGTAAGTGTTACTGGTTGGATTCACAGGAGTGTGAGCGGGCTTGCTCGTCGATCTTCTGATCGCTCAATACCCGGGTGGCCGTTACGTTTAGCAGACCGTTTGCGGCTTGTGGGTGTTTGATATGATCATCATCTGCTGCCGGCGTATTGACGAGTCTTTAGAGTCCTACACAGAAGTTTCCTGGCTCAAGCGAAACGAAATAGGAGCGGATATGAGATATGTGCGGGACCGAGAATAATGCGTGTATGTGATACCGTATTTCATTCTCGCGATGAATGTGTTGAATGGTTGTATGCGATATAACCTAGTTATCGAATCAAGGATTGATTCGATAAGCCGATACATTGGATACTAGCCGGTTACATGCGACATGACCGGATCATTGAATCAAGTGTTGATTTAATGATTTAATTTTCAATTATATATTTGATATATTACTTTGCATTAACTAGTATTGGTTCACTTTAAATGGATTTACTCACTTAAAATGCACAAGTTGTATATGAGATATACTTTTGTGCACAAGATTGTATCATGTTTGATGATACATGCAAGCTTGGGTTTGTGTAAAGAATTGACCATGGTTATATGAATGGTTAGGGTTTCATTTTATTTACTTATTCTTTTATCTATTTATTGATTTATTTATTTATTTCTTTTTGGCAAAAGAAAAGAAAATGGTGGCTTGATTTGTTTGTAGTTGAAGCTTCATGAAACTTTGACTAAGTGACCATTTTGTCTTCATGCTTAACCCTAACCCTTCAAACTAACCTTAGTCAATTCTCTACACCTAACTAAGGTTAAAGATATGATAAGTATCATTTCATTTTATATTTTAACAACTTATCATATTCTTTTTCTTCATCTTCTTCTTCTTTAACAAAAGGAAAAAGCTTGCAACCATTAATGGCAACTTGCCAAAATGAGTGAGAAATCCAATTCTAAAGTGAACCCACTTCCTATTTCTTCATCCTCTACCTCTTGCCAAGTAGTATAGGGTGTTTTCTTCACAAGTTTCATGACTCGGTGAAGTGGGAGCTTGATCTAGTGATGCCTCGACGTAGATCATCTTCGGCATCGAAGCCGACGACCAAGCCTGCCCATTTCTTCGATGAAGACGATGCTAGAGTCCGGAATCCGATTTAGACAGTGGAGGGACATCATCGCGGAGCTTAGGAAGTGGTGGACCGGATCTACAAAGGTTGTAGCCCCTTTCCTCTTAGATAAATTCTTTTATTTGCATTGCATCGCCTTGTTTTCTAGTTAACGATCCGTATTAGGGTTTGTAGGCACAAGGAAAAATTTGAATTAGCCATGTTTGATGCCTTGTGAGACTTCATTAGTGTGCCTAGGAACCCTACAGTGGTATCAGAGCCTAGCTAGAGCCTTAGGCGATGCGTAGACGGAATTAGAAATCCGATTGAACCGAAACCCTAATCGTATTTTGCTCTCTGGACAATTTTGAAAATCGTGGTTTTTTTCAGATTAAAAATATGCAGAA
Organism: Agapanthus africanus; assembly: GCA_030015575.1. Lineage (NCBI taxonomy): Eukaryota > Viridiplantae > Streptophyta > Magnoliopsida > Asparagales > Amaryllidaceae > Agapanthus > Agapanthus africanus. The sequence continues at coordinate 218,332,919 of CM057337.1, read as the reverse complement.
AAATCAGCAGGAAAGCCTAAGAGTTACTGTGAAATTCGAGCTCCTGAATCCATCAAACCTCCACGGTTCCGCCGCATAAGCATGACTTATGCGGCGGTTCCGCGGCCGTAATGTCTCCTTGTTTAATGAATTTTGCACAGTAATTCTTAGTTTCCAGTGGTGGTTTTCCTGGGAATTTTTTAATATTTATTCAAGAGTTGAATTTTCTGGGTTGTATTGGGGACTCGGTGTATCGATCGGATTGTCTAATTCTGTCTGTGTGCTTTTCCGGATAATTTTAGAAAATGTTAAAAAGTTCGACCTGATATAAATACCCAAGTTTTCCACTGTTGGGAAATTTCCAATTGTTGGACTTTTCCAGGGTTTAAAGACGTTCTAAGTAGTGCAAGTAACGCGATGGACCCTTTAGAAGACAACAAACCTTAACTCGATTATGTGACCGTCTTGAACTGCCCTTTGAACCTTCGGGTTTGGGGCAGTACGGCGTGCCACATGTGAGGCGTTGGCTTGACCCTTCTACGGCTGGACCGTTGGTACTGAGGCACGAAGTGAATGTTTTTAAACTTATTTCATGTGTTGATCTGTTTCGGGAAAACTTGGGTGTTCGATTGTTCGATCGAAAAGTTTAGCATTTTCTATTTCTCCGGAATGTGATACAATAATTGGAATTCATAAATAGTTATGAGATAACTGAATGAATGTTATAAATCTAGCGGTTTGGTCTCATTTGATCGGCTGCCACGGGATTTTGATGTGATCAAAAGTCCGTCGCAATCACGTAGTGTACGCGGATACTCGCCGGGTAAACTTAATAGACAGCCTCGCCCCATAGCCCCGACCAAGTGACTGTAGGGAAACCCCGTCGCCGAAAGCATCCGTTCGGGTGCTCGCGGCAGCGGTATTCCGCCTCGGAGCACTTCGTCAACGGCATTGGGGGTGCGGCCGCCTACTAAAATTTGCGACGAGCATTCGATCAGAATGTCAGGAATCCTGTTGAATTGCCCGACTTGATATTGAAAAGAGTTTTCGATAATGAGACTAAAATGCGGGGTTTATAATTGTTAGGCATGCGATGTCTAAGGAATTCATTTGGTCAGGCATGCGATGTCTGAGGTGGTTGCGGATCCCAACTGTTGTAGTTTTACACTTTCTTTTCTGTGACCGTAAGTGTAATATGTGATGTCGCCGGTTTCGTTGCTATATGTCAACGACAATTGGGATGCGCATATTCACTTACGTTGATGACATGTGATGTTATGTGTTGCTGGATATGTTATATTGGATCGTTGTGTTTGAATAGCCGGGTTTTTTTATGTGAGATGAGTGTTTTTCATTTTCATTCATGTAAAAACTTGTATGTAATATTCTTTTATTGGGGCACTTCCAGGTTGCGGGAGATGTCACTTTTTGTATATTATTTATTTTCCGCATTAGGATAGACCCAAGGAGGGGAGCACAAGTAGCCGGGTTCTAGGGTCCAGTGGGAGACCATCTCGAGGAGTCGAGTCCGGCTCTCCTAACCCTAGAATTGGTAGGGTTGCTTGCCGCTCTCGTAGGGGTCTAGGGGTGTGGGATTGGCTATTCATCACGACCGTGGAATCCGTGTTTTATACTGGCTCGTATTGAAAACACGGACGTCCTAGTATATCCAATATTTCATATGTTTCTTCTGCTGTGATTTATCAGTGATGTGATCATGTGATGTTCTGTGACAGATACTTTATATAGTATATTTGATATATTATATAGACGTTGCTTATGTTTTACACCCGCGCTAGCCCTGCCTCGCTCTGCCGTTAGTTACCTAACCTAACGGTGCAGACGGGACATTGAGGCGAATGCGGATGGCATAAGCATACATTATATTTATCTGTGATGATTAGGTGGACTTAAATGATGGGATATTCATTAATGAGATTAATGAAAGAAAATAAACCTAAAAGATGTTGTGGAATCGAATTTCAAAATAAAACAGGTAGCTACAGTTCCTTCTTTGCATCGCGGTGTTCATTATAGAACATCCTGCACCTTATTCGATGAGGAAAGGACCGAGATCCCTTCACCGGGAGTGACTCCTTTAGCAATAACTGGCAGATGCTACAACCCTCGGTTTGTCTTTGATCGCTTCTATAGTTTCCGCTTTGCACAGTGATATATATGATATATCCCGTACCTCATTCGACGAGGAAAGGGCCGACGATCCCTTCAGCGGGAGTGACCCCTTTAGCAAAACTAGAAAAGCCTCGAAAACATTCCATTTAAAAACATTTGATTCCGCAACGAGATCAAGTTCAAAGCGTTAAAGGTTTTCATAAAAACCATTCGCAACCCTTCGTCATTTTAGGAAGTAGAGTACTTAGTATTCGTGCGGTGTTTGTTGACCATAGTCAAGGCACAGTGTACGGTAGCTAAGTGATGTCTTCCTACACCGCATATGATGCGATTAGTTAGGACAGTCGCGTGACTTTGTTGACCTTAGTTAAGGGTCATGTGGGTGGGTCTAATTAATCACGAAATGACGGGTAGAACTTGACTAGTACTTATGATTTGTTGACCTTAGTTAAGGTCATAAGTGCTAGGGGTAAAAACCATTATCGGGAGTTTCAAGTGTTGAAATTTGCAATGAGATTGCATACCTTCTATGTGATAGTTGGATCCCGATACCCACTGCGAGTAATTGTTACTCCTGGGAGAGTTTTGCACTTTGCAATTAGCCGATCATGTAGGTGTCTAGAAAGGTGTCAACGGGGTTACGCCTCTGGGAAAACGAGGTTTACTGTAATTAGGTCCGTGCGAAAACACGAGGAACCTCCCTCAAAGTACCGACACTGGCCTGGCTGAAAGATTGGCGAACTTGTAGAGTGTAATTAATCCCAACTAGTCTTTCCTTTTAGGGTTTGAAGGAAGATTTGATAAAAACAGTGGGAGCCATCTTGATTAGATAAAATACATAACCAATCTAATCTTGCAAGAGCGCACGTAGAGTGTTTTCTTCTCTCTCTCTCCTGGTAGCGACCATATCACGCCTTAATCAAGATAATAAAATGGATGTATTGATCGAACCCGCTTGTTATACTGAGCTGGGGAACGTTGGTCCCGCTCCAACTTATAATTGTTATAAGACAGAGCAGGAAATAGGGGAATACCAGAATTCCTATGCCGCCCCAACGAAGAAAGCGCATGAGATGCATCTCCTTCGGGTGTGTTCATTCTAAAGAACTGTTTCTCAGTATCCTCTGCATCCTGGGTATTTGATACCAGATCAAGATCCCAGATATGTAATCTGTTACATAGGGCTACAAAAGGGTAGAAAAACTGAGAACGGGTGATAAGTTTCATGAGACAGAAAACGGGGCAAGTGTTGCAGCCAAGTCTGTTGGTCACTGTCACCCTGTATTACCAATACATTGATTCTGAACAAATGCTATTAGATACCGAACCTGATATACAAAATCATATCAGTCTCTTTATTAGTAAAGAAATGATAAAATTTTGTATTGATGGATAATGTTTTGAACATTTCCTATATCAAAAGTTGATCGGTTCAGGCACGTTATCTAAAAGCATTGACGTTCTAAATCAAACTACAGTTCCTCGTATACAGAACACACACAAGAGGAAGAGTTCAGAAATGAACGAATCATTCTTGAGGCATTGTAGACTAGGTCATATCAATGCGACCCGACTGGCTGAAGTTACATTTTAGATGCATATTTAAATCAGTCTGAATTTACATATTGTGAAACTTGCCAGTCATGTCACAAAGATAAGATGACCAAAGCTCTGTTTGTTGGAAACAGAGAAAGAGTTAGTAAACTCTTGGGACTGATAAATTATGATGTATGTAAGGTCTCCTGTCTACACATGCCAGGACTGGTTCTTTATACTTCATTAAGTTCTCTGATGATCTCTCAAGATTCTGACATATGTTCCTGTTGAAACACAAGTCCGAACCTTTTGAGATATTCACAGAATATAAGTTAGAAGTAGAGAACCAATAACCGGGTATAAGTATTATGTCCTATGATAAGATCAGGGAGGAGAATACTTGTGCATGGCATTCCTGGACTATTCTAATAGAAAATGAGATTCTCTCTCCGTATTACTCCTCTGAATACACCACAGCACAACGGTGTATCAGGGCGGAGCAATCGCACAATATTAGATATGGTGTGCTCTATGATGAGTATTACTGAGTTACCTATTTCCTTTTGGGGTTATGCGCTTGAGAAGCTGCGTACCTATTGAATTAGGTTCGAATCAGATCACTGCCTACCATTCCATATGAGATATGGTATGGGAAGAGCCTATCTCTTAAGTAAGTTAAGATTTGCGATTGTCCGGCCTATGTCAAAAGCAAAATCCGGACAAGATCGAGGCAAGATCAGTTCTGTAGAACTGGAAAGGTTCCAGCTATACAAAACTGCAGCTGTTGATTTGACAGAACTAAAGGATTCAATAGTTCCCGACGAACCTCAGTCTCTCCGCCGATCTAGCATGGTTCCTCACCTGCTTGAGAGATACTTCGGTTTCTCGATGACAGTGGGAGCAAGGATTGCATCATGAGATGATGACCCAACTAGATTCGAGCAGGCCATCAAAAGTAGGGACTCTGTAAGAATGGCTGGATGCTTAGCGATCTGAGATGGAATCCATATACACCAACAAAGTATGGACTTTAGTTGCTGTATCTGAAGGGTTGAATCCCCATCAGGAGCAAGTATATCTTGAGAAGATTACTTGGTGTAGATGGAAAAGTTGAGACTTTCAAAGCTAGACTTGTTAAAGGTTTTAGTCATCAATCAGGTGTGGATAATGATGAAACCTTTTCTAGGGACCATGCTTAAGTCCATCTAGATCCTATTTGCCATTGCTACATACCATGACTACGATATCTGGTGGTTGGGTGCCATGACTACTTTTCTAAATATTGATTTAGAAGAGAACGTCTATAAGAACAAAGCCAGAGGGCTTCGTAAACAGTGGGAGCAGCGGAAACGTGCGCAAGTTGCTTTAGATAATGAAGCATGCATCGTGGAGTTGGAACGTCTGTTTTGATGTGATAGTCAAAGTGTTTGACTTCATCAAAATGGTAGATGAACCTTGTATATACAAAAAGGGTAGTAGGGAGTATGGTGGTGATCTTCGTATTGTACGTAGACAACATACTCTAGATAGGAAAAGAGTTTCCTATACTACGATCGGTCAATCTCCTATTATCACATGGATTCTCCAAATAGGATAAAGGTGATACCTTCTCGATCCTGGGGAGAATCGCTGGAAAAGTTCCAGAGTGATAAGGACGACTGAATGTCAGTCGCAGGCATTGTCTTTACCCTCGGTAAAGGGACGGCATGTTGGAAAAGTTCCAATCTAGATACCGTGGCAAACTAGACGATAAAGGCTGGTAACATCGCTATTAAAGATACTACCAAAGAGGTAGTTTGGGTGTATATTGGTTCATAAGATGAACTAGGTTCCTACCATTGTATGACAATGGAATTATGGCTTTGGCCAAGGTCCCCTGGTCCCATCAGAGACCCAGACATATTCTGAGGCAGCATCACCTGATCATGGAGATAGTTGATCTCCAGGGTGATCGAGGTTAGGAGAGTGGACTCAGAGGACAACACGGCGGATCCACTCATGAAGGCCTTTTCCCAAAGAGAGACTTTCAGGGGATGGTTGAGTATTAGATACTACAACTACTGCTACAGATGGCCCTAGTGCAAGTGGGAGATTGTTAGTTATATGTATGCCCTAGAGGCCATTACTGTACATTGGATGTATATTGTAGTGGATGCTGGGACATATATAGGTAGGACTTTCTTGCTCGACATGATAGTACGCTATCTGGTTGATCTTTATCTTAACATGTATACTTTCTGTCTCTCTGTTACATGTTGATAAATCCCTTAGGATGTGTACTCGACTTCCAGGACTATGATGTAGATCATACTAGTGGGGCCTGGGTAGTCAATGAGTACATCCTTCATTGTTCCTAGTCGTGGGAATATCGATATTCCAGAGTAGACTAGCGTATATCTTCTCGACCCATGTGATGGGCGATGGATGATCCCATATCCATTGGTGTTTGACATCAGAGATGGTATGCGGGTGCTCAGTGCAGACTGGGTACACTGAACGGACTCGCCGAGAATTCCCAGATGGTATTATACCTCACGTCAGATGGCAGTTCTCTGGTGACACTGGTACAGCTTAGTCTGTTGACCCGAGATCGTCATAGAGTCTTGTGTGTCTCCCACTGTGCTTTGATTTCCACCCTACCACGGCTCTACTGAGTCGTGCAAACAGGTGGTTTTTGGGTACAGTCCCGATTCACATGGAGGCAATGAGCGATAGGAGGGGATTCGTCTCTCCCGGTATTGGGGGTTGATGTTGCGCTATGCACGACTGGCCATAACAGGAAATCCCTGGCCAGGGTTGCAGTGATATACTGGTAAGAGTTATCAGTAGTTTCACGATAGTTATGGACCTCACGTCGGCATGACTTATCGAGCTATTGGGGTCGGACGTTTACCACCCGTAGGCGAGATATGCGACATATCAGACGAACAGACCGGACTGTATGGTAAGTGTTACTGGTTGGATTCACAGGAGTGTGAGCGGGCTTGCTCGTCGATCTTCTGATCGCTCAATACCCGGGTGGCCGTTACGTTTAGCAGACCGCTTGCGGCTTGTGGGTGTTTGATATGATCATCATCTGTTGCCGGCGTATTGACGAGTCTTTAGAGTCCTACACAGAGGTTTCCTGGCTCAAGCGAAACGAAATAGGAGCACATATGAGATATGTGCGGGACCGAGAATAATACGTGTATGTGATACCGTATTTCATTCTCGCGATGAATGTGTCGAATGGTTGTATGCGATATAACCTAGTTATCGAATCAAGGATTGATTCGATAAGCCGATACATTGGATACTAGCCGGTTACATGCGACATGACCGGATCATTGAATCAAGTGTTGATTTAATGATTTAATTTATAATTATATATTTGATATATTACTTTGCATTAACTAGTATTGGTTCACTTTAAATGGATTTACTCACTTAAAATGCACAAGTTGTATATGAGATATACTTTTGTGCACAAGATTGTATCATGTTTGATGATACATGCAAGCTTGGGTTTGTGTAAAGAATTGACCATGGTTATATGAATGGTTAGGGTTTCATTTTATTTACTTATTCTTTTATCTATTTATTGATTTATTTATTTATTTATTTTTGGCAAAAGAAAAAAAAATGGTGGCTTGATTTGTTTGTAGTTGAAGCTTCATGAAACTTTGACTAAGTGACCATTTTTTCTTCATGCTTAACCCTAACCCTTCAAACTAACCTTAGTCAATTCTCTACACCTAACTAAGGTTAAAGATATGATAAGTATCATTTTATTTTATATTTTAACAACTTATCATATTCTTTTTCTTCATCTTCTTCTTCTTCAACAAAAGGAAAAAGCTTGCAACCATTAATGGCAACTTGCCAAAATGAGTGAGAAATCCAATTCTAAAGTGAACCCACTTCCTATTTCTTCATCCTCTACCTCTTGCCAAGTAGTATATGGTGTTTTCTTCACAAGTTTCATGACTTGGTGAAGTGGGAGCTTGATCTAGTGATGCCTCGACGTAGATCATCTTCAGCATCGAAGCCGACGACCAAGCCTGCCCATTTCTTCGATGAAGCCGATGCTAGAGTCCGGAATCCGATTTGGACAGCGGAGGGACATCATCGCGGAGCTTAGGAAGTGGTGGACCGGATCTACAAAGGTTGTAGCCCCTTTCCTCTTAGATAAATTCTTTTATTTGCATTGCATCGCCTTGTTTTCTAGTTAACGATCCGTATTAGGGTTTGTAGGCACAAGGAAAAATTTGAATTAGCCATGTTTGATTCCTTGTGAGAATTCATTAGTGTGCCTAGGAACCCTACAATACTTGCTCCTGATTGGGATTTAACCCTTCAGATAAAGCAACCAAAGTCCATACTTTGTTGGTGTATAAGGATTCCATCTCAGATCGCTAAACATCCAGCCATTCTTACAGAGTCCCACTCCTGATGGCCAGCTCGAAACTAGTTCTGTCATCATCTCATGATGCAATCCTCACTCCTACTGTCATAGAGAAAACCGAATTATCTCTCAGGTGGGTGAGGAACCCTACTAGATCGGCGGAGAGGCTGAGGTTCATTGGAAACTATTGAATCCTTTGGTTCTACCAAATCATCAGCTGCAGTTTGTATAGCTGGAACTCTTTCCAGTTCTATCTCATGCCAATAATTTCTTCACAAGAAATTCCCTTTCATAAAGGTGGCATGCTGAGAAACAAAACATCTTTTGTTCCTCGGTTTGGTAGAAGATATTCCCCTGCGAATATTTGGGATATCCAACAAACTTCCATAGAACTAACTTTGCCTCGAGCTTGTCCGTATTTTGCTTTTAGACATAGGCCGGACAATCCTAAATCTTAACTTACTTAAGATATGGGCTCATTCCATATCACATATGAAGTGGTAGGCAACTGATTTGATTGGAACCTTATTCAATAGGTATGCAGCTTCACAAGTGCATAACTCCTAAAAGGAAATAAGAAACTCAGTAGTACTCATCATAGAGCGCACCATATCAAATAGGGTGTAATTGCTCCGCCCCGATACACCGACGTGCTATGGTGTATACGGAGGAGTAATGCTGAGAGAGAATCTCATTCTCCTTTAGAATAGTCCAGGAATCCCGTGCTCAAGTATTCTCCTCCTTGATCTCATCAAAGGACATAATACTTATACCCATTTTTGGTTCTCTACTTCTAACTTATATTCTGTGATTATCTCAAAGGTTTCGGACTTGTGTTTCAACAGGAACATATGTCTGAATCTTGAGAGATCATCAGTGAATGTAATGAAGTACAAAGAACCTGTCCTGGCATGTGTAGACAGGGGACCTTCATACATCAGCATGTATCAATCCCAAGAGTTCACTAACTCTTTCTCTGTTTCCAATAAACGGAGCTGTGGTCATCTTATCTCTGTGACATGACCGGCAAGTTTCACAAGATGTAAATTCAAACTAATTTAAATATGCATCTTTATGTAACTTTAGCTAGTCGGGTCGCATTGATATGACCTAGTCTACAATGCCTCAAGAAGGATTCGTTCATTTCTGAACTCTTCTTCTTATGTGTGTTCTGTACATTAAGAACTGTGGTTTGATTTAGAACGTCTACTATTTTAGATAACGTGCCTGAACCGATCAACATTTGATATAGGAAATGTTCAAAACATTATCCAACAATACAAAATTATATCCTTTCTTTACTTATAAAGAGACTGATACGATGTTGTATATCAGGTTCGGAATCTAATAACATTCATTCAGAATCAATGTATTCTAGTAATACAGGGTGATAACTACCAACAGACTTGGCTGCAACACTTGCACCGTTTCTATCTCATGAAACTTATCACCCGTTCTCAGTTCTCGACTTCTCTGTAGCTCATGTAACAAATTACATATGTGGGATCCTGATCCGGTATCAAATACCCAGGACGTAAAGGATATTGAGAAACAGTTCTGTGTAATGAACACACCCGAAGAAGATGCATCAACATGTACTTTCTTCGTTTGGGTAGCACGGGAATTCTGGTAATCCCTTATTTCCTGCTCTGTCTTATAACAATTATAAGTTGGAGCGGGACCAACGTTCCTTAGCATAGTATAACAAGCGGGTTCGGTCAATACATCCATATTATTATCTTGATTAAGACGTGACATAGTCGCAACCAGGAGAGAGAGAGAAGAAAACACTCAGCGTGCGCTTTTACAAGATTAGATTGGTTATCAATTTATCTAATCAGGATGTCTCCCACTGTTTTAGTCAAATCTTCCTTCAAACCTTAAAAGGAAAGACTAGCCGGGATTAATTACACGCTACAAATTCGCCAATCTTTCAGCCAGGCCAGTGTCGGTACTTTGAGGGAGATTCCCCGTGCTTTTGCAGGGACCTAATTAAAGTAAACCTCATTTTCCCAGGGGCTTAACCCTGTTAATACCTTTCTAGACACCTACTTGATCGGCTAATTGTAATGTGTAAAACTCTCCCAGGAGTAACTCTTACTCGCAGCGGGTATCGGGATCCAACTATCTCATAGAAGGTATGCAATCTCATTGCAAATTTCAACACTTGAAATTCCAATAATATTTTACCCCTAGTACTTATGACCTTAACTAAGGTCAACATATCATAAGCACTAGTCAAGTTCTACCCGTCATTTCATGATTAATCAGACCCACCCAACATGACCCTCAACTATGGTCGACATAATCACATGAATGTCCTAACTAATCGCATCATATGCTGTGTAATAAGACATCACTTAGCTACCGTACACTACGCCTCAACTAAAGTCGACATACGCAGCACGAATACTAAGTACTCTATTTCCTAAAATGATGGAGGGCTACGACAAGTTTTTATGAAAACCTTTTGCGTAATGAACTTGATATTGTCGTAGAATCGAGTGATTTTAAATGGAGTGTTTTTAGGCCTTTTCTAGTTTCGCTAAAGAGGTCACTCCCGGTGAAGGGATCGTCGGCTCTTTCCTCATCGAATAAGGTGCAGGATATTACATAAATATCACCATGCAAAGCAAGAACTATAGAAGCAATCAAAAGACAAACGAGTTTGTAGCATCTGCTAGTTTCACTAAAGAGGTCATTCCCGGTGAAGGGATCTCGGCTCTTTCCTTATCGAATAAGGTGCTGGATGTTCTACAAGGAACATCGCTATGCAAAGCAAGAACTAGAGCTACTAGTTTTTAAGACAAGTTTCTACAACATCTATAGGTTTCTTTTAGTTTCATTAATCTCATTAATGAAGTCCCATTTTATTATGCTTCACAAGCATCACATTTGAAACGAAATCTGCAATATAACATATATCTCATATATATAATATAAACATTCGTCTCAGGCAGTAATATGATCTCATCACAGAACATTGCAGCAGAAGAACACATATGAAATATTGGATATACTAGGACGTCCTTGTTTTAATACGAGCCTGTATAAAACGCGGATTCTACGGTCGCGATGAATAGCCAAACCCACATCCCTAGACCCCAACGAGAGTTGCAAGCAACACTGCCAATTCTGGGGTTAGGAGACCCGGTCTCGACTCCTCGAGATGGTCTCCCACTGGACCCAAGAACCCGGTTACTTGTGCTCCCCCCTTTGGGTCTACCTAATGCGGAAAAGTAAATAATATACAATGGTGACATCATCCTCAGCGTGCCCCAATAAAAGAATATTACATACAAATGAATTTTACATGAATGAAAAAGAAAAACTCTCATCTCACATAAAACCCCCGGCTATTCAGAACACGACGATCCAATATAACATATCACAGCAACACATAATATCACATATCATCAACGTAAGCAAGTATGCGTATCCCGATTGTCGTTGATGTATAGCAACGAAGCTGGAGATACACCACATACTACGCTTACGGTCGCAGAAAAAAAGTGTAAAACTACAATAGTTGGAATCCGCAACCTCCTTAGACATCTCATGCCTAATCAAATGAATTTTTTAGACATCGCATGCCTAACAATCATAAACCCCGCATTTTAGTCTCATTATCAAAAACTCTTTTCAATATCAAGTCGGGTAATTCAACAAGATTCCCGACATCCTGATCGAATGCTCGTTGCAAACATTAGTAGACGGCCGCACCCCCGGATGCCGTCGATGAAGTGCACTAAGGCGGAATACCGCTGCCGCGAGCACCCGGACGGATGCTTTTGGCGACAGGGTTCTCCTACAGTCACTTGGTCGGGGCTATAGGGCGTGGCTATCTATTAAGTTTACCCGGCGAGTATCCGCGTACGCTACGTGATTGCGACGGACTTTTGATCGCATCAAAATCCCGTGGCAACCGATCATCTGAGACTGAACTGCTAGATTTATAACATTCAAATTAGTTATCTCATAACTGCTTGTGGATTCCAAATATTGTATCACATTCCAGATAAAAAGACAGTGTTAAACTTTCCGATCGAATAATCAAACATCTAAGATTTCCCAAATAGCTCAACACTTGAGCGGAGTTCAAAAAGTATCCATCACATGCCACAGTACCAATGGTCCGGCCGTAGAAGGGTCAAGCCAACGCCTCACATGTGGCAACGCCGTACTGCCCCAAACCCTAAGGTTCAGAGGCGGTTCAGACGGTCACATAATCGAGTTAAGGTTTGTGTTCTTCTAGAGAGTCCACCGCATTACTTGTATGATTTTCCGGAAGTTTCAAACTCGAGAAAAAGTCCAACTTCTGAAAAATTTTCCGACAGGGAAAAAAGTGAGTTATTGATATCCGTTCGAACTTTTTAACACGTTCTAAAATTACCCGGAAAGAATTAAACAAAGTTAAATTATCCGATCGAATCAATGAGTCCCCAATACATTCCAGAAAACTCAACACTTGAGTGAAATTAAAAATTTCCAGAATAATGCAAAAGAACCCAGGAATAATACTGGGAAGCAGTGGGCCCCAACGACACTGTTCTGCCGCGGAACCGCCGCTACGTGCGGGGTTCAGCCGCGTTTCCGCGGTCACGTGATCGACTTGGTGGTCCGTACTTCACAGTAATTCTTATATTTTCCTGCTTAATTTTCTGAGTATTTTTAATACGAAAAAATCTACATTTTAAAAAGTTTCCAGAGAAGGGGTCCGTGTCGGGGTTTCGGGGTTCGATCGGACTTTAAACTTCGCATAGACTTCGCCTAAAGCTCTATCTTGGCTCTGATACCACTGCAGGGTTACTTGGCACTCTCACAAGATTCTATAAGGCATCAACTATGCCCGATTCAAAATTTAGACGTGCTGAACAACCCTAACCAAGATCGTATACTAGAGATTATGCGACAACAATAAGCAAGTAAACAACTTTACTTCTAAGGCGTCGAGCAAGAAAGTCCTCTATATATATGTCCAAGCATCCGCTATAATATACATCAATGTACAATAATGGTCTCTAGGGCATACATATCCCTAACAATGGTGTGAATACTTTTGATGCAAGTGGGCAAGTGGTTTAGAGCAAGTGGGCTTGGCATGATGAAATGAAAAGTTGTGATGTGATGTGTTTAAAGCTAGACATCTTCTTTCCAAATCTTCTGAGGAAAAACTAAGTTGATTTAAGAGAAATAAACAATGCCAGAGAGATGATGGTGAGGACATGAAATCGCCACAAGAAGACGAGCCCCACTAGTCGCCAAAAAACCGCCCAAACATTAAAAACCGCAGCCCGATTTTCTCTTCTTGGCTCCAATTTTCTTTTGGGCACTCCTACATGTCACATCATCTCATTTTTATTGTTTGTTTTAATTGATGAAGCGCGTATAAATACCAGATCAGTGAGCAAGCAAAGGAGCTTACTCTTTTACCAAGTTCATTCTACATTTTGTAATTTTTTTCAAACTTTGTACACAGTAGATAGGATTAATATTAAGTTCTTTGTTTTTATCTAATCTTGCAAGCTCTTAACTGAGCTTTCAAGGTTAGATTTTAGTATTTGAATTCATTATCTTGTACTCCCATTTGAACTTTAATGAAGCTTACATTCTTGCACTATGGTTCCTAGTATCTCTTTCATTTACTTTACTTGCAATTATTTTGATGTTCTTTACTTGTCTTGTAATATTTCTTTTGATGTATTCTTCCCTCTTGTATTTTATTTTACTTTTGTGATGGTTTGTGAGTAGTTCCTACTTATTAGAGAATGAGGGTGTGTTTGAGTTAGTTTTTTTCTTTACGTTTCCTTTGCCTGACACCTTGCCTATTGAACTCCGAACAAACTTCATGCAAGCGCTCCGTTAGGCATCCTATCCTACCACGATAGCGGTGATTCCTAATCGTGACCAGTTGAGTTTGGTTTGGTAAGAGGTAAGGGTTAATAGACAAGAACGGAAGGACAATGGTTAATAAGTCGGATTTCGCGCACAATCGTAAATACCGTACTTAAGCACCCTAATCCACGTTGTTGCTGATTACATTAGCATCAATAGTCAAGTGAGGCACAAATGAACATGTACGGATTCTTCTAACTTAAAATAACTTAACTCTATCCTTAACAAGCGTTCGTTTGCATATATACAACACTTAGGTTAGAATCGAACACTTTCGGACCTTTTGACTTAACTCGTGAGAACAAGAATCCAAATCGCACCATCTCCCTGCGGATAACCCGTACTCATATCGGCTAGCTAAATACGATGCCATCTTGATTGCGGTACTTTAAAACTTAATATGAAATAGCAAAATCACATTTCAATCAGCATGCATACTCAGGTAGTCAGGTCGACACAATAACAATAATATAATAGCAATATAATAAAGTATGAAAAGAAAGGTACTAACAGTGGAGACAGTGAATGCAGATAATCCGTGTATCAATAACCAATGCAGTATATGATCTATGTTTCTATTGGTCTCTAGGTAAATTTGAAATCAAACTATAGAAACGAGTGATCATGTTTAACGAGGGTCTTATATATACCCGAGACTACAACCCGATGTTGTCTGGGACATAACCCTATCAGCCGGAGCGCTAAGTCCTTAGCCTAATATATATATAAGAGTCGTCATTCAAATGATCATTCTCTAAATCTCTAAATCTTGCTAAATACAAGTTTCATTCCACTTCGATTTCCCCCTTTCCCCAGGTTTCAATAACTATATGTATGGGACTAGTTGTGTACAAGTACATATCAATAACACTGTTTTATTCACTTTTTACTGCACTGTTCACGTCCACGAATCATTCACTTTTCATTAGCGTACTCGACACAACTAATCCGATACCACTCAAGTTCAACAATGAAATAATCACTAAGAATCAATAAGATTGCTCGCTATCACTAAAGGTATCACGATCGGGTAAGTATGTGAATTATGCCACTAAGCAAATCTTGTACAATAAGAATAACTACGTGCCTTATGAGTTCAGAAAATCAAATCATATGTTCGTAATTAGGCAAAATGATGCAATAGGGGAAGAAAGTAAACTTAAATTTTAATCCAACAAAATTAGTTTTAGGTCAATCGGGTTTCAGGTTAGTGAGTTACGGTCATTCCATTTTAAGTGTTCACTACTGGAAGTCCAGTTTTTGAACTGAAGATCCGTTTCATAACACGTTTTACTCTCTGTTTAGATCATAGTTAGGTATGCTAAAGTTCAACTATTTGTAGGATTATAATTTAACTCTACAGAACAGAAGACGGATTAACAATAGTCATCTTAGTTTAGGAGTTATGATCAGTTTACTGATGAAGTGTGTAAATTGAAATTACAGAAATCTGTCGTACATGTCTCAGTTTAAAATATGTTTTAAAATATCAAATGATACTGGAATTCAGTGAAACCAGTACCATTAAAAAGATTAACAATTTTCTACATAGAAATACATATTTCCACACACCATCACAATTAAACAGTAAGATTTCAGGTGTATAAAAGCATGTTAAGGGGTGAATTCCTGCTCTGGACTGCAGTCTAAAGTCATGTAAGCTCTCTGTTTTTAATGTTTAAATGATATATTTAATAGTAAACCTATACATCTTATTAAATATTATACAGTACACTTCTTAACGAACCCATGCATGATGCGATTGGATTTTTTTGGAATTAATTATGAATTTAACGGTGTCAAGTGTTCGGATAAATAGAGACATTGATGGGCGGAGGTACCTTTGATGGCCGGAGGTGGCTGCATGGGGGTCAGCTGGAGCCTGTGAGGGGCGCTTGCAATGAAGGAGGTTGTCATGGGGGTCGTCTTGGCATGCTCGGTGGTTAGTAGAGGCTCAACGCTGGTGGTTCATCCATGGAAAAAGTGGCGATGGAAGCAGCGGGTGGTGCTCGGGTTGGAGACGGTGAAGGTGATGTGAGTTGGAGCCGGCAGTGGTTTAGGGGTGTGGTGGAGGAGATCGGGGCTGTAGGGTTGGCCAGCGGAGGAAGCGAGTCTTGGTGGTTGCGGCGGCATGGGGAAAGAGGGCACGACAGGGGAAATTTTGAGAGGGAAGACAGAGGGGAGGGAACGAGATGAGAGGGGGGGGGGGGAACAGGAGAGAGAGGGAGTTTAAAGAGAGATAAAGAGAGAGAATTAATTAAAGTGAATTAAAAAAGAATTTATGAGATTTAATAAGAAGTAAGAGAGAATAAGGTGGTGTTAATGGGATTTAAGAATGGATTAACGGAGAAAAGTTAATTGTGATTAAAGAAAATGAATTGAGGGTTTAGTGAAGAAAGAAACTGTAAAGGGAGAAGAGGAGAAAGGGAAAAAGGGTTGGGTTTGGGTTTGGGTTTGGGTTTGGGATATTGGGGCTTAGGCTTTGGGCTTAGGTGCGGTTTAGTTGTTAGGATTTAGTTAAGGAAAATTAGAATTAGGATTTACGTAGGATTTTAAAAATAGAAATTATGCTAAAATTTATAGAGATTAAATTGGAAAAATAAATGGATGAAAAAATATATGGAATAAATTAAATATAAAATATTAGGAAAACATTTTATTCAAATATGGTAAATAGTATAAATAAAATCGGGTATTGCAGATGTGTAGTATTGCTCTACTATTGTAGTGAGATTATTACATCAACAATCAAGTGTGGACCCACCGTTTCGACTTCGTATGTAAAATAGGTTGCACCTTCTATTGTAGCTAAGTAGTTATATTAAACATGATGAATCTAGCATCTTTATGAAATGTTAGGGATATGTATGCCTTAGATGCCATTGTTGTACATTGATGTATATTATAGTGGATGCTTGGATATATATATAGAGGACTTTCTTGCTCTATCTGGTTGCCTTTATCTTTGTAAGTCCACGTTGTCCACCCCGGTACTTGCGGGGAGGCGGAAAACGGAATAAAAATCGAATTTTTATGAGCTTAGGCAACATGGACTACACTATGAAGGATCTTTGCTAAACAAAAACAAGCTAAAGCTAACTAGAAACTAGCTAAGTGCTAGAAAGGTTATACCTTGGGCTTTATGTCCTTCTCTCCTTGCTCCTTGGAGTGGTGGAAGGAGGTCACCTTTGTCGTCTTGTTACGTCGAAGAAAGATCCACCCGAAAGCCTCAACCTTTGGCTTCAACTCCAAGCTAGAAGTAACTAGGGTGCAAGAAGTGCTAATCCTTGAACCCTAGATGGGAGTAGAGATTATCAAGAGAGGGTTTTTCTCAAGCTCAAGTGTTTCTCAACACATGAGAGGGGAGAGCTTGAGGGAGAGAAAGAACAAGAAAGAGAATGTGAATAATAGAATGAGAGAATAATATGAAGCATTCTCTCATATATGTGAATTATTGTAATTAGAAAATTAGTGAGATAATTGTCATGGCTTAATCAAGACATGACCATTATCATTTCAATTTTAATGCAAACTGCAAGGATCAAAGAGCATCTTCCAAATGAAATGATGATGGTCAAAGTGTCAACAAGGTCAACAAGTCAAGATGGATCAAATGGTCAACAGCCATAACCATGCACAATTATTAAACTAATATCAATTAACAATAATACACACATAAGCATCAGGGTTAATAAAATGACAATAGTCATTAACCCTAATCAAAGTCCTCTCCCTCTGTCTCAAGCAACTGTGCATACGCACCCGTATTCGTGATCCGAGGAACACGAATACAATGAGAAAAAGCCAATCCCAAATCATATACTAGGATCCGGCTTAAACCAAAGCCCGCTAGAATAAGCTGTCCGGACAGCAAACGTGCACAAGTGCGCGGATGTGAACGAACCCTGTCGCAAAACCATGCGACCTCTACTCATTTTGTCTAAAGGCGAATAGCTCTCTGTGTGGGACTCTAAAGACTCGACACTACGCTGGCAGTGGGTTTAACCACAGACCGCAAGCGGCACTAGCTGTACGTAAGGGTCCCCAGGTAGATGTCGATAAGAAGACTGACGAGGTGAACCCCATCTGAACTCCTACTGAGCCTGTATGTGACAATCTCCGTACAGTCCGGTCTGTTCGTCTGATACATCGCATGGCGGGCCTAGGGGGGCGGTGAACGTCAGTCCCCTAATAACGGTACAAGTCGTGTCGGAGTGTAGCCCAGAACACCCTGAGATAACACTGGAAACCTACCAGTATATCTCTCTTGCCCTGGCCAGGGACTACTCGTGTAATGGCTCTCCTGGACACAGCGCGATGTCAACCCCCAATACCGGGAGAGACGAATCCTGTCTAACCGTCACTGCCTCCAAGTGCTTCAGGACTGCACCCAAAAACTACCTGTTTGCACGACTCCTTTGAGCCGTGGTAGGGTAGTAATCAAAGTGCAGTGGGAACACACTCGAGGCGAAGTGACAGTGTCAAGTCAGCGGACTAAGCTGTACTCATGTCACCTGGGAACTGATAACTGACGATAGGTATAATACCAACCAACAGTTCCCGACGAGTCCTGTCCAGTGTACTCGTAACCTAACGAGCACCCGCATACTATCTCAAGTACGACGTACTGACGGCTGTGGGACAGACCGTCTCCCACACTGGGATGAGAAGCGCATACGCTAGTCTACTCCGGAGTATCGATGCCCTGTCTCGATAGTCCAACGACTAGGGACCTGTATAAGGATGTGCTAATAGATCACCCAGCTCCCACGAGTGTGAGCGCCATCACAACGCTGGTAATCAAGCAAAGATCCTAAGGGCTCTACTAATATGTATATCAGCGATATGCTAAAAGAAACACATGCACATATTAAAGCAGAGACAAACCAAGTAGCATACTACCATTTCGAGCAAGATTGTATATACAACTGTGAATATCCCAAGCTTCCATCAAGTAATATACAAACTAGTATGATACAGTAATGGCCTCTAGGGCATATACACTAACAATCTCCCACTTGCACTAAGGCCATGTACTGGCGTATCGAAGACCTATCATCTCGATCAGCCGCTCGAACTGAGTCTGGGGTAGGGCCTTCGTGAGTGGATCTGCAGTGTTGTTCTCCGTATTTACTCTCTTCACCTCGATCTCCTGGCGATCTATGATCTCCCTGATCAAGTTGTACCGCCTCAAAATATGCCTGGACTTCTGATGGGACCTGGGTTCTTTCGCTAAAGCTATAGCGCCGTTGTTGTCGCAATACAGCGGTATTGGATCAACAATGGTAGGAACCACCTGAAGCTCCATGAGGAACTTCTTCATCCAGACAGCTTCCTTTGCGGCATCGCAAGCAGCTATGTACTCCGCTTCCATAGTTGAGTCTGCAACGGTCTCTTGCTTGGAACTCTTCCAGCAAACCTCCCCTCCATTGAGGGTAAAGACATAACCCGACATGGACTTGGAGTCATCCTTATCACTCTGGAAGCTGGAGTCAGCAAAGGCCTCGAGCTGGAGGTCTTTTCCGCCATACACCAAGAACATCTCCTTAGTCCTTCTCAGGTACTTGAGAATGTTCTTTACCGCTATCCAGTATTTCTCCCCTGGGTTCGACTGATACCGGCTTACAACGCTCAATGCGTATGCTACATCTGGTCTGGTACACAACATCACATACATTATAGAGCCTACCGCAGAAGCGTAGGGTATAATAGACATGCGATCCCTTTCCAAATCAGTCTTGGGAGACATATCTTTAGAGAGGGTGATCCCGTGACAAGCCGGTAAATTACCGCGCTTGGAATCTTCCATACTGAACCTTTTCAGTATGGTGTCAATGTACCTTGACTGTGAAAGTCCCAACATCCTCTTAGATCTATCACGATAGATCTGGATCCCCAGAATGTAGTTGGCATCGCCCAGGTCCTTCATGGAGAACCTTTATGACAATAATCCGTTAACTGACTGTAGCATAGGAATATCATTTCCTATTAGGAGAATGCCATCCACGTACAAGACGAGGAATACCACAATTCTCCCTACAATCTTACTGTAAATGCATGGTTCATCTAGATTTTTGATAAAGTCGAATTCTTTGACAGTATCATCAAAGCAGATGTTCCAACTCCGCGATGCCTGCTTAAGTCCATAAATGGACTTGAGCAACTTGCACACTCTACCGCTGCTCCCACTCTGATTGAATCCTTCCGGCTGATCCATATAGACGCACTCTTCCAAATTTCCATTTAGGAAAGCCGTCTTTACGTCCATCTGTCAGATTTCATAATCGTGGAAGGCAGCAATGGCAAGAAGGATCCGAATGGATTTCAGCATAGCCACTGAAGAAAAGGTCTCGTCATAGTCCAAACCAGGTCTTTGACGAAACCCCTTTGCAACAAGTCTAGCTTTATAGGTCTCAACCTGCCCATCTACACTAATCTTCTTTCTGAAGATCCATTTGCAGCCTACGGGTTTTACCCCTTCTGGAGCAAAGTCCAAAGTCCAAACTTTGTTGGTGTACATAGACTCCATCTCGGCCCGCATTACATCCAGCCATTTTACCGAGTCACCGCTCTGAATGGCTTGCTGGAAGCTAGTAGGCTCACCATAATCCATAGTGCAATCCTCTCTATCCCCGTCAATGAGAAAACCGTAGTATCTCTCGGGCGGATGAGACTGCCTACTACTCCTGCGGAGTGGCGCTGGGATGTCCTGTTCTTTCGAGCCCTCTGGTTCTACCAAGCTTTCAGTAATAGCTTGTGGTTCTGGAATTTCTTCCAGTTCTATTGCGCTCCCACTTATCTGATTTTCCAAAAACTCAGTTTCCAAGAAGCGGGCATGACGAGAAACAAAAACCTTTTGTTCCTCCGTGTAATAGAAAAGATACCCCTTGGAGTTCTTTGGGTATCCCACAAACTTACACTGTACCGAACGTGCCTCGAGCTTGTTCGCATGCTGCTTTTTTACAAAAGCTGGACACCCCCATGTCTTAAAGTGTTTAAGACTGGGTTTCTTCCCATTCCACATCTGATATGGTGTGGTAGGCACTGACTTAGTAGGAACTTGGTTCAAAAGATATGCAGCTGTTTCTAGTGCATAACTCCAGAAGGATCGCGGCAACTCAGCGTTACTCATCATGGAACGAACCTTATCCAATAGGGTTCGATTCCTTCTTTCCGATACACCGTTGTGTTGTGGTGTGTATGGAGGAGTAAGTTGAGAGAGAATTCCATTCTCTTTTAAGAAGCCCAGAAACTCGGCACTCAAGTATTCGCCACCTCGATCAGATCTCAGTGTCTTGATACTGTTGCCTGTTTGTTTTTCAACTTCATTCTTGTATTCCTGAAATTTCTCAAAGGCCTCGGATTTGTGCTTCATTAAGAAGACATGCCCATACCTAGAGAAATCATCTGTGAAAGTAATGAAGTATGAATAACCACTTCGCGCATGTGTAGACATTGGACCACACACATCACTGTGTATGAGTCCCAAGAGCTCGCTCGCTCTTTCTCCGTGTCCAGTGAACGGAGTTTTTGTCATCTTTCCCATGAGACATGATTCACAAGTGGCATAAGACTGGTACTCGAACGAATCCAAGTATCCTTCTTTATGTAACTTTGTCAACCGTGTCTCATTAATGTGACCCAGTCTACAATGCCATAAGAAAGCCTGATTTAATTCCGGAGACTTTCTTTTAAGTGTGTTCTGGACACTGAAGACCTGAGCTTGATTCAAAACGTATATACCATATTTCAATGTACCTGACCCAATCAGTACTTGATTTAGGTGGATGTTTACTACATCGCTTACAAAAGTAAAATCATATCCTTCCTTAGAAAGTAAGGATACAGATATGATGTTACAAGTCGCACCTGGCACATAAAAACAGTCACGTAGAATCAATATCTGCCCAGTTGTCAGTCCTAGATGATATTCCCCTACGGATTCAGCATACATGCTCATTCCGTTAGCAACCCTGAGAGTCATATCACCTTTCCTGATAACCCTACGGTTTCTCAAATCCTGTAACGAATTACAGATATGAGATCCTGATCCGGTATCCAATACCCAGGAAGTAGGGTTAACTGACATACAGTTCTCTATCACAAACACACCCGAAGCCGAAGCCACAACATGCTCCGAATTCTTGCTACTGGCTTTACAAGCCCTGCAATCCTTCTGCCCATGTTCATTCCCGTAACAATAGGAACATCCTTCTTTTACTACATCTGTTCCTGAAACTTCTGCCCTTCCCTTTCTTTCTACTTCCCTAGTTTCCTTTAGGGTAGTAGGTAGAGACTGTTGAACTGAGTCAGCATCTGACCCGTTCTTCAACGTGGTCTTCAGGTCCGATAGCTCAAAAGAGCTGGTCTCTGTAAGGACGTTGCCCCCTACAGATGACCCGATAGCCAACCTCGCTGGAAGAAATTCGTTCAAGGTCTCATATCTTGCGATACAAGATTGCTCTCCATATAAAACTTTGTTATGGAGGAAGATAGAAGCTGAGTCCATCTTCTCGTGCTGCCTCTGGTATATACCATCAACTGAGGCTAACACGAGGCACTTGGCTTTCGCACAGTCTTCTTCCGATGTCCTACGAATATCAATATCCGTGACAGGGGAAACTGGACCTGAGACGGCAGGGGTTGGATCAGTTAAGAGGTGTCCCAGCTTGTCCTGGGCAATGGACATCTGGACAGACCTTTGCCAGTCATAACAGTCAGATTCAGTCATTTTATTATCTAGATGTAACCTAGGTGCGGTCACTGGGTCGCTGCAATTAAGAGAGAGAGAAGAAAACACTTAGCATGATGCTCTTGCAAGTTTAGATTGGTTTTTAATTTATCTAAACAGGATGGCTCCCACTGTCTCTCGAATCCCTCCTCAAACCACAAAGGAAGAATTAGTCGGGATCTTTCTCACCGTACAATACTTGCTTAACCGTTCAGCCAGGCCAGTGTCGGTACTTTGAGGGAGGTTTTCCAACGCTTTCGCGAAGTTCCATAATTATGTAACCTCTTTTCCCTGTGGGCGTAGCCCCGCTAACACCTTTCTAGACACCTACTAGGTTTATAGCATTGATCGTTAAGTGAGAGTTTTCTCGAGGAGTAGCATATACTCACAGTAGGATCGGGATCCAAATATCATCGCGTGATAAAACCGAAGGAATCCTACCAGAATCATCACACTCCAAATGGTATGCAGCGCTAGCAAGTTTCAGTACTTTTGAAACTCCCGATATAGATTTTTGCCCCATGCTCTTATGACCTTGACTAAGGCCAACAAATCATAAGTCACATGTTAAGTTCTACCCGTCGTTATCCAGGTTAATTTGAACCCACCCGTATATACCCTTGACTATGGCCAACAAAGCAATACGACTGTCCCAAACCAACGCATTCTATCTATGCAACATATGAATACCCACCAGCTACCAAACACTGTGCCTTGACTAAGGCCAACAAACACAGCTTGAATACTGTTGAATATTTATATGAAACGACGGAGGGCTACGGATGGTTTTGGCGAAACCGTGAACGTAGTGAACTTGATATAGTCGATAGAACGAGATAGCTTTTAAAAGGAGTGGTTCAAGCTCCGCGTTTAAAATGCTTATTTTTGAAAAGAACCGAGTGGTTTTCAAAGTGTTCCAACGACTTTTACTTGGTTTATTTTCTTGCATTAGTTCTTTTAATGCGTCCTATCATTTAATCCTACTATTGCAGAAAACAACCAAAATATGACGTACGCTTATGCCATTCGCATTCGCCACGGGGCCCCGTCATCACCCGTTAGGTTACTTAACTAACGACAGAGCGGGGGCTGGGCTAGCGCGGCTGTAAAACATAAGCAACGCCTAAATAGTTATCATAAATAAATATATAGCAATGATAGACATTACAGATCATAGATGAATACATTGGATATACTAGGAACCCATAATCCGTTCGAGCCTGCAACGAAAAGCGGATTACACGGTCGCGGTGAATAGCCAATACCCCACCCAAGACCCCTACGGATGCGGCAAACTACCCGCCAAGTACCCGAAGCGAAGCAACCTCCCTCACCACCGTGAGTAGGCCACTCGGCACTTCGAGATACCCGGTAGTTTGTGCACCCCCTCCATGGGTCTATCCTAGGAGCAAAAACAGTAAAATGAATTATACAATGACGGCTACAACCCCGACCCGGTTGTGCGGCCAAACAAATAATAATATTACATCAATTTACATGTTACAATGAATGAAAGAAAAAGCAACACTCATCTCACATCCACCCCGGCTATCATCCGCGACAATCCAACCCATTCATAGACACATACCATCATCAATCACAGATCACAGATATGTATAACCCCGACTAATCGACATATAGCGATTAGCCGACGTTCAATACATATAAACATCACAGATATAACCTTTTAGTCAAAGTGTATTGAAGTTCGGAAAAAAATACGGATTTATAGGCCCCCAAAAACAAATTTCTATTCTGGAAAATCTGGGCACATATAAACCATCTTAAAAATCCTAAAACCAAGCCAGAAATACACTGCACCAAACTCGACCCAGTGAAGAGCCAAGACGGCCGCGGTTGCGCGGCAATAGCTTGCTATGGCCGCGGAACCGCGGCTCTTTGGTCAAATCACTGGATCGTTTTTGGTGGTTTTCTTTACAAAACCCTGAGATGATTTTTGGAGTATGACAAATTTTATTTTGAACAGAAAAAAATTTAACAGAAACTTAGGGTTTTGAAAACTCGGTTTTTCGATTTTTTTGATTCGAACTTCGATACACTCTACTACCTAGCTAGTTAATGTTTAGTTAGGCTCTGATACCACTGTAAGTCCACGTTGCCCACCCCGGTACTTGCGGGGAGGCGGAAAACGGAATAAAAATCGAATTTTTATGAGCTTAGGCAACATGGACTACACTATGAAGGATCTTTGCTAAACAAAAACAAGCTAAAGCTAACTAGAAACTAGCTAAGTGCTAGAAAGGTTATACCTTGGGCTTTATGTCCTTCTCTCCTTGCTCCTTGGAGTGGTGGAAGGAGGTCACCATTGTCGTCTTCTCACGTCGAAGAAAGATCCACCCGAAAGCCTCAACCTTTGGCTTCAACTCCAAGCTAGAAGTAACTAGGGTGCAAGAAGTGCTAATCCTTGAACCCTAGATGAGAGTAGAGATTATCAAGAGAGGGTTTTTCTCAAGCTCAAGTGTTTCTCAACACATGAGAGGGGAGAGCTTGAGGGAGAGGAAGAACAAGAGAGAGAATGTGAATAATAGAATGAGAGAATAATATGAAGCATTCTCTCATATATGTGAATTATTGTAATCAGAAAATTAGTGAGATAATTGTCATGGCTTAATCAAGACATGACCATTATCAATTCATTTTTAATGCAAATTGCAAGGATCAAAGAGTATCTTCCAAATGAAATGATGATGGTCAAAGTGTCAACAAGGTCAACAAGTCAAGATGGATCAAATGGTCAACAACCATAACCATGCACAATTATTAAACTAATATCAATTAACAATAATACACACATAAGCATTAGGGTTAATAAAATGACAATAGTCATTAACCCTAATCAAAGTCCTCTCCCTCTGTCTTAAGCAACTGTGCATACGCACCCGTATTCGTGATCCGAGGAACACGAATACAATGAGAAAAAGCCAATCCCAAATCATATACTAGGATCTGGCTTAAACCAAAGCCCGCTAGTATAAGCTGTGCAGACAGCAAACGTGCACAAGTGCGCGGATGTGAACGAACCCTGTCGCAAAACCATGCGACCTCTACTCATTTTGCCTAAAGACGAATAGCTCGCTGTGTGGGACTCTAAAGACTCGACACTACGCTGGCAGTGGGTTTAACCACAGACCGCAAGCGGCACTAGCTGTACGTAACGGTCCCCAGGTAGATGTCGATAAGAAGACTGACGAGGTGAACCCCATCTGAACTCCTACTGAGCCTCTATGTGACAATCTCCGTACAGTCCGGTCTGTTCGTCTGATACATCGCATGGCGGGTCTAGGGGGCGGTGAACGTCAGTCCCCTAATATCGGTACAAGTCGTGTCGGAGTGTAGCCCAGAACACCCTGAGATAACACTGGAAACCTACCAGTATATCTCTCTTGCCCTGGCCAGGGACTACTCGTGTAATGGCTCTCCTGGACACAGCGCGATGTCAACCCCCAATACCGGGAGAGACGAATCCTGTCTAACCGTCACTGCCTTCAAGTGCTTCGGGACTGCACCCAAAAACTACCTGTTTGCACGACTCCTTTGAGCCGTGGTAGGGTAGTAATCAAAGTGCAGTGGGAACACACTCGAGGCGAAGTGACAGTGTCAAGTCAGCGGACTAAGCTGTACTCATGTCACCTGGGAACTGATAACCGACGATAGGTATAATACCAACCAACAGTTCTCGACGAGTCCTGTCCAGTGTACTCGTAACCTAACGAGCACCCGCATACTATCTCAAGTACGACGTACTGACGGCTGTGGGACAGACCGTCTCCCACACTGGGATGAGAAGCGCATACGCTAGTCTACTCTGGAGTATCGATGCCCTGTCTCGATAGTCCAACGACTAGGGACCTGTATAAGGATGTGCTTATAGATCACCCAGCTCCCACGAGTGTGAGCGCCATCACAACGCTGGTAATCAAGCAAAGATCCTAAGGGCTCTACTAATATGTATATCGGCGATATGCTAAAAGAAACACATGCACATATTAAAGCAGAGACAAACCAAGTAGCATACTACCATTTCGAGCAAGATTGTATATACAACTGTGAATATCCCAAGCTTCCATCAAGTAATATACAAACTAGTATGATACAGTAATGGCCTCTAGGGCATATACACTAACAATCTTAACAAGTTCACAGGTATTATTATACTGTCTCTCAGATACATGTTGATAAAGTCCTTAGGGTGTTGGCTTGACTACCAGGACTATGATGTAGATTATACTACTGGGACCTGGATAGTCCATAAGCATATCCTTTAATAGTTCCTAGTCGAGAGTATATCGAGACAGGGCATCGATATTCCAGAGTAGACTAGTGTGTACGTTTCTTGACCCTGTATAGGGGTGATGGTTGATCCCATAGCC
Organism: Agapanthus africanus; assembly: GCA_030015575.1. Lineage (NCBI taxonomy): Eukaryota > Viridiplantae > Streptophyta > Magnoliopsida > Asparagales > Amaryllidaceae > Agapanthus > Agapanthus africanus. Next base: position 218,305,870 of record CM057337.1, on the reverse strand, counting down.
ATTGGTGTTTGACATCAAAGATTGTATACAGGTGCACATTAGAGAATGGGTACACCGAACAGGACTCGCCGAGAACTCCTAGATGGTACTATACCTATCGTCAGATAGCAGTTCTCTGGTGACACTGGTACAGGTTAGTCTGTAGACCCAAGATCGTCATAGAGTCTGTAGGAAAATCCAGCATGACAACAAGGTTTCGGGAGGGATCGTCCATGCCATTTTTCAAATTTTGCCTTGCTAAACAACCCTAACTCTAGAATCTTAACTAAAGATTTATACAATACAACATGTAAATTACTTTACATCTAAGTGAATATGGAATACAACCTTTGTAGAATGGTCCTTCACTTCAATAGCTCCGTGTAGTAGTCTCTTCGCTCCAAGTAGTGTTCTTCCAGACTCTAGAACGGCTCCACAAGATGAAAGGAAGAAGCTTGCACGAAGTCTTCGAGGCCGAAGATGATTTACGTCGAGTAGACACTAACCCAAGCTACCACTTCACTAATTAGGGATTAGTGAAGCTAACACCTTAAACTATGGCTAATCTAGTAGAGGATGATGAAGTAGGATTTTTGCTCACTTTAGAATTAATTTTCTCACTATTATTCTTCTCCTCTCAAGAACCTAGAGAGCTAAGCTGTTGATGAAGAAGAAGATGAAGAGATGAGGCCAATAATGTTATGGAAACCATGGGTGAGAAAATATCATATCCTAACTCATGTAGAGATATAAACATGGCTAATGAGTGTAGGGTTCCTGGGCACGCTTATGAGGTCTCACAAGGCATCAACCATGCCAATTTCAAACATTACAAGTGCCGAGAAACCCTAATACGGATCGTTAACTAGAATTTTAGGCGAAACATGCAACTAGTTAACAACTTAACTAAATGAACGGAAATACAACCTTTGTAGATCCGGTTCCCCACTTCCTTAGCTCCACGTAGACGTCCTCTCCGCTGTACAAATCGGATCTTGGACTCTAGTGTCGACCCCATCGGAGAAATGGGCGGGCTAGGTCATCGACTACGATGCCGAAGATGATCTAGGTCGAGGCATCACAAGATCAAGCTCCCACTTCACCAAGTCATGAAACTTATGAAGAAAACACCCTATACTACTTGGCAAGAGGTAGAGGACGAAGAAATAGGAGGTGGGTTCACTTTAGAATTGGAATTCTCACTCTTTTTCTCATGTTGCCATTGATGGAGGCAAGCTTTTCTTCATGAAGAAGAAGAAGAAGAAGATGATAGAATATTATAAGTATTATCTCAAATAGAAAATAAAAGGAATACTTATCATACTCTAACCATGGTCAAGTGTAGAGAGTAAACTAGGGTTAGGTGAATGGTTAGGGTTAAGCATGAAGACAAAAATGGTGACTTAGTCAAAGCTTCATGAAGCTTCAACATCAAACAAAGAAAGCCACCATTTTCTCTTTTATGCCAAATAAAAAAATAAATAAATAAATAAATAAATAAAAACAAAACCCTAACCATTACATAACCATGGTTTAATCTAAACATACACCCAAACATGCATGTATCATCAAACATGGTACAAGCAAGTGCACAAAAATATATCACATATACAATGTGCACATCAAGTGAGAAAATCCATTTAAAGTGAACAAATATTAGTTAATGCAAAGTAATATATCAAATATATAATTATACATTAAATCATTAAATCAACACTTGATTTAACGATCCGGTCATATCGCATATAACCGACTAATATCCAATGTATCGACTTATCGAATCGATCCTTGATTCGATAACTAGGTTATATCGCATACAACCAATCGAAACATTCATCGCGAGAATGAAATACGGTATCACATACACGCATTATTCTCGGTCCCGCACATATCTCATATGCGCTCCTATTTCGTTTCGCTTGAGCCACGAAACCTCTGTGTAGGACTCTAAAGACTCGTCAATACGCCGGCAGCAGGTGATGATCATATCAAACACCCACAAGCCGCAAACGGTCTGCCAAACGTAACGGCCACCCGGGTATTGAGCGATCAGAAGATCGACAAGCAAGCCCGCTCACACTCGTGTGAATCCAACCAGTAACACTTACCGTACAGTCCGGTCTCGTCGTCTGATATGTCGCATATCTCGCCTAGGGGTGGTAAACGTCAGACCCCAATAGCTCGATAAGTCGTGTCGATATGAGGTCTATAACAGTTCGAGAAACTACAGGTAACACTTACCAGTAAATCTCAGCAACCCTGGCCAGGGATTTCCGGTTATAGCCAATCGAACACAGCGCAACATCAACTCTCTAAACCGGGAGAGACGAATCCCCTCCTATCGCTCATTGTCTCTATGTGATTCGGGACTGTACCCAAAAACCACCATTTTGCACGCCCTCTTGGACGTGGTAAGGTGGAAATCAAAGCACAGTGGGAACCACACAAGACTCTATGACGATCTCGGGTCAACAGACTCTATGACTACTCTGTACCAGTGTCACCAGAGAACTGCCATCTGACGTAAGGTATAATACCATCTGGGAGTTCTCGGCGAGTCCGTCCAGTGTACCCAGTCTCTACTGAGCACCCGTATATCATCTCTGATGTCAAACACCAATGGATATGGGATCATCCATCGCCCATCTGTATGGGTCGAGAAGGTATACGCTAGTCTACTCTGGTATATCGATGCCCCTTCTCGATACATCTGCGACTAGGGACCTTGAAGGATGTACTTATAGACTATCATGTCCCCACTAGTATGATCCGCATCATAGTCCAGGTAGTCAAGTACACATCCTAAGGGCTTTACCAACATGTAACAGAGAGACAATCAGTATACACGTTAAGGTAAAGAGTAACCAGATAGCATACTATCATGTCGAGCAAGAAAGTCCTCCCTATATATGTCCCAGCATCCACTACAATATACATCCTATGTATAGCAATGGCCTCTAGGGCATACATATAACTAACAATCTCCCACTTGCACTAGGGCCATCTGATAGCAGTGGTTGAAGTATCTCATACTCAACCATCCCATAAAAGTCTCTCTCTGGGAAAAGGCCTTTGTGAGTGGATCCGCCGTGTTGTCCTCTGAGTCTACTCTCCAAACCTCGATCACCCTGGAGATCAACCATCTCCATGATCAGGTGATACTGCCTTAGAATATGTCTGGATCACTGATGGGAAGGACGTTCCTTGGCATAAGCCATAACTCTATTGTCACACAATGGGAGGAACTAAGTTCATCTCATGAACCAATATACACCCAGACTTCCTCTTTGGTAGCATCTTTAGTAGCGATATATCTTGCCTTTAATCGTCTAGTTAGCCACAGTATCTAGCTTGGAACTCTTCCAACATACCGTCCCTCCACTGAGGGTAAAGACAATGCCTGTGACTGACATTCAGTCGTCTTTATCACCCTGGAACCCTTCCAGTGATTCTCCCCAGGATCGAATGATACCATCTTACTACATCTAGTGAGTATCCTAACATCCAATTACATCTATCTCATAGATGAAAACTCAGAATTTAGGAGGTATTACTTCGATCCTTTATATGGAGAATCCTTGTGATAAGCGGAGATTGACCGAGCGTAGCATAGGAAACTCCTTCCCTATCAAGAGTATGTCATCCACGTACTCTACGAGGATCACTACCATACTCCCTACTACCTTCTTGTATATACAAGGTTCATCTACAATTTTTATGAAGTCAAACTCTTTGACTACCTCATCAAAACAGACGTTCCAACTCCGCGATGCCTGCTTTATCCTATAAAGCAACTTTTACACGTTTCCGTTGCTCCCACTGTCAACGAAGCCCTCTGGCTGTGTACTTATAGACGCTCTCTTCTAAAACATCATTTTAGAAAAGTAGTCATGACATCCAACTGCCAGATATCGTAGTCATGGTATGTTGCCGTGGCAAGTAGGATCCGGATGGACTTAAGCATAGTCACTGGAAAAGGTTTCATCATTATCCACGCCTGGTCGATGACGAAAACCTTTAACAAGTTTAGCTTTGAAAGTCTCAACTTTTCCATCTACACCAAGTAATCTTCTCAAGATATACTTGCTCCTGATGGGGATTTAACCCTTCAGATATAGCAACCAAAGTCCATACTTTGTTGGTGTACATGGATTCCATCTTAGATCGCTAAGCATCCAGCCATTCTTACAGAGTCCCTACTCTCGATGGCCTGCTCGAAACTAGTTGGGTCATCATCTCATGATGTCATCCTCGCTCCCACTGTCATAGAGAAACCAAAGTAACTCTCAGGTGGGTGAGGAACCCTACTAGATCGACGGAGAGGCTGAAGTTCGTTGGAATCTACTGAATCCTTTGGTTCTATCAAATCATCAGCTGCAGTTTGTATGGCTGGAACATTTCCAGTTCTACATAACAGACCTTGCCTCGAGCTTGTCCGGATTTTGCTTTTAGACATAGGCCGGACAACCCCAAATCTTAACTAGCTTAAGACATGGGCTCTTCCCATACCATATCAAATATGAAGTGGTAGGCAACAGATTTGATTTGAACCCTATTCAATAGGTATGCAGCTTCTCAAGTGCATAACTCCCAAAAAGGAAATAGGTAACTCAGTAGTACTCATCATAGAGCGCACCATATCGAATAGGGTGCAATTGCTCCGCCCCGATATACCATCGTGCTATGGTGTATACGGAGGAGTAATGCTAAGAGAGAATCTCATTCTCCTTTAGAATAGTCCAGGAATTCCATGCTCAAGTATTCTCCTCCCTGATCGCATCAAAGGACATAATACTTATACCCCTTTTTGGTTCTCTACTTCTAACTTATATTCTGTGAATATCTCAAAAGGTTCGGACTTGTGTTTCAACAGGAACATATGTCTGAATCTAAAGAGATCATCAGAGAATGTAATAAAGTTCAAAGAACCGGTCTTGGCATGTGTAGACAGGGGACCTTACATACATCATCATGTATCAGTCCCAAGAGTTCACTAACTCTTTCTCTGTTTCCATTTAACAGAGCTATGGTCATCTTATCTTTGTGACATGACTGGCAAGTTTCACAAGATGTAAATTCAAACTAATTTAAATATGCATCTAAATGTAACTTCAGCTAGTCGGGTCGCATTGATATGACCTACTCTACAATACCTCAAGAAGGATTCGTTCAGTTCTGAACTCTTCCTCTTGTGTGTGTTCTGTATACCAAGAACTGTAGTTTGATTTAGAACATCAATGCTTTTAGATAACGTGCCTGAACCGATCAACTTTTGATATAGGAAATGTTCAAAACATTATCCAACAATACAAAATTTTATCATTTCTTTACTAATAAAGAGACTGACATGATTTTGTATATCAGGTTCGGTATCTAATAACATTCATTCAGAATCAATGTATTTGGGATACAGGGTGACAGTGACCAACAGACTTGGCTGCAACACTTGCCCCGTTTTCTGTCTCATGAAACTTATCACCCGTTCTCAGTTCTCTACCTATCTGTAGCCCTATGTAACAAATTACATATCTGGGATCCTGATCCGGTATCAAATACCCAGGACGTAGAGGACATTTGAGAAACAGTTCTTTGTAATGAACACACCCGAAGGAGATGCATCATATGCACTTTCTTCGTTTGGGCGGCACTGGAAATCCAGTATTCCCCAATTTCCTGCTCTGTCTTATAACAATTATAAGTTGGAGCGGGACCAACGTTCCCCAGCTCAGTATAACAAGCGGGTTCGGTCAATAATCCGTTTTATTATCTTGATTAAGGCGTGACATGATCGCTACCTGGAGAGAGAGAGAAGAAAACACTCAGTGTATGCTCTTGCAAGATTAGATTGGTTATTATTTTATCTAATCAGGATGGCTCCTACCGTTTCTATCAAATCTTCCTTCAAACCCTAAAAGGAAAGACTAGCCGGGATTAATTTCACGCTACAAGTTTGCCAATCTTTCAGCCAGGCCAGTGTCGGTACTTTGAGGGAGGTTCCCCGTGCTTTCGCACGGACCTAATTAATGCAAACCTCGTTTTCCCAGAGACGTAACCCCGTTGACACCTTTCTAGACACCTACTTGATCGGCTAATTGTAATGTGTAAAACTCTCCCAGGAGTAACAATTACTCGCAGCGGGTATCGGGATCCAACTATCTCATAGAAGGTATGCAATCTCATTGCAAATTTCAACACTTGAAATTCCCGATAATTTTGCTCCTAACCTCCTATGACCTTGACAAAGGCCAACAAACCATAGAATGCTAGTCAAGTTCAACCCGTCATTTCCTGATTGAATTAAACCCACCCGCACGACCCTTGACAAAGGCCAACAAGGTCGCACGACTACCCTAACCCAATCTGCATCATATGCATAAGCAGATAAGCACCAGTCAGCTACCGCACACTACGCCTTGACAAAGGCCAACAAACGCAACACGAATACTAACTACTATTTATCTGAAATGACGGAGGGCTACGACAGGTTTTTCTGAAAACCTATTACGTAATGAACTTGATATCGTTTGTAGGATCGAATAATTTTAAAATGGAGTGTTTTTGAGGCTTTTCTAGTTTTGCTAAAGGGGTCACTCCCGGTGAAGGGATCGTCGGCCCTTTCCTCGTCGAATGAGGTGCGGGATATATCATATATATCGCTGTGCAAAGAAAAACTCTTAAAACCAGTCAAAAGACAAACCGAGTGTGTAGCATCTGCCATTTCTTGCTAAAGGAGTCACTCCCGGTGAAGGGATCTCGGTCCTTTCCTTATCGAATAAGGTGCAGGATATATCATATATACCGCTGTTCAAAGCAAGAACTGTAGCTACCTGTTTTATTTTTGAAATTAGATTCCACAACATCTTTAGGTTTCTTTTACTTTCATTAATCATATTAATGAAGTCCCATCATTTAAGTACCTAAACATCACAGATAAATACGACGTACACTTATGCCATCCGCATTCGCCTCGATGTCCCCTCGTGCACCGTTAGGTTAGGTAACTAACAGCAGAGCGGGGCAGGGCTAGCGCGAGTGCAAAACATAAGTAACGTCTATATAATATATCATATATACTATATAAAGTATCCATCACAGAACATATCACATGATCACATCACAGATATCGCAGCAAAAGAATCATATGAAATATTGGATATACTAGGACGTCCGTGTTTTCAATACGAGCCAGTATAAAACACGGATTTCACGGTCGTGATGAATAGCCAAACCCACACCCCTAGACCCCTACGAGAGCGGCAAGCAACCCTACCAATTCTAGGGTTAGGAGACCCAGACTCGACTCCTCGAGTTGGTCTCCCACTGGACCATAGAACCCGGTTACTTGTGCCCTCCTCCTTGGGTCTATCCTAATGCGGAAAAGTAAATAATATACAAAAGGTGACATCTTCCGTAACCAGGAAGTGCCCCAATAAAAGAATATTACATACAAGTTTTTTACATGAAAGAAAATGAAAAACACCATCTCACAAAAAAAAAACCCCGGCTATTCAAACACGACGATCCAATATAACATATCCAGCAACGCATAACATCACATGTCATCAACGTAAGTAAATATGCGTATCCCAATTGTCGTTGACATATAGCAACGAAACCGGCGATATCACATATTACACTTACGGTCACAGAAAAGAAAGTGTAAAACTACAACAGTTGGAATCCGCAACCTTCTTAGACATCGCATGCCTAACCATCTGAATATCTTAGACATAACATGCCTAACAATTATAAACCCCGCATTTTAGTCTCATTTATCGAAAACTCTTTTCAATATCAAGTCGGGCAATTCAACAAGATTCCCGACATCCTGATCGAATGCTCGTCGCAAACTTTAGTAGACGGCCGCACCCCCGACGCCGTCGACGAAGTGCACCAAGGCGGAACACCGCCGCCGCGAGCACCCGAACGGATGCTTTCGGCGACGGGATTCTCCTACAGTCACTTGGTCGGGGCTATGGGGCGTGGCTATCTATTAAGTTTACTGGCGAGTATCCGCGTACGCTACGTGATTGCGACGGACTTTTGATCGCATCAAAATTCCGTGGCAACCGATCGAGTGAGACTAAAGTGCTATGTTTATAACATTCATATCAGTTATCTCATAACTACGTGTGGATTCCAAGTATTGTATCCTATTCCAGATAAATAGAAAATGATAAACTTTCCGATCGAACATCCAAACACCCAAGTTTTCCCGAAACACCTCAACACATGAAACAAGTTTAAAAAACATCCAGTTCATGCCTCAGTACCAACGGTCTAGCCGTAGAAGGGTCAAGCCAACGCCTCATATGTGGCACGCCGTACTGCCCCAAACCCGAAGGTTCAAAGGGCAGTTCAAGACGGTCACATAATCGAGTTAAGGTTTGTTGTCTTCTAGTGGGACCATCGTGTTACTTGCACTACTTAGAACGTCCTTAAACCACAGAAAAATCCAACACTTAGAAATTTTCCGGCAGGGGAAAAGGTGGGTATTTATATCCGGTCGAACCTTTTAATATATTCTAAAATATCCGGAAAGCCACATAGACAAAGTCTGATAATCCGATCGAATCATCTAAGCTCCAAAACACCCCAGAAAACTCAACTCTTGAGTTCATATTAAAAATTCCCAGAAAACTCAGCACCTTCAAAAACAAATTACAGTGCAAAATAGGAAGGGTGACGTCATCAAATGGCCGCGGAACAGCCGCATAAGGCAGGCTTCTGCCGCGGTTCCGCCGCACTTTGGACACATCGTTTTGAAAATTTTGCACCGTAATTCTTAGAATTTCCTGCTGAATTTTTTAAGCATTTTTAATCTGGAAAAAACCCAGTTTTTGAAAAAAGTCCAGAGAGCATTTTGGAATTAGGGTTTCGGTTCGATCGGACTTCAAACTACGTCTACGCATCGTCTAAGGCTCTAGCTAGGCTCTGATACCACTGTAGGGTTCCTGGGCACGATTATGAGGTCTCACAAGGCATCAACCATGCCAATTTCAAACTTTACAAGTGCCGAGAAACCCTAATACGGATCGTTAACTAGAATTTTAGGCGAAACATGCAACTAGTTAACAACTTAACTAAATGAACGGAAATACAACCTTTGTAGATCCGGTTCCCCACTTTCTTAGCTCCACATAGACGTCCTCTCCGCTGTACAAATCGGATCTTGGACTCTAGTGTCGACTCCATCGGAGAAATGGGCGGGCTAGGTCATCGACTACGATGACGAAGATGATCTACGTCGAGGCATCACAAGATCAAGCTCCCACTTCACCAAGTCATGAAACTTGTGAAGAAAACACCCTATACTACTTGGCAAGAGGTAGAGGACGAAGAAATAGGAGGTGGGTTCACTTTAGAATTGGAATTCTCACTCTTTTTCTCAAGTTGCCATTGATGGAGGCAAGCTTTTCTTCTTGAAGAAGAAGAAGAAGAAGATGATAGAATAATATAAGTATTATCTCAAATAGAAAATAAAAGGAATACTTATTATACTCTAACCATGGTCAAGTGTAGAGAGTAAACTAGGGTTAGGTGAATGGTTAGGGTTAAGCATGAAGACAAAAATGGTGACTTAGTCAAAGCTTCATGAAGCTTCAACATCAAACAAAGAAAGCCACCATTTTCTCTTTTATGCCAAAGAAATAAATAAATAAATAAATAAATAAATAAAAACAAAACCCTAACCATTACATAACCATGGTTTAATCTAAACATACACCCAAACATGCATGTATCATCAAACATGGTACAAGCAAGTGCACAAAAATATATCACATATACAATGTGCACATCAAGTGAGAAAATCCATTTAAAGTGAACAAATATTAGTTAATGCAAAGTAATATATCAAATATATAATTATACATTAAATCATTAAATCAACACTTGATTTAACGATCCGGTCATATCGCATATAACCGACTAATATCCAATGTATCGACTTATCGAATCGATCCTTGATTCGATAACTAGGTTATATCGTATACAACCAATCGAAACATTTATCGCGAGAATGAAATACGGTATCACATACATGCATTATTCTCGGTCCCGCACATATCTCATATGCGCTCCTATTTCGTTTCGCTTGAGCCAGGAAACCTCTGTGTAGGACTCTAAAGACTCGTCAATACGCCGGCAGCAGGTGATGATCATATCAAACACCCACAAGCCGCAAGCGGTCTGCCAAACGTAACGGCCATCCGGGTATTGAGCGATCAGAATATCGACGAGCAAGCCCGCTCACACTCCTGTGAATCCAACCAGTAACACTTACCGTACAGTCCGGTCTCGTCGTCTGATATGTCGCATATCTCGCCTAGGGGTGGTAAACGTCAGACCCCAATAACTCGATAAGTCGTGTCGATATGAGGTCTATAACAGTTCGAGAAACTACAGGTAACACTTACCAGTAAATCTCAGCAACCCTGGCTAGGGATTTCCGGTTATAGCCAATCGAACACAGCGCAACATCAACTCCCTATACCGGGAGAGACGAATCCCCTCCTATCGCTCATTGTCTCCATGTGATTCAGGACTGTACCCAAAAACCACCATTTTGCATGCCCTCTTGGACGTGGTAAGGTGGAAATCAAAGCACAGTAGGAACCACACAAGACTCTATGACGATCTCAGGTCAACAGACTACTCTGTACCAGTGTCACCAGAGAACTGCCATCTGACGTAAGGTATAATAACATCTGGGAGTTCTCGGCAAGTCCGTCCAGTGTACCCAGTTTCCACTGAGCACCCGTATATCATCTCTGATGTCAAACACCAATGGATATGGGATCATCCATCGCCCTTCTGTATGGGTCGAGAAGATATACGCTAGTCTACTCTGGTATATCGATGCCCCGTCTCGATACACCTGCGACTAAGGACCTTGAAGGATGTACTTATGGACTATCATGTCCCCACTAGTATGATCCGCATCATAGTCCAGGTAGTCAAGTACACATCCTAAGGGCTTTACCAACATGTAACAGAGAGACAATCAGTATACACGTTAAGGTAAAGAGTAACCAGATAGCATACTATCATGTCGAGCAAGAAAGTCCTCCCTATATATGTCCCAGCATCCACTACAATATACATCCTATGTATAGCAATGGCCTCTAGGGCATACATATAACTAACAATGAGAATAGTTGGGTTAATGAATATCTTAAGTAAAACAAAATTAGTGGACTAAGTCAATGGATCTCCAAGTTTCTACACGCTTCATGCCATGTGACCAATTTCCATCTAATTTGAATTTACTTTAAATAAATAAACCTCACATTATCATGATCATGGCGTGAGTCTCATACACCCATGTAGCATGTGGTATCAAGCATGACACAATAAGAAATACAATTAATAAATATCACATATATATTAAATGCATAAGTGAGAAAAGAAATACTTAATTGAGCTAATATTAGTTAATGTAAATTAATATATCAAATATATAATAATACATTAAATCATTAAATCAACCCTTGATTTAACAATCCGGCTATATCTCATATGACCGACTAATATTATCTGTATCAACTTATTGAATCAACACTTGATTCGATAACCCGGCTATATCTCATATAACCGACCGATATCACATATCGTGAAAATAGAATACGGTATCACATATACGTATTAATATCGATCCCGCACATATCACATATATTCTCTTACTTCGTTTTTCCTGAGCCAGTAAATCTCTGTGTAGGACTCTAAAGACTCGTCAATACGCCGGCAGTAGGTGATGATCATATCAGACACTCACAAACCGTCAGCGGTACTAGCTGGACGTAACAGCTATCCGGGTATTGAGCGATTAGAAGATCAACAAGCAAGCCTGCTCATACTCCTGTAAAGCCTGTCAGTAACACTACCATACAGTCCGTTCTCTTCGTCTGATATGTCACATATCTAGTATAGGGGTGGTAAACGTTAGACTCCAGTAACCGATAAGTCGTGCCGATGTGAGGCTCACAACTGGTCGAGAAACTACTGATAACACTTACCAGTAGATCTCCAAATCAGCCCTGGCCAGGGACTTCCTGTTATAGCAATCGTAGCACAGCGCAACATCAACCCCCAATACCGGGAGAGACGAATCCCCTCCTATCGCTTATTGCCTTTATGTGATTAGGGACTGTACCCAAAAGCCACCGTTTTGCACGTTCTCTTGAACGTGGTAAGGTGGAAATCAAAGCATAGTGGGAATCACACAAGACTCTATGACGATATCGGGTCTACAGACTAACATGTACCAGTCACACCAGAGAACTGCTATCTGACGATAGGTATAATACCAACTAGGAGTTCTTAGTGACTGTTTAGACCAGAATATTGCATTTTAATACCGCTCATTCATTATCTATTTTTTTTATATATCGGTACTATTAACCGGTGTTTGCTCAGTAATACAGATTACAGGCATCCGTAACAAAATACTGGAAATACATTCAAAATCATAGATATATCATTTGTGAGCTGACACTGCAACCAGAACCGCAAACCGACCGATATCCCAAGAGTTATTTTTGCAAAAAAGTGTGTGCACAACATTTTGGTCCAACACATAACATGTGTACACACTAACTTTTGGGGCTTGGACCATGGACATAGGGGGCAGCCATAGCATAATGGCTAGAGCTAGTGGTATGGTGTGATGTGCATTTAATGCAATAAAGTGCGATGTGATTCATATCTACCAAGTTTCCCTCCAAAACCTGGGTGCATCCAAAGCTTTTATAGAGAAAATAAACAACACCAGAGTGATGTGGGGGACAACACAAGAATACACTGCAAATACGGGACCCAGACCTCGGAATTTGGCCGAGCACTTCCCTTCAAGATCCGGCGTCGCCAGCCCCACCACCTCCAATGGGCTCTATCTTTTTGTGGGCCCTTCCTTGTTGCCACGTAGCCCTATTTTTATTGTTTATTTTCTTTTCTTTTGTGCCTATATATAGCAGGCAATGGGCAGGGGTTCATGGTCTCACTTTGTCCAAGTTTTACACTTTTGTTCTTGTTTTCTTTTCTCTTTTCTTGTACATAGCTAATCCCCCTTGAGCTCTCTACCTTAACTTGATCTTGCAACCTCTTCATTGAGCTTGCAAGTTTAAGCTTTGGTCATTGATCTCAAGGGGTTGTATCATTCTTGAAGTTGAATAAAGCCTTCTCTTTTGTGCCTTCATTTCACATGAGTTCTTTACCCTTCTCTTGATCTTGCAATCTCTTCATTGAGCTTGCAAGTTTAAGGGTTGATTATTGATCCCATGGCTTGCCTTGTGTTCTATGGTTCTTAGTGTTATTATCTTTCTCTTTTATTTCTTGCTCATTTACTTTCTTGCACTTTAATTCTTGTCTTTTATTACTTGCAATTTATTACCATGTCATTTAATTACTTGCTTGTAATCTTTTCTTTTCTTTGCTTATCTTTTCTTTTCTCTTTTTGGTTTGTTGTGTTGATATTGTGAATATGTATTGTTAGGAAAAGAAACCGGTATTGTAAGTTAACGTTTCGTTTTCCATTTCCTTTTCCCGTCTTTTCCATTTAAAACTCCGCCCAAACCTTAAGCAAGCGCTCCGTTAAGCACCCTACCCTACCAAGGTAACGGTGATTCCTAACCGCGACCGGTTGCGTTCGGTTTAGCCGGAGGCGAAAGCAAGAGGCAAGAACGGACGGACAAGGGTCAATAAGCCGGATTCTACGAATACCGTGCTTAAGTACCCTAATCCACGTTGTTGCCGATTGATCTAGCTTCATTGGTTGAGTCGGCTCAAAGTTCTTGAATACGGAATCCATTAACATACACTATCCTATTGATTCCTAACATGCTTTACTTGTGCATATAACACATAGGTTTGATAAAGAACTTTCCGCCCTCGTGCATTAACTCGTAAGAACAAGAACGTAAAACGCTCCGTCTCCCTGTGGATCGACCCGTGCTCATCGCGGCTAGCTGCAAAGCGACACCGTCCTGATCGCGGTTAAACTTTAGAACTCTTAAAACTCGACACGCCAAAAGCGTGCGATCAAATGGCGCCGTCTCCAGGGAAACGGTAACGCTTTACTTCTTGTTATTTCGGGTTAATCATTGTACATTTCACTTACACAACTAACCCTATTTTCCAAAACGAACTAAAAATTTCAAAAAAACCAAAACCAAAACAAAAAAAATAAGAAACTAACATCTTTTGTTCTTTGGATTTTGACCTGCTTGCACTCTTTAACTTAACAGAAAAGATAAACAGTACCAGTGAGGTACTAGTGGAGCACTGTGAACACAGAAGAAGATTGGAGTGCCAAATCCAAAACTGACCCGGCGACATTACCTCGAAATCCGGCGTCGCCGGCCAGATCCCCTCCTGTTGCCTCCAAATTTTTCTCTGCGTTCCAGTGTTCTATTTTTGTCTTATTTTTATTGTTTGCGTTTTATAATTTTTAGTGTGCAGGTATTTGAGCATCCGTATCGCTTTTTCCGCACTAATATCCATTTTTTCCGACATTTATAGATTTTTGCGGATTTGCGAACTACGATCGTGGGGAGCAAAGTGTACATTCAAAGCTAAGGTGATTTCGAGGTATAGTGCCAAAGATCCGGGTAGTTTGACCCGCGCAAGCGAACCTTTCAAGCTATTCGGATTTAACTTCAACGGGGGTTTCTAAACCCGAAAATTTATCGGTACGTATTTCTTAAACACCTTCTTCTCAAATCCGACACATCCAATATAATATCTTTGCAGGATTCTTTGCAAGTTTGCTAGCAAACGCTAAACTCGACTAACCCGTATTTGTTGCCGAGCTTAAAAGTAAAAAACGATTGTTTGATTCTTTGAATAATTATTTTTTTATTGAATTGCGCATTGCATACATTAATACGGACTTAAGAGCAAGCGAACCCCACAACATACGGTAAAGGATTTCATCACCTTTTCCGTGGCCCACAAATCATGAACTTGAGCATAACGTTTACCCGCACAAAGTTTAAAAGAAACTAGACTTTAAGCCTTAAGGACTTCGCGCTCACTAGGAGAGGTTAACTGTGTTTAGAACATCGCTTAACGGTATATTGTTTACGGGGTGCCTTGGAAAGTGTTAACGGCGAAACCACCAAAAGAGAAAGGGTTATTTAATTAAGGACCTTCGCAAAAGCGTCGAAAAACCTCCCCTTATCTCTGCACTTACCTGGCCTCGTGATCAGTATATCTTGAGCCCATTTCTCGACACAGTTTTACTTCGACAATCAAGTTCTCGAGCAGGTCTAGTTGACCTAGGTGAACCCTAGACCAATTAGGCGCGTGGTATTTTTGTGTCGTGATTATTTTTGTCCAGATTCTTTTTGTGTATATACTTCATTCTTTTGTTAATAACTAACTTAAAAATAAAAAATAAAAAAAACCTACATTCTTTTTCTTCTCTTCTTCTTCTCTTCATATCATGGGTACCCTACCTCGCAAAACTCTTGCCGAACTTTAGTACCCACAACCAGATATTACCTCATACGGTTCTTGCTTTGGTCGAACTTCGAACGACCCCTCCATGCCCAAAATCTCTTTGAAAGATCGGATAGACCGTCTAGGATGAACAACTGGACCCCGCAATCCACCTTGTATCAACCATTTCAACCTTCACCACCTTCTCACGTTGATACCACTTTTTCGTGTCATGTTGTAACTCCAAGACCTATGTCTATTGCTGAATATATTGAACAATCTCGTAACCGATCTTTCACTCCTTTCACCACTTCAAATTCTTGGGATCAACAATTCCATTTACCTTCTTATCCAAATGTTGATCCTCCTCGTATCCAGCCATTCAATTCCTACCAGTCCTACCTGACTTTAGCACCTTCCCTAGACATTGGTTCTGAACAGCCTTTTGGGAGTTTTCAGTATCCAAACAATTTTGAATCTTTTACTGAAACCCCTTCACAACCTATGTCTAGTCTAGAACAGTCATTGGAAGGCTTTCGGGTAGCGTCATGCAAATAGATGATGGATTTGAATGCGTCCATGGCCGCCCTCATACAACCTACTGACCCGGTAGCTAGTTTCCAACTAGCTCCACATTTTCCAATGTATGATGAGGCGGTAGGACAGGTTGAGAATTTGAGTGTTGAGAGTGAGCTATACACCCTTCCAAATCAAACCTACCCATCCCCAATTGAATCCCACAACTCTGGATTTGAATGTCTATCAAGTGTTCCAAATGATTTATCAGTTGAAGATAGAATGATTAATGAGTTTTGCAACTTTATAGTGTTTGATTTACCCGATTGTGAAGGGACCTTGCCAAGTGAAACCAATCCCAACCCTTTTAACCTCTACATCTCCATCTTAGAGCCAAAATTGATTGATATCCATGCTTTTGTTGAGGTGTCTGAGAATATTGATTTTCACTTGATTGAGGATATTGACGCTGAGAATATTTTGGATGATGAACCCGTAGATTTGGCTGAGTTTTTTTCTCCAATTCATCATCCCGAGTCTTTAACTGTTTTTCCCGAACTCCATATGCGTCTTGATTTTGATGATAAATGCATGGATGAGCTTAACATTGAGGAAAATTTTGAGGATATTTTTGAGGATGAACCAGTTTTGCTTGATGAGTCGGATTTTCCAATTCATCCTGTTCCTTTCACTGACTGTGTACACCCTCCTGAACCGTTAATTTTGACCCTTCCTCAATCACTTCCCTCCATCCTTTCCATCGTTCCGACCTTGCAAGAAACCATATCATTTTCACTTCATTTGTCTGGTTTACCAAGTTCGGCGTATCCATGTTTTCTTACGAATCTTGAGGGATTTGACCCCATTTCTCTATGGGTTAATAGATTAGCACAAACGCTTCTTACACATCGGTCATCACAAATTGCGCTAATCTATTCAATCCATTTTCACCCTTAAGTTCATACTCCATTTCTTTTTCCCTTCCGCCATTCTTCTTCTCATATACCGAGACCGTATTCAGCTTCTATCTCCATACGGTCTCACGTATACTCCGTTTCTTTCCTCTTCACCTTCTTTCACCAACCCGCATATTACAGAGATAGAATTTTTGAATGGTTGGTGTTAACTTTTGGCCTGTGTAAGGCCTTGTATAGTTTGATACTGTTCTCATTCCCGCCTAATCCTGAACTTCAACGCTTAACAGTGGAAACACTATTTTACTTAAGTTTGGGGGGGACTCTTTTTTTGTATATATTTTTGGTTTTATTTTTTGTTTTGTATATATTTCTTTTGGAAAGCGCCGACAATTTTGACCCTCTTGGTGTAGCCTGACAGTGAGGGCACTGTCAAGTTTAAGTTTGGAGGTGTGCTCGGTAAGCTTTCTTTCCTTTGCATTCATTTGTATATTCTGCATTTGCATACCTATATAAAACCCAAAAAAATCGAAATTTTTTCCAAAAAATATAAAAACTTTGTCGTCAAGTTAGCTAATAGGGTAACCTAGATTTTGATTCCGAAAGTTTAGTTGATACGTTAGAAATAACTAAATCCTAGGCTTAGGAATTGAAAACCCTAAAAATAACCCTCATTCTGTTTAATTTTGGCAAGTATACGTCCTTACAGTTTTTTTTTGAGAAATAGGTAATCTTGATTTCAGTTCTTGAGTCAAGTCGAGATGAAGGAAAAGTATTGAAGCTTTACTGAAAGGTAAGTCTGAAAAATAGTTTCTATTTTTAAGTCCAAATTTAGAAAGTATATACCCTACAACCGCACATACACGCACCTTGAAACTTGGGATAGTAGAGGATACCTAGAAATACTCTTGCCTGAAAGCCTAATATGAAAAAAAAACGATATTTAAAGCTAAACACCTAAAAGAGAATCATTGAAAAATATATCCGGTCTTGAAAAGAAAAAGAAAAAAAGAAAAGAAAAAAGAAATAAAGTCAAGACCTGGAAACTGCTATTTATGCTTTAAACTCACACATTCAGTAATCGGCCGTTAGTGCCTCAAGAAGCATTAATAGTCGCATGAAAGGTGTGCGAGAAAATCCATCCATCATTAAATGAAAAGAAGTAGTATTAGGTATTAGGGCAAGGGTATTATATCTTGAATTGAATTCTTGAGTGTAGGGGTGCAAATTTACACACACGTAGGGGTATACAATCGTTGTTTGAATGACAAATAGAATTAAAGACTACGACTTATGTTTTCTGTAAAGTTGATAAAAATCCCTGATTTGAGACCGGGCTTTAGAAAGAAAACTCAGGAGATACCAACATCTTTCTAAAACTTTTTTGGAACGTATAGGATCTGAGGTTAAATAGATAGGAGGCGTGAAATATAAGGGTTGGATATTTCTAACTTAGGATGATAGAATTTCTAACCTAGATACTAAACTGTAGGAGTAGAATCGACGTTAAGTTATGAAACTAGCTTGACGGGATTTTGTGGGTAGTATCCACTGAAAACCCTGAGGAGACCACTGTTGGATATGTATGCCCTAGAGGACATTATTGTATAGTACTAGTTTGTATAATACATTTTGGAGGCTTGGGATATATATACGGGTTTACGACAGTCTTGCTCGATATAGTAGTATGCTACTTGGTTTGTTTCTATCTTAATATGTGTTTATGTTTCTTTTAACATATCGCTAAAAACATATTGATGGGGCCCTTAGAATCTTTGCTTGACTACCGGCGTTGTGATGGCGATCACACGAGTGAGGGCTGGGCAGTCTATAAGCACATCCTTATTTTGGTCCGTAGTCGTAGGATTATCGAGACAGGGTATCGATACTCCAGAGTAGACTAGTGCATACGCTTCTCGTCCCAGCAGGGGAGATGGTCTGTCCCACAGCCATCAGTACGTCGTACTGGAGATAGTATGCAGGTGCTCGTTAGGTTATGAGTACACTGGACAGGACTCGTCGGGAACTGTTGGTTGGTATTATACCTATCGTCAGTTAACAGTTCCCAGGTGACATGAGTACAGCTTAGTCCGTTAACTTGACACTGTCACTTCGCCTCGAGTGTGTTCCCATTGTTCTTAGATTACTACCCTACCACGGCTCTATTGAGTCGTGCAAACAGGTAGTAGTTGGGTGCAGTCCCGAAGCATTTGGAGGCAGTGACGGTTAGACAGGATTCGTCTCTCCCGGTATTGGGAGTTGATATCGCGCTGTGTCTAGGAGAGCCATTACACATAGTCGTCCCCGGCCAGGGCAAGCAAGATTTACTGGTAGTGTTTCCAGTAGTTTCTCAGGGTGTTCTGGGCTACACTCCGACACGACTTGTACCGCTATTAAGGGTTGAAGTTTACCACCCCGTAGGCCCGACATGCGATACTCTAAGACGAACAGACCGGACTGTACGGAGATTGTCACGTTCAGGCTCAGTAGGAGATCGGATGGGTTCACCTCGTCGGTCTTCTTATCGGTATCTACCTGGGGACCGTTACGTACAGTTAGTACCGCTTGCGGCCTGTGGTTAAACCCACTGCCAGTGTAGTGTCGAGCCTTTAGAGTCCCACACAGAGGGTTATTCGCCTTTGGGCAAAACAGAGTAGAGGTCACATGGTTTTGCGACGGAGTTCGTTCACATCCGCGCACTTGTGCACGTTTGGTGTCCGGGCAGTTAATACTAGCGGGCTTTCGTTTAAGCCAGATCCTAGTATTTTTTTTGGGATTGGTTTTGTCTCATTATATTCGTGTTCCTCAGAACACGGATGCGGGTGTGTATGCAAAGTTGACAGAGGCAGAGGATTCTCATTAGGGTTGTTGACCGTTGACTTTTTCCAAACCCTAATGAGAATGAGAGATATGATTAATGATATTAATTATGGATAATTGTGCCATGGTTAGGTTGACCATTTGTCTTTTGTTGACTTTTTTATTTTGGTTGACCGGTTGACTTATGTTGACAATTTGACCATCATCATTTCACATGAAAGATGTTTCTTGATTCTTGCAAATTTCATTTAATGTGAAATGATAATGGTCATTCCAAATGAACCATCACATTTATCTTTATTGTTATTATTATTATTTCATATTATCTCTTTTGTGAGCATGGTTGTAGAATTCTATTCTCATTCTCTCTTGCACTTTCTCTCTCATGCTTAGTTCTTCCTCTTCCTCTCTCAAAGCTCTCATCTCTTATGTGTTGAGAACCATGAGCTTGTGAGACAAAACCATCAAAACTTCACTCTACTCATTTTAGGGTTCTAGGTTTAGCAAGCCAAGCACTCTAGTTACCTCTTGGTTGAGGTAGGAGCTCAAGGTAGAGGCTCTCGGGTGGATCTATTTTCGGCAAAGAGAAGTCGACGAGGAGGAGCCGTCCACGCCACTCCAAGGAGCAAGCAAGGAGGAGGACCACAACAAGAAAAGAACGAGTTCAAGACCTTGGTATAACCATTTAACATAGTAGCTAGAACTTGTTGTTTGTATGTTATTTTTTGTTTAGCAAAGATCCTTCATGGATGGTCCATGTTACCTTGTGAGAAAAATTTGATTTTTACCTATTCCGCCTCCCCGAAAGAACCGGGGTGGGTAACGTGGACCTAACAGTGGTATCAGATCCTAGCTAAACAACAACTAACTGTTAGCAAAGTGTTTAGAACTTCGATCCGGAAAAAATCGCAAAATTCATCTAAAATCATGCACTTTCTGCTGATTTTTAAAACAGCTCTAAAAATAATTCCACATACCTTAAAAATCGGTGCAGGGTTTTTTAGGAACAAGCAAGAAAAACGAGCCTACGACTCGTTCAAAGCGCCGCGGAAGCGCGGCGAAACCAAGCGTTTCGCCGCGGTTCCGCGGCCGAGTTGACTCGGCCGCGACTCGGATTTCTTGCAGATTGTTCAGAATGATGTTTTGGGATTTTTAAGATATTTTGATTCTTCCTAGATTATCCAGAGAACAATGTTATGTTTGGGGTAGTTACAAATTGGTATTTTGATCGAAGTTCTACAAACTTTTGCTAAATGGTTATATCTGTAATGTGATATATGCACTGAACGTCGACTAATCGCTATACGTCGATTAGTGGGGGTTGTGCATATCTGTGATCTGTAATGTTGTTGGATTGTGTATATGAACTTGTTGGATTGTCATGGATGAATAGCCGGGGTTTGTGAGATGAGAGTTTCTTTATCTTTCATTTGATGTAATATGTAAATTGACGTAATATTATTTTTATGGCCGCACATCCGGGATAAGGTTGTAGAGGCCATTGTATATTATTTCTTTTACTGTTTTTGCTCCTAGGATAGACCCAAGGAGGGGTGCACAAACTACCGGTTACTTTGAAGTGCCGAGTGGCCTACTCACGTTGTTGAGGGAGGTTGCTTCACTTCGGGTACTTGGCGGGTAGTTTGCCACAACTGTAGGGGTCTAGGGTGGCGTTTGGCTATTCATCACGACCGTGTAATCCGTGTTTCGTTGCAGGCTCGAACGAAACGCGGATTCCTAGCATATCCAATGTGTTCATCTGTGATCTGGAATGGCTATCATTGCATCTGATGAATGTATATATCTATATATGATATCTAGTAGGCGTTGCTTATGTTTTGCATCCGCGCTAGTCCAGCTCCCGCTCTGTCGTTAGTTAAGTAACCTAACGGGTGATGACGGGGGCCCGTGGCGAATGCGGATGACATAAGCGCACGTCATATTTTCGTTGTTTTTTGCAATGGTAGGACTAATTGATGGGACGCATTATATTAATGCAAAGAAAAAAAAACCTAAAAGACGTTGTTGGAACAGTTTTCAAAAAGCTGTTATTGCAAGGACATTCTCTTTTGTTTTGCACAGAGTTATTCGATTATGAATGCCCAGCACCTCATTCGACGAGGTAAGGGCCGAGATCCCTTCATCGGGAGTGACCCCTTGGACAGAAGTTTGCGTCAGGGTATAGTCGATTATTCTTGCTTTGCATCGAGGTATTCAGTTTGGAATATCCTGCACCGCATTCGACGAGGAAAGAGCCGAGATCCCTTCACAGGGAGTGATCTCTTTAGTAAAAGTTTTCGCCACTATATTTTATAAAAAAAAGGCAATCATGTTCCTTCAACTATATCAAGTTCATTACGTTAACGGGTTTTCGCCAAAACCCAGCCGTAGCCTTCCGTCATTTCGGATTGGTATTGCTTAGTATTCGTGCTACGTATTTCGTGCTCAGCCGAGGCGTAGTGTACGGTAGCTATGTAATATTTTTCTGTAGCATATAATGTGATTGGTTGGGACAGTCGTGCGGTCATTTTGGCTCAGTTAAGGACTCATACGGATGGGTCTAATGCAATCAAGATAATGACGGGTTGAACTTGACTAGGATCCTTTGATATGTTGGCTCAGTCAAGGTCACTTGGGTCCTAGGGGAAAAACCACATCGGGAGTTTCAAACATACAGGAAACTTGCAGATTTTGCATACCTTCTGGAGTGTAGTGACTAGAGTGGATTCCATCTAGGTCATTACACAATGATAGTTGGATCCTGATTCCACTGATGAGTTGGATTACTCTCGAGAGATTATTTCACATAACAATCAATGCTATAAACCAAGTAGGTGTCTAGAACGGTGTTAGCGGGGCTACGCATCCAGGGAAAAGAGGTTATTTAATTAAGAATCTTCGCGAAAGCGTTGGAAAACCTCTCTTGAAGTACCAACACTATCCTGGCTGAAAAGTTAAGCAAGTATTGTGATGTGCAATTAATCCTGACTAGTTCTTCTTTTAAGGTTTGAAGAAGAATTTGAGGAAACAGTGGGAGCTATCCTGGTTAGATAAATTAATAAACCAATCTAATCTTGCAAGAGCGCACGCTGAGTGTTTCTTTTCTCTCTCTCCAGGTAGCAACCATTTCACGCCCTAATCAAGATAATAAAATGTATCGCTTGACCGATCCGAATTCTTATTCGGGGCTGGGGAACGTCGGTTCGGCACTAACTTATGACAACAGTCATAAGTATGAGAAAGGGAAAGAGGATTGTATGGATTCCAAGGATACCCAGTTGAAGAAGAAGCATAGTTTTGCATCTACTTCAGGTGTTCTTGTAATTGAGAACTGCTTTACGGTCAGCCCTACCTCCTGGGTACTTGATACCGGATCAGGATCTCATATCTGTAATTTATTGCAGGGACTGAGAAAAAGTAGGAAAGTTGCACCTGGTGATATGTCGCTCAGGGTAGTGAACGGAGCATAAGTTAATGCTGCAGCCGTCGGTGAATATCACATAGTGTTGCCAAATGGCAATACTATGATTTTGAACGATTGCTACTATGTACCTTCCATGGTTTGCAACATCATATCAGTTTCTTTACTCAATAAAGATGGATATAACTTTGTTCTTGATAGAAATATCATGAACATTTACCTTCATAAGGTACTGGTTGAAGAAGTACACTGTGTAATGGTATCTACGTTCTAAATCAGAATACAGTTCTCAATGTACAAAACACACGCAAGAGGAAGAGTTCAGATACGAACGAATCCTACTTATGGCATTGTAGACTTGGTCATATCGGAGAGAAAAGACTAAGTAAGTTGCATAAAGATGGACTCTTGGATACGTTCGAGTTTACATCTTATGAAACTTGTCAGTCTTGTCTCAAAGGAAAGATGACCAAATCTCCGTTAACCGGACATGGAGAAAGAGCAACAGAGCTCTTTGGACTCATACACAGTGATGTATGTGGTCCGATGTCTATACATGCAAGGGGTGAGTTCTCGTACTTCATCACATTCACTGACGATCTCTCTAGGTTCGGATATGTGTGTTGGATATAGTGCCCTCAGAGTCAATTATTGGATCACAGGCACGTGATTGCAAAGATTGAGGGAGGACCTGTACCGGTAGGACAGTCTTACTCAAGATGATAGTATGCTATCTGGTTTATCTTTATCATCGTGTACTGCTTTAGGTGACCTTACAGGTCGCTATTACACGTTGATAAAGCCCTTAGGATTTTTGCTTGACTACCAGCAGTATGATGGCGATCATATACGTGGGAGATGGGGTCTATAAGCACATCCTTAAAAGGTCCCTAGTCATAGGAGTTTCGAGACTGGGCATCAATACTCTATTAGTAGACTAGTGTATACAGTCGAGACCCCGACGAGGGGCGGTGGCCGGTCTCACAAGCCATTGGTGTCAGTTGGATCACCTAAGATGTATACAGGTGCTCATTGGGTTATGAGTACACCGGACAGGACTCATCGGGAACATGCTAATTGGTATTATACCTGACGTCAGATAGCAATTCCCTGGTGACATGTGTACAGGTTAGTTCATCAACTTGAGATCATCATTTGTCTCGTGTGAGTTCCCACTGTGCTTTGATTACTACCCTACCATGGCTCAAAAGAGTCGTACAAACAGGTTTTAGTTGGGTACAGTCCCGAGCCACATGGAGGTAGTGAGCGGATCGGCAGGGGTTCGTCTCTCCCGGTATTGGGGGTGAGGTCGCGCTGTGTCTAGGAGAGCCATTACACAAAGCCCTCAGCCGAGGCAGGAGATTTACTGGTAGGTATTCCAGTAGTATCTCAAGGTGTTCTGGGCTACACTCCGACACGACTTGTACCGCTTTTGGGGGTCTGACTTTTACCAACCCCCTAGGCCTGCCATACAATACTCATAGACGAACGGACCGGACTGTACGGATATTGTCACTGACAGGCTCAGTAGGGTGTCAGGATGAGTTCTCTCATCGACCTCCCTTTTGGTCAATACTTGGTAGCCCGTTACGTACGGCTAATACCTCTGACGTGCTAGTAGTTAAATCCACAGCCAAAGTATTGACGAGTCTTTAGAGTCCCCCACAGACAGTTTCTCAAGTTTTGGGCGAAACGTTGTACAGGCCGTATGATATATGGCAGGGTTCGATCTTATACGTGCGGTATTGCACGGATCATGATCGGACGGATCATACTAGTGGGCTTTGGTTTAAGCCGGATCCTAATATTAGATTTGTTGGATTACTTTAGTCTCATCGCATTCGCATTCAGTCGGAATGCGGATGCAGGTATATATACAGTTGAGGGGTATCCTTGTGATCCGTCATGAGTTTATTTTAGATGTTGCCGGATCTTTTTGTTGGACCAAACATTTAGATTAATGCTTTTAAATGGAAATTGTGAGCTATATGTCATGATATGAAGCATTTATTGTGACACATGCACAAGTGGTAACTCATGGTATCTTTCTTTATGCATGTGTCACATAATGTGATGGATTTGTATTGAAATGATAGGAGAGAGAGAAAGGCAACCATATGGTTGTAGTTTACTCTTGTATTATTCTTGATCTCATTCTCACTCTCATTATCATTCCATAACAAAAGAAAAGGAGAGAAAGCCTTCTCTTCTTCTTCTTCCTTTTTCTTCTCTAGCTCACCAGTTTTCATTAATGGCAACACCTTCAACCTCCATCCAAGCAATGGATGCAAGAGAAAAAGTGATCATAAACATTCTCTACAACACCTTGGACACGTCGGCTAGCACACTTTGTGCCCGAGTTGCTTCGGATGAAGCGGGAGCCCGTAAAAAGACTCGTAGATGTGGTGCCCTTTCCGACGAGGAGATCGAGACCGGAGTTGCTGCGAGGAGCTTGGGATGGTGGCCAAAGACCGTAGGACACGGATCGATCGGTATAGCCTTCTATCCCTTCTCTAGATAGCTAGTTGTAGGTTAATGGTTCTATCCGCGTTTTAAGCATACGATAGCATCGGTTTTCAAGTTAAGAAAAATTTTCGTTTCCGCATTTTGGCCTCGGAAAGACGGCTGGGGCGCTACCGTAGTCTTACATGGTATGAGAGCCACGCCATTAACCTTTACTAGCTTGCTCTAACATGTTTAGAACTTCGATCGGACGAAATTTTCAAAAACTGTGTTTCCAAGTCATCAGTTTCTGTCGAAATTTTTCTGTTCTCAAAAAATTATTTGGTGTATTGCAGAAAATCAGGCAGGGTGTTTTAAGAGAACTGAGAAAATTTGGTGGGCTGATATTACTGTAGCGCGGCGGATCCACGGCCGTACCCACGTTTTGGCCGTGGATCCGCGGCCGTACTGTAGCCACAGAGCACCAAATTTCTTCAGTAGGTCTCTGTCTTGGAAAAAGGGTTTCTGGTAATTTTATTTTGGGCCCAGATTTATTTGAGTACTGGGTATTGTGCTTGGGGCCCACTTCGGGAAATTTTGTCTATCGAAAGTTTTAAACATGTTAGTTAACAGTATTTATATTATATCTGCGACCGTGAATTTCATTTGATCGGTAAATCCTGTTTAATTGCTATATCCCTTTTAGACGGATTTGTGAACGTGACATTCACGTTGATGTTCTGTGTTGTGCTGTGATGTTGCGAATTTGTCGTGGTGGATAGCCTGGATGCAATGTTAGCACCGTTTGGTATTGTTTGTACATTTGATATTGCGGAGCGAGCGTCCGACATGTGGACTGCCGTCACTGCCTGTTTGTATATTATTCTTTTGGGACACGACCGGGCTGAGGTCGATGTACCCGTTGTATATATTTTACTTTCTGTACTAGGATTACCCCGCGGAGGGGTGCACGGATAGCCGGGTTCTAGAGGGCAACGGGCCCGCATCTCATGGCTTTGAGACGGAGGGGGCTTCACTCTAGAATTGGCGGGCTATTCGCCGCACTCGTAGGGGGTACAGGTTGACCCAAGGAGGGGTGCTCAAGTTACCGGATTCCGTGAAGTGCTGGGTGGTCCATTAACTTTGTTGAAGGGGGCTGCCTCGCTTCAGGTTTTGGCGGGTAACTTTCCGCGCCCGTAGAGGTCTAGCATTTCATTGCACAGGCTATCCACACGACCAGGGGAACGTCAGGTTTCAGTAGCGGCTCTATGAAACCCGGGGATCCCAGATTATCTGTTTTGTTCTGTGATGCTTATTACATTTCTGTGATGTTGCATTTTATCACGCCTTGAGCGATTATTATATATTGATATATATACTAGTAGATGTTGTATATGTTTTACACCCGCGCTAGTCCAGTCCCCGCTCTGTCGTTAATTAAGTAACCTAACGGGTGATGACGGGACCCAGTGGTGAATGCGGATGGCATATACGTACATCATATTTTTGTTCTTTTGTGGTGTGATTAATTGATAGGACTGCATTGATTCGGATCAATGCAAGCTAAACAAACCTATTCTGATGTTATTGGAACAATTTTCAAAAAGCTGTTATTGCAAGGACGTTCTCTTTTGTTTTGCACAGTGGTATTCGGTTATGAATATCCAGCACCTCAGTCGACGAGGCAAGGGCCGAGATCCGTTCTCCGGGAGTGACCCCTTGGACAGAAGTTTGCGTCAGGGTAATAACTTCACTATAGCCGATTGCCTTTTTCTTTGCATCGTGGTATTCATTTGGAATATCCTGCACCTCATTCTATGGGGAAAAAGCCGAGATCCCTTCACCAGGAGTGACCTCTTTAGCAAAGGTTTTCGCCACTATATTTTTATAAAAGGTTATCTGGTTCCTTCAACGATATCAAGTTCATTACGTTAAAGGTTTTTTGCCAAAAACCAACCGTAGCCCTCCGTCATTTCAGATTAATATTGCTTAGTATTCTTGCTACGTATGTCATGCTCAGCCGAGGCGTAGTGTGCGGTAGCTCTGTAATGCTTTTCTGTCTTATGGATATGTGATTGATTAGGACAGTCGTAGGGTCATTTTGGCTCAGTCAAGGACTCGTGCGGGTGGGTCTAATGCAATCAAGATAATGACGGGTTGAAATTGACTAGGATCCTTTGATATGTTGGCTCAGTCAAGGTCACTTGGGTCCTAGGGGTAAAAACACACATCGGGAGTTTCTAAAGAAACAGAAACTTGCCAGACATACGCATACCTTTTGGAGTGTGATAATGTGAGTGGATTCCATCACATTATCATGCGATGATAGTTGGATCCTGATTGCTACTGATGAGTTGGTTTACTCCTCGGGTGATCCCGACTAATTCTTCTTTAAGGTTTGGAGGAGAATTTGACGATACAGTGGGAGGTTTCCTGATTAGATAAAGTGATAACCATTCTGATCTAGGTTAGAGTGCACGCTGAGTGTTTCTTTTCTCTCTCTCTCTGGCAGCAACCATGGCCCGACCCTTGACTATGACTCAGTGACCAAGATTAACCGAACCTTCTTATAACACTGGCTTTTGGATTGTCAAAGTTGCATACCTCATTGCCACTCCTACTCTTTCCCTTTTCTCCAGGACACCCCGTATTATTACGAACATCCACTTCCATTGGATAAAACCATCGTATGGTTATATACGAACTCGAAGGAACTTGTTCCAGATTCGAGGATGGTTTCCGGTTCTGGAGAAAACGAATAGGACTATTCAGTTGTATTTTCCTTTTACCTTCTCTCAGGTTGCGAGTGCTCCTTGGATTAGGATGGTACACCTATTACGCTAATTGGATAGTCTTCTTCCAAACCATAGACAGGTGCCGAACGGTGGGGAATGAAGAAAACCAATTAGCCTAACGATGGTGTACAGAAGGTAATAAGTTAGGACAAATAAAGGGATTAGAAAGAGGGCAAAGTAAATTGCGACTGCTATTCACGAACAAACCAAGTATTTCATCGCCACTCCTACTTCACCTTTGTATTTCTCCAGAACACTCCGTATCACTACGAAGATCCACAGTTTATTGGATACTCCATCGTATGGTTATATACGAACTCGAAGGGACTTGTTCCAGTTCGGGGATGGATTCTGGTTCATGCGAAATAGGAATCAGGTTTATTCAGTTGTCTTTTATCTTTACCTTCTCTCGGGTTGCAAGTGCTCCTAGGATTAGGGCAGTACACCTATTATTCTTATTGTATAGTCTTCTTCCAAACCATAGGCTGGTGCCAAACGGTAGGGAAGGAAGAAAACCATTTGGCCTAAAGGGGTGTACAGAAGGCAATGACTAAAGACATATATAGGGATTTGGAGAGATGGCAAAGAAATATACAGTTACAGTTGCGAATTTGATAATGGAAGAGGCATTACTAGGAATACCCGAATACCCCTTCGAAACATTTACATGTTTCAGTTTCACTGTGCATTGTTAATAGAAAACTGATTTCCCAATTAAACCCTTGCTCCAGGGTATGTATTACCAGGTTTGATTCTCACATCTGTATGGTTTCACAGATGATGAGTGGGAGTAAGTTATTGGGAATTAGGTGATCATCCTCATTATATCGGAATTCGTTGTAATTGGTGATATTTGAGGAAATCACCTGGGTTGTTTGCCGGACGACAAATATTTGGTTTTGAAAATCCGTTATAATGCACCAATTTCAAATTGATATATCTGTACGTTATTTTTATAAAGTAAGATATAACTTTTTGAAATTGTGTCTATGACATTTACCTATATCAGTGGATGGTTAGGTAAGGAGCATTAAACAGCGGTGTAATTCTTCATAACCATAGTACAGTTTTCAACCTACGACGCACAAGATTTGAGTTATTCAACTCAGGGGACTTATACAGAGTATTGTATGTTGTCCAGTGTCCATTAGGACAGAGGGGTTGGTCCTCATACTATATTCTGTTTACTTTTGACTTCTCTAGTTTTAGACAAGTGTTTCGTAGAAATACAAGGTCTAAGTTTTGAGAAGTTATAGGTATAAGAATAAAGTAGAGAACCAGGTATTGCAAGTATCAGGATTCTTCAAGGTGATCGAAGATGTAGATACTTGTGTATGGTATTCAGTTGATAGTAATGATTAAGAGAACTTGCTTCTCTTTCAGGTTACTCATAATTGGATGCATTCCTAAGTTGAGTAACGCTGATCGTCCTCCTTCCATTTAGTTGGCATGCACTGAAGACAGCTGCATGATTTGAATCTGGTTCCAATTAAACCAGTGCCTCTGTTTCTATATTGGATATAGAATAGTTCATATTTTAACAATGTTAAGGTACGGGGAGTTGTCCGGCTTATGCTTAAAACCAGACTCTGGATAACTCAAGGCACGTTTCTGTAATGGCTGTTTGTGGGTTGACCCGGGCTATGACGAGGGTTGATTTTCTACCATCTAGAAGATCAATAGTTATATTGTTCTTGACTCGCCACAGTTTTAGTAAAATGGATTTTTTTCAGAAAACAATAGTGGGAGTATGGTAGAACTGGAAGTGATTCCAAAACCGCAAACGATTACTGAAAATTTGATAAGAACTTAAAGATTCGATCTGGTTTGACATTCCATTAGCCACTCCGCAGATATAGTGGGTAACCTCAGGCACTCGAGAGGTATTTCGGTATGCTCAAAGACGGTGACAGGGAGGTTCTTGTTTACCCAGACTTGACACTACTGTTGTTCCAGGCTATGAGACCCGGCAGAAGGATGAGTATAGCGCCGTTTTGAAATGGCTTTAGAAGTGCACGTGTATATTATTCTGCCAGAGGGTTGTCGTAGTCAGTGGGAGCAGCGGAAGCATAGTGGACAAATAGCTTATGTCTATTTATAGACTAAAGCGGATATAGCGGAGATAGATCATCTATTTCTGATGTGACAGTCATAGGTTTGACTTCATCAGAATAGGGGAAGGATCTGTTAAGAAGGTAGTCGGTGTGATGTCCTGGTATTTGGATGATATACACAGAGTGAGAAGTGAAATTCCTATACCACGATTGGTTATACTTTGGTTGTCACACAGTGGTTTCTCCACATAAGGCTTGGATATTATATCAGGCATTCTGGTTACTAGATCTATGGTTTTAGATCTAGATTTGGGTAGTTTTCCAATCTGGGTACTTAGACAGCATTCTAAAGGTATTTTAGAATGGACGACTCCAGGCATGGTAGTGTACCTACAGGTAATGGAGTAACCCTCTCTAAAGGTATCTTACAGACTAAAGGGGAGAGAGATGTGTATGATTGACAGATCACTTGCTTAGGCAATTGAGTCAATCATAAGATGTCAAGTACCACACCAGATATTGTTTTTGCACTAGATGCAATAAGTTGATATTGATCCAATCCTGGAGAAACATTCGGAAGCAGTTTTAGAACATAAGTGGATGTTCTAAGGGTCTGATAACGTCAGCCTCCTTCGGGAGACAGTTATCATTCCAGGCTTCCAAGGTGACTTGGATGACAGAGTGACTGTCAGAGTTATAGTTTTCCCTCTGACGAGGGGCAGTATTTTGGACAGGTGGTCCAAACGGATACTGAGGGAGGTATGGCGCAGGATACTGATTGGTTTCAGTTGACGATACAGTCTAAGAAGTTTGGATTTGGAGTTCATTTATGAACTAGGTCCCATCAGATATCCAGACATATTCTAAGACAGGTATTGCTCATTTCAGGAGATGGCTTTCTCCGCGAACTTGAGATAAAGAGAGACATAGAGAGAAACATCGTGGCGGATCTACTCACTGAGGCTATTCCTCGAATGCAATAGTTTCGCAAACGGGTTTTGTGAAACTGATTAGTAGAGGAGTTGGGTGCTCGATATCACACGGGCTGTGAGTATGCGACATCGCAATAATTAGCCTTGAGTGCAAGTGGGAGATTGTTGGATATAGTGCCCTCAGAGTCAATTATTGGATCACAGGCACGGGATTGCAATGATTGAGGGAGGACCTGTACCGGTAGGACAGTCTTATTCAAGATGATAGTATGCTATCTGGTTTATCTTTATCATCGTGTACAGCTTTAGGTGACCTTACAGGTCGCTATTACACGTTGAGAGAGCCCTTAGGATTTTTGCTTGACTACCAGCAGTATGACGGCGATCATATACGTAGGAGCTGGGGTCTATAAGCACATCCTTAAAAGGTCCCTCGTCGTATGAGTTTCGAGACTGGGCATCGATACTCTATTAGTAGACTAGTGTATACAGTCGAGACCCCGACGAGGGGCGGTGGCTGGTCTCACAAGCCATTGGTGTCAGTTGGATCACCTAAGATGTATACAGGTGCTCATTGGGTTATGAGTACACCGGACAGGACTCGCCGGGAACATGCTAGTTGGTATTATACCTGACGTCAGATAGCAGTTCCCTGGTGACATGTGTACAGGTTAGTTCATCGACCTGAGATCGTCATTTGTCTCGTATGAGTTCCCACTGTGCTTTGATTACTACCCTACCACGGCTCAAAGGAGTCGCGCAAACAGGTCTTAGTTGGATACAGTCCCGAGCCATATGGAGGCAATGAGCGGATCGGCAGGGGTTCATCTCTCCCGGTATTGGGGGTGAGGTCGCGCTGTGTCTAGGAGAGCCATTACACAAAGCCCTCGGCCGAGGCAGGAGATTTACTGGTAGGTATTCCAGTAGTATCTCAGGGTGTTCTGGGCTACACTCCGACACGACTTGTACCGCTTTTGGGGGTCTGACTTTTACCAACCCCCTAGGCTCGCCATGCGATACTCATAGATGAATGGACCGGACTGTACGGATATTGTCAATGACAGGCTCAGTAGGGTGTCAAGATGAGTTTGCTCATCGACCTCCCTTTTGGTCAATACTTGGTAGCTCGTTACGTATGGCTAATACCTCTGACGTGCTAGTGGTTAAATCCACAACCAAAGTATTGACGAGTCTTTAGAGCCCCCCACAGATAGTTTCTCAAGTTTCGGGCAAAACGTTGTAGAGGCCGTATGATATATGGCAGGGTTCGATCTTATACGTGCTGTATTGCACGAATCATACTAGTGGGCTTTGGTTTAAGCCGGATCCTAATATTAGATTTGTTGGATTACTTTAGTCTCATCGCATTCGCATTCAGTCGGAATGCGGATGCAGGTATGTATATACAGTTGAGGGGTATCTTTGTGATCCGTCACGAGTTTACTTTAGATGTTGCCGGATCTTTTTGTTGGACCAAACATTTAGATTAATGTTTGTAAATGGAAATTGTGAGCTATGTCATGATGTGAAGCATTTATTGTGACACATGCACAAGTGGTGACTCATGGTCTCTTTCTTTGTACATGTGTCACATAATATGATGGATTTGTATTGAAATGATAAGGAGAGAGAGAAAGGCAACCATATGGTTGTAGTTTACTCTTGTATTATTCTTGATCTCATTCTCACTCTCATTATCATTCCATAACAAAAGAAAAGGAGAGAAAGCCTTCTCTTCTTCTTCTTCCTCTTTCTTCTCTAGCTCACCATTTTTTATTAATGGCAACACCTTCAACCTCCATCCAAGCAATGGATGCAAGAGACAAAGTGATCACAAACATTCTCTACAATACCTTGGACACGTCGGCTAGCACACTTCGTGCCCGAGTTGCTTCGGATGAAGCGGGAGCCCATAAAAAGATTCGTAGATGTAGTGCCCTTTCCGACGAGGAGATTGAGACCGCTGTTGCCGCGAGGAGCTTGGGATGGTGGCCAAAGATCGAAGAACACGGATCGATCGGTATAGCCTTCTATCCCTTCTCTTGATAGCTAGTTGTAGGTTAATGGTTCGATCCGGATTTTAAGCATACGATAGCGCCAGTTTTCAAGTTAAGAAAAATTTTCGTTTCCGCATTTTGGCCTCGGAAAGATGGCCGGGGCGCTACCGTAGTCTTACAATGTGTATATGATGAAACACAAATCTGAAGCTTTTGAGAAATTCAAGGAATTAAGAAACGAAGTAGAGAACCAGACTGGCAATAGTATCATGATCCTCCAATCGGATAGAGGAGGGGAGTACTTAAGCACGGAATTCCTAGATTACTTAAAAGAGAATGGAATTCTCTCTCAGCTTACTCCTCCTTATACACCACAACACAACGGTGTATCGGAGCGGAGGAATCGTACCCTATTGGATATGGTTCGCTCCATGATGAGTAGTGCCGGGTTGCCTCTTTCATTTTGGGGACATGCACTTTTGACAGCGGCATATCTCTTGAATGATATTCTGTCTAAATCAGTGCCTAAGACACCATTCGAGATATGGAATGTTAAAAGGCCGTATCTTAAACGTATAAAGATATGGGGTTGTCCGGCCTATGTAAAAGTACAAAATCCGGACAAACTTCAGGCACGTTCAGTTCTATGTAAATTTGTGGGATATCCTAAAAACTCTATAGGATATCTGTTCTACCACACCGAGGAACAAAAGGTGTTTGTATCTCGCCACGCCACCTTTTTAGAGTGGCAATTTCTTGCAAAAGAAACTAGTGGGAGTTCAGTAGAACTGGAAGAAATTCAGCGACCACAAAATGAAACTGAAGATTTGACAGAACCTCAGGATTCAATAACCCCGGACGAACCTCAGCCACTCCGCAGATCTGGTAGGATTTCTCATCCGCCTGAGAGATACTACGGTTTTCTCA
Source organism: Agapanthus africanus (assembly GCA_030015575.1). Lineage (NCBI taxonomy): Eukaryota > Viridiplantae > Streptophyta > Magnoliopsida > Asparagales > Amaryllidaceae > Agapanthus > Agapanthus africanus. Next base: position 218,271,635 of record CM057337.1, on the reverse strand, counting down.
TAGACGGGGATCGAGAGGATTGCATCTTAGAAGAATATGACCCTACCAGTTTCAGGAAGGCCATTATCAGTAGGGACTCTGATAAGTGGCTAGATGCTATGCGATCTGGAATGGAGTCCATGTACACCAATAAAGTGTGGACCTTGGATATTTCTCCACCTGGGGTAAAACCCGTTGGATGCAAATGGATCTACAAAAGGAAACTTGGTGTAGATGGGCAACCTATAAGGCTAGACTCGTTGCAAAAGGTTTTTGTCAAAGACCTGGTGTGGACTATGACGAAACTTTTTCTCCAGTGGCTATGCTCAAATCCATTCGGATCCTACTTGCCATTGCTACCTTCCATGACTATGAAATCTGGCAGATGGACGTAAAAACGTCTTTTCTAGACGGCTGTTTGGAAGAGTGCGTTTACATGGATCAGCCAGAGGGTTTTGTAGACAGTGGGAGCAGCGGAAAGGTGTGCAAGCTGCTTAAATCCATTTATGGATTAAAACAGGCATTGCGGAGCTAGAACATCTGTTTTAATGAAGCAATCAAGGAATTTGATTTCATCAAGAACGAGGATGTGCCTTGTATTTATAAGAAGATTGTAGGACGAACTGTCGTATTCCTAGTCTTGTACATGAACGACATTCCTTTGATAGGAAATGACATTCCTATGCTACAATCGGTCAAGCTATTCTTGTCACAACGGTTCTCCATGAAGGAACTGGGTGATGCCTCGTACATTCTGGAGATCAAGATCTACAGAGATAGATCCAAGAGATTACTGGGACTTTCGCAGTCCAGGTACATAATGTAGGGTTCCTAGGCACTCCCAAGAGGTCTCACAAGGCATCAACCATGCCAATTTCATAAATTACGGGTGCCGAGAAACCCTAATACGGATCGTTAACTAGAATTTTAGGCGAAATTAGAACTAGTAAACTACTTTACTAAGAGTAAACGGAAATACAACCTTTGTAGATCCGGTCCTCCACCTCCATAGCTCCGCAATGAAGTCCTCTCCGCTGTCCAAATCGAACCATGACTCTAGCATCGGCTTCAACGGAGAAAAAGCGGGCTAGGTCATCGACGTCGATGCCGAAGATGATCTACGTCGAGGCATCACTAGATCAAGCTCCACCTTCACCAAGCCATGAAAACTTGTGAAGGAAACACCCTATACTACTTGGCAAGAGGTAGAGAATGAAGAAATAGGAAGTGGGTTCACTTTAGAATTGGATTTCTCACTCATTTTCATCAATCACCATTGATGGAGTCAAGGTTCTTCATCTTGAAGAAGAAGAAGAAGAAGATGATAATATTATGATAGAATAAAAAGATTAACTTGAAAAGATAATCCTATTCATTCTTATCATAATAGTTACCATGGTTAAGTGTGTAAGTGCACGGCGGCGCCCCGGCCGTCAATCCGACGGCCAAATGCGGAAGCGGTGATAAACTTTAAATTTTCTTGAACTGGCAAACCGCCGCGCACTAATACCCGGATCGAACCATTAATTAGTCCTAGCTAACTACAAGAAAGGGAAGAGAGATATACCGACTGATCCAAGTCCTCCGGTCTTCTCGTCGTCGTCCCGATCTCCTGCGGAAGCTCCGGTCTCCACCTCGTCGCCGGAAGTGCACCACATCGCCTACTTCTTTTACGGGCTCTCACCTCAATGCCGAGGCAACTCGGGCACGAAGCTGGCTGGTCGACGTGCCCAAGATTTGCTGTAGAATGTAGTGTACAAGTCTCATTTGGGGTTGTGGAGATTGCCATTTTTGGTGGAGGAATGATACATGTAATTTTTGTGGAGCTATAGGATTTTTACAATGCCAAAAGAGATAAAATCCCTCTTGCAAAAATTTGGACAGCCCCTCTCATGGAATGGCCGGCCAAGACAATGGTGGTGGGGTGAAAGAGAAAGTGGGAGTATCTCAAAAATAATGGGAACCAAAATCATATCATCCAAGAGAGAGAGAGAGGAATGGTTATCATAACAAGAGATGATTACTAACCCAAACCCACACTCAACCAACAATCATCAACAACCATGATTGTTTACAAAGTCAAGCCATGATGGAAAAGAAAGAGTCAAAGGATGGGCTCCATCATGAAACCATCATGATACAAATATATGCAAAGGACCCCTCCACAAATACTTATTTGCAATAATGCAAATAAGCCCTCCTCCACCAATCTTCAGCCAATGAACGATACAAAGGAAATCGGCCGAAACGGAAAGCAAACTGGCAACTCCAGAAAACTGGTCCCGTAATAAATTACAGGAAAACACCGATACTGTGCATACACACCCGTATTTGTATTCCGACCGAAATACAAATGCAATGAGACAAAATCTACACTGTACTATACTAGGATCCGGCTTAAACCAAAGCCGGCCAGTAAAATCTGTCCGATCCTGATCCGTGCAATACCGCACGTATCTGATCGAACCCTGCCATATATCCATACAGCCTATAGTACAAACTGTCCGATCCTGATCCGTGCAATACCGCACGTATCTGATCGGACCTTGCCATATCTCCATACGGCCTCTACAACCTTTCGCCCGAAAGCTGAGTAACTGAATGTGGGGGACTCAAAAGACTCGTCAACACCTTGGTTGTGGATTTAACCACTAGCACGTCAGAGGTATAAGCCAATACGTAACGGGCTACCAGGTATTGACTAAAAGGGACGTCTGTGAGCGAACTCAGCATGACAACCCTACTGATCCTGTCAGTGACAATATCCGTACAGTCCGGTCCGTTCGTCTATGAGCATCGCATGGCGGGCCTAGGGGGTTGGTAAAAGTCAGACCCCCAAAAGCGGTAAAAGTCGTGTCGGAGTGTAGCCCAGAACACCCTGAGATACTACTGGAATACCTACCAGTAAATCTCCTTGCCTCAGCCGAGGGCTTCATGTAATGGCTCTCCTAGACACAGCGCGACCTCACCCCCAATACCGGGAGAGACGAACCCCTGAAGATACGCTCACTGCCTCCATGTGGCTCGGGACTGTACCCAACTAAAACCTGTTTGCACGACTCCTTTGAGCCGTGGTAGGGTAGTAATCAAAGTACAGTGGGAACTCACATGAGACAAATGACGATCCCCAGGTCGATGAACTAACCTGCACACATGTCACCAGGGAACTGCCATCTGACGTCTGGTATATGACCAACTAGCATGTTCCCGGCGAGTCCTGTCCGGTGTACTCATAACCCAATGAGCACCTGTATACATCTTAGGTGAACCAACTGACACCAGTGGCTTGTGAGACCGGCCACCGCCCCTCGTCGGGGTCTCGACTGTATACACTAGTCTACTCTGGAGTATCGATGCCCTGTCTCGAAACTCTCACAACTAGGGACCATTTAAGGATATGCTTATAGACTGCCAGCTCCCACGTATATGATCGCCCTCATACTGCTGGTGGTCAAGCAAGAATCCTAGGGGCTCTATCAACGTGTAATAGCAACTTGTCAGGTCACCTAAAACAGTACACGATGATAAAGGTAAACCAGATAGCATACTATCATCTCGAGTAAGACTGTCCTACCGGGATAGGTCCTCCACCAATCATTGCAATCACGTACCTGTGACCTAATAATTGACTCTGAGGGCACTATCTCCAACAATCTCCCACTTGCACTCAAGGCTAATTATTGCGATGTCGCATACTCACAGCCCGTATGATACCGAACACCCAACTCCTCTACTAGTCAGTCTCACAAAGCTCGTTTGCGAAACTATTGCGTTCGAGGAATAGCCTCAGTGAGTGGATCCGCCTTGATGTTTCTTTCTATGTCTCTCTATATCTCAAGTTCGCGGAGAAAGCCATCTCCCGAAAAGAGTAATACCTGTCTTAGAATGTGTCTGGATGCCTGATGGGACCTAGCTCATAAATGAACTCCAAATCCAAACTTCTTAGACTGTATCGTCAACTGAACTTAATCAGTATCCTGCGCCATGCCTCCCTCAGTATTGCCTTGGACCACCTGTCCAAAATACTGCCCCTCATCAGAAGGAAAAACTATAACTCTGACAACCTCCTTGTCGTCCATGTCACCTTGGAAGCCTGGAATGATAACTGTCTCCTGAATGAGGCTGTCGTTATCATATCCCTAGAACATCCACTTATGTTCTAAAATTGCTTCCGACTGTTTCTCCAGGATTGGATTAATGTCAACTTATTTCATCTAGTGCAAGAACAACATCTGGTGTGGTACTTGACTTCTCATGATTGACTCAATTGCCTAAGCAAGTGATCTGCCAATCATGCACATCCCTCTCTACTTTAGTCTGTAAGACACCTTTAGAGAGGGTGACTCCATCACCTGCAGGTATACTACCGTGCCAGGAGTCGTCCATTCTAAATACTCTTAGAATACTGTCTAAGTACCCAGATTGGGAGACTACCCAAATCTAGATCTAAAACCATAGATCTAGTAACCAGTATGTCTGACATAATGTCCAAATCCCATATGGAGAAAACACTGTGTGACGACCAAAGTGTAACCGATCGTAGTATAGGAGTTTCTTTTCCTACTCTGTGTATGTCATCCGAATACCAGGATATCACACCCTACTACCTTCTCAACAGATCCATCCCCTATTCTGATGAATTCAAACCCATGACTGTCACGTCAGAAATAGATGATCTTTCTCCTCTATATCTGCTTTAGCCTATAAATAGACATAAGCCACCTGTCCACCAATGCTTCCGCTGCTCCCACTGACTACGATAACCCTCTGGCAGAGTCATATAGATGTACACTTCTAAAACTAGTTTAGAACGACGCTATACTCATCCTCCCGCCGGGTCTCGCAGCCTGGAACAACAGCAATGGTAATTGTGGGTAAACAAGAACTTCCCTGTCACCGTCCTTGAGGCTACCGTAGTACCTCTCGAGTGCCTGAAGTTACCCACCGCATCTGCGGAGTGGCCAATGGAATGTCAAACCAGATTGAATCTTTAGGTTCCTATGAAATCTTCAGTAATCGTTTGTGGTTCTGGAATTACTTCCAGTTCTACCATACTCCCACTACTGTTTTCTGAAAAAATCCATTTTTAATAAAACTGTGGCGAGTCTAGAACAATATCGCTATTGTTCATCCAGATGGTAGAAAGTCAACCCTCGTCATAGCCTTGGTCAACCCACAAACAGCCATTACAGAAACGTGCCTTGAGTTGTCCAGTGTCTGGTTTTAATCATAAACCGGACAACTCCCCGTACCTTAACATCATTAAGATATGAACTGTTCTATATCCAATATAGAACCAGAGGCACTGATTTAATTGAACCAGATTCAAATCATGCAGCTGTCTCCAGTGCATGTCAACTAAATGGAAGGAGGCCGATCAGCGTTACTCAACTTAGGAATGCTTCCAATTATGAGTAACCTGAAAGAGAAGCAATTTCTCTTAATCACTACTATCAACTGAATACCATATACAAGTATCTACATCTTCGATCACTTTGAAGAATCCCGATACTTGCTACACCTGGTTCTCTACTCTATTCAAATACCTATAACTTCTCCAAATTCGTACCCTGTGTTTCCACGAAACACCTGTCTAAAAACTAGAGAAGTCATAAGTAAACCGAATATAGTACGAGGACCAACCCCTCTGTCCTGATGGACCCTGGACATCATACAATACTCTGTACAAGTCCCTTGAGTCTGATAACTCACTCACTGTGTGTCGTAGGTTGAAAACTGTACTTATGGTTAAGAAGAATTACACCGCTGTTTAATGCTCCTTACCTAACCATCCACTGATATAGGTAAATGTCGTAGACATAATTTCAAAAAGGTATATCTCACTCCATGAAAATAGACGTACAGATATATCAATTTGAAATTGGTGCATGACAGCGGATATTCAAAACCAAATATTTGCCGACCGGCAAACAGCCCAGGTGATTTCCTCAAATATCACCGATTACAACGAATCCCGATATAATGAGGATGATCACCCAATTCCCAATAACTTACTCCCACTCATCATCTGTAAAACCATACAGATGTGAGAATCGTACCTGGTAAATACATACCCTGGAGTAAGGACTAATTGGGAAATCAGTTTTCCTTTAACAATACACAGTGAAACTGAAACATTGAAATGTTTCGATGGGGTATCCCGGTATTCCTAGTAATGCCTCTTCCAGATTCACGACTGTGACCGTATAATTCTTTGCCAACTCTCCAAATCCCTTCATATGTCTTTAGTCATTACCTTCTGCACACCCATTTAGGCCAAATGGTTTTCTTCCTTCCCTACCGTTCGGCACCAGCCTATGGTTTGGAAGAAGACTATCCAATAAGCATAATGGGTGTACTGTCCTAATCCTAGGAACACTCGCAATGCGAGAGAAGGTGAGGATAAAAGACAACCGAATGAACTTAATTCCTATTTCTCCTGAACCATAATCCATCCCCGAACTGGAACAAGTTCCTTTCGAGTTCGTATATAACCATACGATGGAGTATCCAATAAACTGTGGATCTTCGTAGTGATACGGAGTGTCCAGGAGAAATTCAAAGGTGATTTTAGGATTGGCGAAGAAATACCTGGTTTGGTCATGAATATCTGTTGCAATTTACTTTGCCCTCTTACTAATCCCTTGCTTTGTCTTAACTTAATACCTTCTGCACACCATCGTTATGCTAATTGGTTTTCTTCATTCCCTACCGGTCGGCACCAGCCTAAGGTTTGGAAGAAGACAATCCAATTTGCGTAATAGGTGTATTACCCCTAAACCAAGGAGTACTCACAACTTGAGAGAACGTAAAAGGAAAAGACAACTGAATAATCCTATCCGTTTTCTCCAGAACCGGAAACCATCCTCGAATAAATTCTTTCGAGTTCGTATCTAACCATACGATGGTTTTGTCCAATGGAAGTGGACGTTCGTAGTAATACGGGGTGTCCTGGAGAAAAGGGTAAAAGTAGGAGTGGCAATGAGGTCTGCAACTCTGACAATTCAAAAGCCAGTGTTTAAGAAGGTTCGGTCAACTTGGTCACTGAGTCATAGTCTTAGGGTCGGGTCAATGGTCGCTGCCAAAGAGAGAGAGAAAAGAAACACTCAGCGTGCACTCTAACCTAGATCAGAATGGTTACCAATTTATCTAATCTGGAATCCTCCCACTGTACCTCAAATTCTCCTCCAAACCTGAAAGAAGAATTAGTCGGGGTCACCCGAGGAGTAAACTAACTCATCAGTTGGAATCGGGATCCAACTATCATCGCATGATAACGTGAAGGAATCCGCTCACATCATCATACTCCAGATGGTATGCGCATATCTGGAAAGTTTCAGTTCTTTTGAAACTCCCGATGTGATTTCTGCCCCATGCTCTTATGACCTTGGCGTGAGGTCAAAATATCATAAGTCACATGTCAAGTTCTTCCCGTCATTATCCAGGTTAATCTGAACCCACCCGTACATACCCTTGACGTAGGCCAAAATAGTAGTACGACTGTCCCAAACCAACGCATCTATCTATGCAACAGATAAATACCCGGCAGCTACCAATCACTATGCCTTGGCGTGAGGTCAAAATACATAACTTGAATACTACCGAATATTTAACTGAAATGACGGAGGGCTACGAATGGTTTCTGGCGAAAACCTTTAACGTAATGAACTTGATATCGTTGAAGGAACGGATAGCTTTTAAAAATATAGTGACGAGAACCGTTGCTAAAGAGGTCACTCCCGGTGAAGGGATCTCGGCTCTTTCCCCGTAGAATGAGGTGCAGGATATTCCAAATGAATACCGCGATGCAAAACAAAAGTAATCGGCTATAGTGAAGTTAATGCCATGACGCAAACTTCTGTCCAAGGGGTCACTCCCGGTGAAGGGATCTCGGCCCTTGCCTCGTCGACTGAGGAGAAGGATATTCCAAATGAATACCACGATGCAAAACAAAAGTGAACGTCCTTGCAATAACAGCTTTTTGAAAAAGTGTTCCAACAACATCAGATTAGGTTTGTTTTTAACTTGCATTGATTCGAATCAACGCAGTCCCATCAATTGATCACACCAAAAAGAACGAAAATATACTGATGTACGCATATGCCATCCTCATTCGCCACTGGGTCCCATCATTACCCGTTAGGTTAGCTAACTAACGACAGAGCGGGGACTGGACTAGCGCGGATGCAAAACATATACAACATCTACTAATATATATACCAATATATTATATTTCGCTCAAGGCGTGAATAAAATGCAACATCACAGAAATGTACAGCATCACAGAAACAATACAGATATCTGGGATCCCCGGGTTTCACAGAGCCGCTGAAACCCGACGTTCCCCTGGTCGTGTGGATAGCCTGCGCAATGAAATCCTAGACCCCTACGGGCGCGACAAGTTACCCGCCAAAACCTGAAGCGAGGCAGCCCCCTTCAGCACCGTGAATGGACCACCCAGCACTTCACGGAATCCGGTAACTTGGGCACCCCTCCTGGGTCAACCTGTACCCCCTACGAGTGCGGCGAATAGCCCACCAATTCTAGAGTGAAGCCCCCTCCGTCTCAATGCCATGAGATGCGGGCTTGTTGCCCTCTAGAACCCGGCTATCCGTGCACCCCACCGCGGGGTAATCCTAGTACAGAAAGTAAAATATACATACACCGGGTACATCGACCGCAACCAGGTCGTGCCCCAAAATAATAATACAAACAGGCAGTGACGGCAGTCCACATGTCGGACGCTCGCCCCGCAATATCAAATGTACATAATACAACAAAACTGTACTAGCATTGCATCCAGGCTATCCCCCACGACCGATCCGCAACATCACAGCAAAAACAGAACATCAACGTGAAAGTCACGTTCGCAAATCCGTCTAACCGGGCTATAGCAGTTAGACCGGATTTACCGATCAAGTGACATTCACGGTCGCAGATATAATGTAAATACTGTGAAATAATGTGTTTAAATATCCGATCGATCAAACTTTAACAAGTGGGCCCCAAAGTACTACTGTAGCACATCAAGAAATTCTGGGCCCAAAATTAATATTCCAAAACCCATATTTTAAGCCCTCAAAGACACTGTAGAAATTTGGTGCAGGGATCTCCACAGTGCGCGGCGGAACAGCGGCGCGAAGGGGGTATTTGCGGCGGTTCCGCGCTCCCACAGTGGAATCACTTCATCGAATTTTTACAGAGCTCTTATAATCTCCAGTACATCAATTTTATACAACCTGAAAAATTTTTGGAGACCAAAAAATTTCAACAGAAAACTGTCGCTTTGAAAAACTCGGTTTTGGAACTTTTGATCGATCGGAAATGCAAACACATTACACAAAGCTAGACTAAGTTAATGGCGAGGCTCTGATACCACTGTAAGTGCACGGCGGCGCCCCGGCCGTCAATCTGACGGCCAAATGCGGAAGCGGTGATAAACTTTAAATTTTCTTGAACTGGCAAACAGCCGCGCACTAATACCCGGATCGAACCATTAATTAGTCCTAGCTAACTACAAGAAAGGGAAGAGAGATATACCGACTGATCCAAGTCCTCCGGTCTTCTCGTCGTCCTCCCGATCTCCTGCGGAAGCTCCGGTCTCCACCTCGTCGCCGGAAGTGCACCACATCGCCTACTTCTTTTACGGGCTCCCACCTCAATGCCGAGGCAACTCGGGCACGAAGCTGGCTGGTCGACGTGCCCAAGATTTGCTGTAGAATGTAGTGTACAAGTCTCATTTGGGGTTGTGGAGATTGCCATTTTTGGTGGAGGAATGATACATGTAATTTTTGTGGAGCTATAGGATTTTTACAATGCCAAAAGAGATAAAATCCCTCTTGCAAAAATTTGGACAGCCCCTCTCATGGAATGGCCGGCCAAGACAATGGTGGTGGGGTGAAAGAGAGAGTGGGAGTATCTCAAAAATAATGGGAACCAAAATCATATCATCCAAGAGAGAGAGAGAGAGGAATGGTTATCATAACAAGAGATGATTACTAACCCAAACCCACACTCAACCAACAATCATCAACAACCATGATTGTTTACAAAGTCAAGCCATGATGGAAAAGAAAGAGTCAAAGGATGGGCTCCATCATGAAACCATCATGATACAAATATATGCAAAGGACCCCTCCACAAATACTTATTTGCAACAATGCAAATAAGCCCTCCTCCACCAATCTTCGGCCAATGAACGATACAAAGGAAATCGGCCGAAACGGAAAGCAAACTGGCAACTAAAGAAAACTGGTCCCGTAAATTACAGGAAAACCCCAATACTGTGCATACACACCCGCATTTGTATTCGACCGAAATACAAATGCAATGAGACAAAATCTACACTGTACTATACTAGGATCCGACTTAAACCAAAGCCGGCCAGTAAAATCTGTCCGATCCTGATCCGTGCAATACCACACGTATCTGATCGAACCCTGCCATATATCCATACAGCCTATAGTACAAACTGTCCGATCCTGATCCGTGCAATACCGCACGTATCTGATCGGACCTTGCCATATCGCCATACGGCCTCTACAACCTTTCGCCCGAAAGCTGAGTAACTGAATGTGGGGGACTCTAAAGACTCGTCAACACCCTGGTTGTGGATTTAACCACTAGCACGTCAGAGGTATAAGCCAATACGTAACGGGCTACCAGGTATTGACTAAAAGGGACGTCTGTGAGCGAACTCAGCCTGACAACCCTACTGAGCCTGTCAGTGACAATATCCGTACAGTCCGGTCCGTTCGTCTATGAGCATCGCATGGCGGGCCTAGGGGGTTGGTAAAAGTCAGACCCCCAAAAGCGGTACAAGTCGTGTCGGAGTGTAGCCCAGAACACCCTGAGATACTACTGGAATACCTACCTGTAAATCTCCTTGCCTCGGCCGAGGGCTTCGTGTAATGGCTCTCCTAGACACAGCGCGACCTCACCCCCAATACCGGGAGAGACGAACCCCTGAAGATACGCTCACTGCCTCCATGTGGCTCGGGACTGTACCCAACTAAAACCTGTTTGCACGACTCCTTTGAGCCGTGGTAGGGTAGTAATCAAAGTACAGTGGGAACTCACATGAGACAAATGACGATCCCCAGGTCGATGAACTAACCTGCACACATGTCACCTGGGAACTGCCATCTGACGTCTGGTATATGACCAACTAGCATGTTCCCGGCGAGTCCTGTCCGGTGTACTCATAACCCAATGAGCACCTGTATACATCTTAGGTGAACCAACTGACACCAGTGGCTTATGAGACCGGCCACCGCCCCTCGTCGGGGTCTCGACTGTATACACTAGTCTATTCTGGAGTATCGATGCCCTGTCTCGAAACTCTCACGACTAGGGACCATTTAAGGATATGCTTATAGACTGCCAGCTCCCACGTATATGATCGCCCTCATACTGCTGGTGGTCAAGCAAGAATCGTAGGGGCTCTATCAACGTGTAATAGCAACTTGTCAGGTCACCTAAAACAGTACACGATGATAAAGGTAAACCAGATAGCATACTATCATCTCGAGTAAGACTGTCCTACCGGGATAGGTCCTCCATCAATCATTGCAATCACGTACCTGTGACCTAATAATTGACTCTGAGGGCACTATCTCCAACAAAGTGTAGAGAATGAACCAAGGTTAAGTGAATGGTTAGGTTAGGCATGAAACAAAAGTGGTGGGCTTTTTCAAAGCTTCATGAAGCTTCAATGTAAAACAAAGCAAGCCACCATTTCTTTTCTTTTGCCAAAATGAATGAATAAAAGAATAAATAGATAATAAGTGAATAAACAAAACCCTAACCACTCTCACAACCATGGTTTAATCTTTACACAAATCCAAGTTAACATGTATCATCAAACATGACACAATCAAGTGCACAAAAAGCATTTCACATATACAATGTGCACATCCGAGCGAGAAAATCCATTTAAAGTGAACCGATACTAGTTAATGCAAAGTAATATATCAAATATATAATTATGCATTAAATCATTAAATCAACACTTGATTTAACGATCCGGTCACATCGCATATAACCGACTAATATCCAATGTATTGACTTATTGAATCAATCCTTGATTCGATAACTAGGTTATATCACATACAACCATATCGATACATTCATCGCGAGAATAGAATACGGTATCACATACACGCATTATTCTCAGTCCCGCACATATCTCATATGCGCTCCTATTTCGTTTCGCTTGAGCCAGGAAACCTCTGTGTAGAACTCTAAAGACTCGTCAATACGCCGGCAGCAGGTGATGATCATATTAAGCACCCACAAGCCGCAAGCGGTCTGCTAAACGTAACGGCCACCCGGGTATTGAGCGATCAGAAGATCGACGAGCAAGCCCACTCACACTCCTGTGAATCCAACCAGTAACACTTACCGTACAGTCCGGTCTGATCGTCTGATATGTCGCATATCTCGCCTAGGGGTGGTAAACGTCAGACCCCAATAGCTCGATAAGTCGTGTCGATATGAGGTCTATAACAGTTCGAGAAACTACTGGTAACACTTACCAGTAAATCTCAGCAACCCTGGCCAGGGATTTCCGGTTATAGCCAATCGAACACAGCGCAACATCAACTCCCTATACCGGGAGAGACGTATCCCCTCCTATCGCTCATTGCCTCCATGTTATTCGGGACTGTACCCAAAAACCACCGTTTTGCACGCCCTCTTAGACATGGTAAGGTGGAAATCAAAGCACAGTGGGAACCACACAAGACTCTATGACGATCTCGGGTCAACAGACTACTCTGTACCAGTGTCACCTGAGAACTGCCATCTGACGTAAGGTATAATACCATCTGGGAGTTCTCGGCGAGTCCGTCCAGTGTACCCAGTCTCCACTGAGCACCCATATATCATCTCTGATGTCAAACACCAATGGATATGGGATCATCCATCGCCCATCTGCATGGGTCGAGAAGGTATACGCTAGTCTACTCTGGTATATCGATGCCCCGTCTCGATATACCCACGACTAGGGACTTTGAAGGATGTACTTATGGACTACCATGTCCCCACTAGTATGATCCGCATCATAGTCCAGGTAGTCAAGTACACATCTTAAGGGCTTTACCAATATGTAACAGAGAGACAATCAGTGTACACGTTAAGGTAAAGAGCAACCAGATAGCATACTATCATGTCGAGCAAGAAAGTCCTCCCTATATATGTCCCAGCATCCACTACAATATACATCCTATGTATAGCAATGGCCTCTATGGCATACATATAACTAACAATCTCCTACTTGCACTAGGGCCATCTGATAGCAGTGGTTGTAGTATCTCATACTCAACCATCCCATAAAAGTCTCTCTCTGGGAATATGCCTTCGTGAGTGGATCCGCCGTGTTATCCTCTGAGTCTGCTCTCCTAACCTCGATCACCCTGGAGATCAACTATCTCCATGATCAGGTGATACTGCCTTAGAATATGTCTGGATCACTGATGGGACGGACGTTCCTTGGCATAAGCCACAACTCCATTGTCACACAATGGGAGGAACTAAGTTCATCTCATGAACCAATATACACCCAGACAGCCACTTTGGTAGCATCTTAAGTAGCGATGTATCCAGCCTTTATCGTCTAGTATGCCACGGTATCTAGCTTGGAACTCTTCCAACATACCATCCCTTTACTGAGGGTAAAGACAATGCCTGTGACTGACTTTCAGTCGTCCTTATCACCCTGGAACCCCTCCAGTGATTCTCCCCAGGATCGGTTGATACCTTCTCACTACAACTAGTGAGAATCCTAACATCCAATTAGATCTATCTCATAGATCCAAAACCAGGATTTAGGAGGTATCACTTTGATCCTATTATGGAGAATTCTTGTGATAACCGGAGATTGACCGAGCGTAGCATAGGAAACTCCTTCCCTATCAAGAGCATGTCATCCACGTACTCTACGAGAATCGCCACCATACTCCCTACTACCTTTTTGTATATACAAGGTTCATCTACCATTTTGATGATGTCAAACTCTTTGACTAACACATCAAAACAGATGTTCCAACTCCGCGATGCCTGCTTTATCCTATAAAGCATCTTGTACACGTTTCCGCTGCTCCCACTGTCTACGAAGCCCTCTGGCTGTGTACTTATAGACGCTCTCTTCCAAAACATCATTTAGAAAAGCAGTCATGACACCCAACCACCAGATATCGTAGTCATGGTATGTAGCCGTGGTAAGTAGGATCTGGATGGACTTAAGCATAGATACTTGAAAAGGTTTCATCATTATCCACGCTTGGTTGATGACGAAAACCTTTAACAAGTCTAGCTTTGAAAGTCTCAACTTTTCCATCTACACCAAGTAATCTTCTCAAGATTTACTTGCTCCTGATGGGGATTTAACCCTTCAGATATAGCAACCAAAGTCCATACTTTGTTGGTGTACATGGATTCCATCTCAGATCACTAAGCATCCAGCCATTCTTACAGAGTCCCACTCCTGATGGCCAGCTCGAAACTAGTTGGGTCATCATCTCATGATGCAATCCTCGCTCCCACTGTCATAGAGTAACCGAAGTATCTCTCAGGTGGGTGAGGAACCCTACTAGATCGGCGGAGAGGCCGAGGTTCATTGGTAACTATTGAATCCTTTGGTTTTATCAAATCATCTGCTGTAGTTTGTATAGCTGGAACCTTTCCAGTTCTACATAACTGACCTTGCCTCGAGTTTGTCCGGATTTTGCTTTTAGACATAGGCCGGACAACCCCAAATCTTAACTGACTTAAGACATGGGCTCTTCCCTTTCCATATCACATAAGAAGTGGTAGGCAACTGATTTGATTCGAACCCTATTCAATAGGTATGCATCTTCTCAAGTGCATAACTCCCAAAAGGAAAATAGGAAACTCAGTAGTACTAATCATAGAGCACACCTTATCATATACGGTGTGATTGCTCCACCCCGATATACCATCGTGCTATGGTGTATACGGAGGAGTAATGCTGAGAGAGAATCTCATTCTCCTTTAGAAAAGTCCAGGATTTCCGTGCTCAAGTATTCTCCTCCCTGATCTCATCATAGGACATAATACTTATACCCGTTTTGGTTCTCTATTTCTAAATCATATTCTGTGAATATCTCAAAAGGTTCGGACTTGTGTTTCAACAGGAACATATGTCTGAATCTTGAGAGATTATCAGAGAATGTAATGAAGTACAAAGAACCGGTCTTGGCATATGTAGACAGGGGACCTTTATACATCAACATGCATCATCCCAAGAGTTCACTAACTCTTTCTCTGTTTCCAATAAACAGAGCTGGTGTCATTATATCTTTGTGACTTGACTGGCAAGTTTCACAAGATGTAAATTCAAACTGATTTAAATATGCATCTACATGTAACTTTAGCTAGTCGGGTCGCATTGATATGACCTAGTCTACAATACCTCAAGAAGGATTCGTTCATTTCTGAACTCTTCCTCTTTTGTGTGTTCCGTATACTAAGAACTGTAGTTTGATTTAGAACATTAATGGTTTTAGATAACGTGCCTGAACCGATCAACTTTTGATATAGGAAATGTTCAAAACATTATCCAACAATACAAAATTTTATCATTTCTTTACTATTAAAGAGAGTGATATGATTTTGTATATCAGGTTCGGTATCTAATAACATTCGTTCAGAATCAATGTATTTGGAATACAGGGTGACAGTGACCAACAGACTTGGCTGCAACACTTGCCCCGTTTTCTGCCTCATGAAACTTATCACCCGTTCTCAGTTCTCTACCTATCTGTAGCCCTATGTAACAGATTACATATCTGGGATCCTGATCCGGTATCATATACCCAGGATGCGGAGGATACTGAGAAACAGTTCTTGTAACGAACACACCCGAAGATGATGCATCAGCATGCACTCTCTTCGTTTGGGCGGCACGGGAATTCTGGTAATCCCCAATTTCCTGCTCTGTCTTATAACAATTATAAGTTGGAGCGGGACCAACGTTCCCCAGCTCAGTATAACAAGCGGGTTTGGTCAATACATCCATATTATTATCTTGATTAAGGCGTGATATGGTCGCTACCTGGAGAGAGAGAGAAGAAAACACTCAGCGTGCGCTCTTGCAAGAATAGATTGGTTATTATTTTATCTAATCAGGATGGCTCCCACTGCTTTTTATCAAATCTTCCTTGAAACCCTAAAAGGAAAGACTAGCCGGGATTAATTACACACTACAAGTTCGCCAATCTTTCAGCCAGGCCAGTGTCGGTACTTTGAGGGAGGTCCCCCGTGCTTTCGCATGAACCTAATTAATGTAAACCTCGTTTTCCCAGAGGCGTAACCTCGTTAAGACCTTTCTAGACACCTACTTGATTGGCTAATTGTAATGTGTAAAACTCTCCCAGGAGTAACTCTTACTCGCAGCGGGTATCGGGATCCAACTATCTCATAGAAGGTATGCAATCTCATTGCAAATTTCAACACTTGAAATTCCCGATAATATTTTGCCCCTAGCGTGCTATGACCTTGACGCATGCCAAACAACCCATAGTCCGCTAGTCAAGTTCAACCCGTACATTTCTTGATTGAATTAAACCCACCCGCACGACCCTTGACGCATGCCAAACAACGCCGTGCGAATACCCTAATCCAATCGCATCGTATGCTAGCAGATAAGCACTAGTTAGCTACCGTACACTACGCCTTGACGCATGCCAAACAACCGCAGCACGAATACTAACTAGTACTTATCTGAAATGACGGAGGGCTACGACAGGTTTTTCTGAAAACCTATTGCGTAATGAACTTGATATCGTTGTAGGATCGAATGAATTTTTAAATGGAGTGTTTTTGAGGCTTTTCTAGTTTTGCTAAAGGAGTCACTCCCGGTGAAGGGATCGTCGGTCCTTTCCTCGTCGAATGAGGTGCGGGATATATCATATATATCACTGTGCAAAGCAAAAACTCTTAAAAGCAATCAAAAGACAAACCGAGTGTGTAGCATCTGCCAGTTATTGCTAAAGGAGTCATTCCCGGTGAAGGGATCTCGGTCATTTCCTTATCGAATAAGGTGCAGGGTATATCATATACACCGCTGTGCAAAGCAAGAACTGTAGCTACCTGTTTTATTTTGAAATTCGATTCTACAACATCATTAGGTTTCTTTTATTTCATTAATCTCGTTAATGAAGTCCCATCATTTAAATTACCTAAACATCACAGATAAATACGACGTACACTTATGCCATCCACATTCGCCTCGATGTCCCCTCGTGCACCGTTAGGTCAGGTAACTAACGGCAGAGCGGGGCAGGGCTAGCGCGGGTGTAAAACATAAGTAACGCCTATATAATATATCATATATACTATATACTGTATCTATCACAGAACATCACATGATCACATCACAGATATCGCAGCAGAAGAAACATATGAAATATTGGATATACTAGGACGTCCGTGTTTTCAATACGAGCCAGTATAAAACACGGATTCCACGGTCATGATGAATAGCCAAACCCACACCCCTAGACCCCTACGAGAGCGGCAAGCAACCCTACCAATTCTGGAGTTAGGAGACCCGGACTCGACTCCTCGAGTTGGTCTCCCACTGGACTCCAGAACCCGGTTACTTGTGCTCCCCTCCTTGGGTCTATCCTAGTGCAGAAAAGTAAATAATATACAAAGGGTGACAACTTCCGCAACCTGGAAGTGCCCCAAATAAAAGAATATTACATACAAGTTTTTACATGAATGAAAATGAAAAACACTCATCTTACATAAAACCCCCCCGGCTATTCAAACACGACGATCCAATATAACATATCCAGCAACACATAACATCACATGTCATCAACGTAAGTAAATATGCGCATCCCAATTGTCGTTGACATATAGCAACGAAACCGGCGATATCACATATTACACTTACGGTCAAAGAAAAGAAAGTGTAAAACTACAGCAGTTGGAATCCGCAACCTGCATAGACATCGCATGCCTAATCAAATGAATTCCTTAGACATCGCATGCCTAACAATTATAAACCCCGCATTTTAGTCTCAAAATCGAAAACACTTTTCAATATTAAGTCGGGTAATTCAACAAGATTCCCGACATCCTGATCGAATGATCGTCGCAAACTTCAATAGACGGCTCCACCCCCGATACCGTCGACGAAGTGCACCAAGGCGGAACACCGCTGCCGCGAGCACCCGAACGGATGCTTTCGGCGACGGGGTTCTCCTACAGTCATTTGGTCGGGGCTATGGGGTGTAGCTGTCTATTAAGTTTATCCGGCGAGTATCCGCGTACGCTACGTGATTGCAACGGACTTTTGATCGCATCAAAATTCCGTAGCAACCGATCAAGTGAGACTAAATTGCTAGATTTATAACATTCATTCAGTTATCTCATAACGACTTGTGAATTCCAATTATTGTATCCCATTCCAGATAAATAGAAAATGTTAAACTTTCTGATCAAACAATCGAACACCCAAGTTTTCCCGATACAGCTCAACTCATGAAATAAGTTCAAAGACATTCACTTCGTGCCTCAGTACCAACGGTCCAGCCGTAGAAGGGTCAAGCAAACGCCTCATATGTGGCACGCCGTACTGCCCCAAACCCTAAGATTCAAAGGGCAATTCAAGATGGTCACATAATCGGGTTAAGGTTTGTTGTCTTCTAGAGGGACCATCGCGTTACTTGCACTACTTAGAACGTCCTTAAACCACAGAAAAATCCTACACTTGGAAATTTTCCGGCAGGGGAAAAGTTGGGTATTTATATCCGGTCGAAATTTTTAACATATCCAAAAAATTATCCGGAAAAACACATAGACAGAGTTTGACAATCCGATCGAATAAACGAACTCCCAATACTGTTGGAGATAGTGCCCTCAGAGTCAATTATTGGATCACAGGCACGTGATTGCAATGATTGAGGGAGGACCTATCCCGGGACGACAGTCTTACTCGAGATGATAGTTTGCTATCTGGTTTACCTTTATCATCGTGTACTGCTTTAGGTGACCTGACAGGTCGCTATTGCACGTTGATAGAGCCCCTAGGATTCTTGCTTGACTGCCAGCAGTATGAGGGCGATCATATAAGTGAGAGCTGGAGTCTATAAGCACATCCTTAAAAGGTCCCTAGTCGTGGGAGTTTCGAGACAGGGCATCGATTCTACAGAGTAGACTAGTGTATACAGTCGAGACCCCGACGAGGGGCGGTGGCCGGTCTCACAAGCCACTGGTGTCAGTTGGTTCACCTAAGATGTATACAGGTGCTCATTAGGTTATGAGTACACCGGATAGGACTCGCCGGGAACATGCTAGTTGGTCTTATACCTGACGTCAGATAGCAGTTCCCAGGTGACTTGTGTACAGGTTAGTTCATCGACCTGGGGATCGTCATTTGTCTCGTGTGAGTTCCCACTGTACTTTGATTGCTACCCTACCACGGCTCAAAGGAGTCGTGCAAACAGGTTTTAGTTGGGTACAGTCCCGAGCCACATGGAGGCAGTGGGCGGATCTTCGGGGGTTCGTCTCTCCCGGTATTGGGGGTGAGGTCGCGCTGTGTCTAGGAGAGCCATTACACGAAGTCCTTGGCCAAGGCAGGAGATTTACTGGTAGGTATTCCAGTAGTATCTCAGGGTGTTCTGGGCTACATTCCGACACGACTTGTACCGCTTTTGGGGGTCTGACTCTTACCCACCCCCTAGGCCCGACATGCGATGCTCATAGATGAACGGACCGGACTGTACGGATATTGTCACTGACAGGCTCAGTAGGGTGTCAGGATGAGTTCGCTCATCGACGTCCCTTTTAGTCAATAGCTGGTGGCCCGTTACGTATTGGCTTATACCTCTGACGTGCTAGTGGTTAAATCCACAGCCATAGTATTGACGAGTCTTTAGAGTCCACCACACTTTCAGTTACTCAGGCTTTCGGGCGAAAAGCTGTAGAGGCCGTATGGAGATATGGCAGGGTCCGATCAGATACGTGCGGTATTGCACGGGTCAGGATCGGACGGTTTGTACTAGTGGCCGTATGGATATATGGCAGGGTTCGATCAGATACGTGCGGTATTGCACGGATCAGGATCGAACGGATATTACTAGCCGGTTTTGTTTTAAGCCGGATCCTAGTTTAGTACAGTGTAGATTTTGTCTCTTTGCATTTGTATCCGGACGGAATACAGATGCGGGTGTGTATGCACAGTATCGGGGTTTTCCTGTAATTTATTACGGGACCAGTTTTCTGGAGTTGCCAGTTTGCATTCTGTTCCGGCCAGTTTTCGTTTGTTCTTTCCCGGCCGGACTTTTCCGATGGAGGGGGTTATTTGCAATTGTGCAAATAACATTTGTGGAGGGGGTTTCTTGCAAATATATTCATTATGATATGTTTAGCATCTTTCATCCTTGATGGTGCATTAAATGAGATTTGAAAGGGTATGGAGTGATAAGTATGGTTGATGTTTCTTTGCTTTATGATATGGTCACCATTTCTATCTCCTACACTCACCTCCTTTCATGAGTTTTGTTTATCCCTCCACCATTCTCACATTTGTATTTGGCCGGACACAATTTGGGAGAGGAGAGAAAATGAGAGGTTTCATTTTTGGTGAGAAAATTTCATCATCTCATTCCATGCTTGATAAATGAGAGTTCCACTTGAAAGTTCCAATCCATTCCTCCATCAAGGCAACATAACCCCAAAGAGACAAGCATCATCTACACTATATTATACAGCACATCTTAGGCACGTCGACTTGCTAGCTTCGTGTTCGAGTTGCCTCGGCATTGAGGTAGGAGCCCGTAAAAGATACAGACGATGTGGTGCCCTTCCGGCAAGGAGGCGACGACCGGAGTTTCCGCAGGAGATCGGGACGACGACGAGAAGACCGGAGGACTCGGATCACTCGGTATATCTCTTCCCATCTTGTAGTTAGCTAGAACTAGTTTAATGGTCCGATCCGGGTGTTTAGTGCGCGGTGGTGCCGGTTTGCAAAGTTCGCAAAATTAAAGTTTATCACCGTTTCCGCATTTGGCCGTCGGATTGACGGCCGGGGCGCCGCCGTGCACTTACAGTGGTATCAGAGCCTCGCCATTAACTTCGTCTAGCTTTGTTTGATGTGTTTGCATTTCCGATCGTCCAAAATTCCAAAAACTAGCGTTTTTCCTCACATCAGTTTTCTGTCAAATTTTTTTGATGTCCAAAAATTTTTCAGGTTGTCTCAGAATGATGTGTAGGGAGTTCTAAGACTGCTGTAAAAATTCGACGCAGTGACTCGATCACTGAAGCGCGGAACCGCGGCCAAACCCCCCCTTGGGCCGCAGTTCCGCCGCACATTGGTGTCGTCACTGTATCATTTTTTTCCAGTGGGCTTTTGGGCTTATTTTAGGGGTTTTGGAATATTAATATTGGGCCCAGATTTTCTGTGAGTGCTACAGTATTGCTTGGGGGCCCACTTGTTAATTTTTGATCGATCGGATATTTTAAACACATTATTTCACAGTATTTACATTATATCTGCGACCGTGAATGTCACTCGATCGGTAAATCCAGTCTAACTGCTATAGCCCGGTTAGACGGATTTGCGAACGTGACTTTCACGTTGATGTTCTGTGTTTTTGCTGTGATGTTGCGGATCGGTCGTGGGGGATAGCCTGGATGCAATGCTAGTACAGTTTTGTTTGTATTATTATTTTGGGGCACGACCTGGTTGCGGTTGATGTATCCGTTGTATGTATATTTTACTTTCTGTACTAGGATTGCCCCGCGGTGGGGTGCACGGATAGCCGGGTTCTGGAGGGCAACAAGCCCGCATCTCATGGCATTGAGACGGAGGGGGCTTCACTCTAGGATTGGCGGGCTATTCGCCGCACTCGTAGGGGGTACAGGTTGACCCAGGAGGGGTGCCCAAGTTGCCGGATTCCGTGAAGTGCTGGGTGGTCCATTCACAGTGCTGAAGGGGGCTGCCTCGCTTCAGGTTTTGGCGGGTAACTTGCCGCGCCCGTAGGGGTCTAGGATTTCATTGCACAGGCTATCCACACGACCAGGGGAACGTCGGGTTTCAGTAGTGGCTCTGTGAAACCCGGGGATCCCAGATATCTGTATTGTTCTGTGATGCTGTACATTTCTGTGATGTTGCATTTTATTCACGCCTTGAGCAAAATATAATATATTGGTATATATATTAGTAGATGTTGTATATGTTTTTCATCCGCGCTAGTCCAGTCCCCGCTCTGCCATTAGTTAGCTAACCTAACGGGTGATGACGGGACCCAGTGGCGAATGCGGATGGCATATACGTACGTCAGTATATTTTCGTTCTTTGTGGTGTGATCAATTGATGGGACTGCATTGATTCGGATCAATGCAAGTTAAAAAAAAACCTATTCTGATGTTGTTGGAACACTTTTCAAAAAGCTGTTATTGCAAGGACGTTCACTTTTGTTTTGCATCGTGGTATTCATTTGGAATATCCTGCTCCTCAGTCGACGAGGCAAGGGCCGAGATCCCTTCACCGGGAGTGACCCCTTGGACAGAAGTTTGCGTCAGGGCACTAACTTCACTATAGCCGATTACTTTTGCTTTGCATCGCGGTATTCATTTGGAATATCCTGCACCCCATTCTACGGGGAAAGAGCCGAGATCCCTTCACCGGGAGTGACCTCTTTAGTAAAGGTTTTCGTCACTATATTTTCTAAAAAGCTATCCGTTCCTTCAACGATATCAAGTTCATTACGTTAAAGGTTTTCGCCAGAAACCATTCGTAGCCCTCCATCATTTCAGTTAAATATTCGGTAGTATTCAAGCTATGTATTTTGACCTCACGCCAAGGCATAGTGTTTGGTAGTTACCGGGTATTTATCTGTTGCATAGATAGATGCGTTGGTTTGGGACAGTCGTACTACTATTTTGGCCTACGTCAAGGGTATGTACGGGTAGGTTCAAATTAACCTGGACAATGATGGGTAGAACTTGACATGTGACTTATGATATTTTGACCTCACGCCAAGGTCATAAGAGCATGGGGTAGAAATCACATCGGGAGTTTCAAAAGAACTGAAACTTGCCCGATATGCGCCTACCTTCTGGAGTGTGATACCGTGAGCGGATTCCGTCACGTTATCATGCGATGATAGTTGGATCCCGATTCCCACTGATGAGTTGGTTTACTCCTCGGGTGACCCCGACTAATTCTTCTTTCAGGTTTGGAGGAGAATTTGAGGTACAGTGGGAGGTTTCCTGATTAGATAAATTGGTAACCATTCTGATCTAGGTTAGAGTGCACGCTGAGTGTTTCTTTTCTCTCTCTCTGGCAGCGACCATTGACCCGACCCTAAGACTATGACTCAGTGACCAAGTTGACCGAACCTTCTTAACATTGGCTTTTGGATTGTCAGAGTTGCAGACCTCATTGCCACCCCTACTTTTACCCTTTTCTCCAGGACACCCCGTATTACTACGAACGTCCACTTCCATTGGACAAAACCATCGTATGGTTAGATACGAACTCGAAGGTATTTATTCGAGGATGGTTTCCGGTTCTGGAGAAAACGGATAGGATTATTCAGTTGTCTTTTCCCTTTTACCTTCTCTCAAGTTGTGAGTACTCCTTGGTTTAGGAGATAGTACACCTATTATGCAAATTGGATAGTCTTCTTCCAAACCTTAGGCTGGTGCCGACCGGTAGGGAATGAAGAAAACCAATTAGCCTAAACGGTGTGCAGAAGGTATTAAGATTAAGACAAAGCAAGGGATTAGTAAGAGGGCAAAGTAAATTGCGACTGATATTCACGACCAAACCAAGTATTTCTTCGCCAATCCTAAATCACCTTTGTATTTCTCCAGGACACTCCGTATCACTACGAAGATCCACAGTTTATTGGATAATCCACCGTATGGTTATATACGAACTCGAAAGGAACTTGTTCCAGTTCGGGGATGGATTCTGGTCCAGGAGAAATAGGAATAAGGTTTATTCAGTTGTCTTTTATCTTCACCTTCTCTCGCATTGCGAGTGCTCCTAGGACTAGGACAGTACACCCATTATGCTTATTGGATAGTCTTCTTCCAAACCATAGGCTGGTGCCGAACGGTAGGGAAGGAAGAAAACCAATTGGCCTAAAGGGGTGTGCAGAAGGTAATGACTAAAGACATATAAAGGGATTTGGAGAGGTGGCAAAGAATTATACGGTTATAGTTGTGAATCTGGATGATGGTAGAGGCATTAATAGGAATACCAGAATACCCCATCGAAACATTTCAAAGTTTCAGTTCAACTGTGTACTGTTAAAAGAAAACTGATTTCCCGATTAGACACTTGCTCCAGGGTATGTATTTACCAGGTTTGATTCTCACATCTGTATGGTTTTACAGATGATGAGTGGGAGTAAGTTATTGGAAATTGGGTGGTCATCCTCATTATATCGAGATTCGTTGTAATCGGTGATATTTGAGGAGATCACCTGGGCTGTTTGCCGGTCGGCAAATATTTGGTTTTGAATATCCGCTGTTGTGCACCAATTTCAAATTGATATATCTGTACGTCTTTTTTCATAGAGTGAGATATACCTTTTGATATTATGTCGATGACATTTACCTGTATCAGTGGATGGTTAGGTAAGGAGCATTAAACGGCGGTGTAATTCTTCTTAACCATAAGTACAGTTTTCAACCTACGACACACAGTGAAAGAGTTGTTAGACTCGGCGGACTTATACAGAGTATTGTATGTTGTCCAGTGTCCATTAGGACAGAGGGGTTGGTCCTCATACTATATTCTGTTTACTTTTAACTTCTCTAGTTCTTAGACGTGTGTTTCGTAGAAACACAGGGTCTAAGTTTTGAGGAGTTATAGGTATTTGAATAGAGTAGAGAACCAGGTGTAGCAAGTATCGGGATTCTTCAAGGTGATCGAAGATGTAGATACTTATGTATGGTATTCAGTTGATAGTAATGATAAAGAGAAATTGCTTCTCTTTCAGGTTACTCATAATTGGAAGCATTCCTAAATTGAGTAATGCTGATCGGCCTCTCTCCATTTAGTTGACATGCACTGGAGATAGCTGCATGATTTGAATCTGGTTCAATCAAATCAGTGCCTCTGGTTCTATATTGGATATAGAACAGTTCATATCTTAACGATGTTAAGGTACGGGGAGTTGTCCGGCTTATGATTAAAACCAGACACTGGACAACTCAAGGCACGTTTCTGTAATGGTTGTTTGTGGGTTGACCCAGGCTATGACGAGGGTTGACTTTCTACCATCTGGCAGATCAATAGAAATATTGTTCTAGACTCGCCACAGTTTTATTAAAAATGGATTTTTTCAAAAACAGTAGTGGGAGTATGGTAGAACTGGAAGTGATTCCAGAACCGCAAAAGATTACTGAAGATTTGATAAGGAACCTAAAGATTCATTCTGATTTGACATTCCATTGGCCACTCCGCAGATAAGGTGGGTAACTTCAGGCACCCGAGAGGTACTCCGGTAGCCTCAAGGACGGTGACAGGGAAGTTCTTGTTTACCCACACTTGCCATTGTTGTTGTTCCAGGCTGCGAGACCCGGCAGGAGGATGAGTATAGCGTCGTTCTAAACTAGCTTTAGAAGTACACATCTATATGACTCTGCCAGAGGGTTGTCGTAGTCAGTGGGAGCAGCGGAAGCATTGGTGGACATCAGGCTTATGTCTATTTATAGACCAAAGCAGAAATAGCGGAGATAGATCATCTATTTCTGATGTGACAGTCATAGGTTTGACGTCATCAGAATAGGGGATGGATCTGTTGAGAAGGTAGTAGGGTATGATATCCGGGTTATGGATGACATACACAAAGTAGGAAGTGATATTCCTATACTACGATCGGTTATACTTTGGTCGTCACACGGTGGTTTCTCCACATGGGACTTGGACATTACATCAGACATACTGGTTACTAGATCTATGGTTTTAGATCTAGATTTAGGTGGTTTCCCAATCAGGGTACTTCGACAACATTCTAAGAGTATTTAGAATGGACGACTCCTGGCACGGTAGTGTACCTGTAGGTGATGGAGTCACCCTCTCTAAAGGTGTCTTATAGACTAAAGTAGAGAGGGATGTGCATGATTGGCAGATCACTTGCTTAGGCAATTAAGTCAATCATGAGATGTCAAGTACCACACCAGATGTTGTTCTTGCACTAGATGCAATAAGTTGACATTGATCCAATCCTGGAGAAACAGTCAGAAGCAGTTTTAGAACATAAGTGGATGTTCTAGGGATATGATAACGACAGCCTCATTTGGAAGACAGTTATTATTCCAGGCTTCCAAGGTGACATGGACGACAAGGAGGTTGTCAGAGTTATAGTTTTCCTTCTGACGAGGGGCAGTATTCTGGACAGGTGATCCAGGCAGATACTGAGGGAGGCATGGCGCAGGATACTGATTAAGTTCAGTTGACGATACAGTCTAAGAAATTTGGATTTGGAGTTCATTTATGAGCTAGGTCCCATCAGACATCCAGACATTCTAAGACAGGTGTTGCTCATTTCGGGAGATGGTTTTCTCCGCGAACTTGAGATATAGAGAGACATAGAAAGAAACATCATGGCGGATCCACTCACTGAGGCTATTCCTCGAACGCAAGAGTTTCGCAAACAGGCTTTATGAGACTGACTAGTAGAGGAGTTGGGTGTTCGGTATCACACGGGCTGTGAGTATGCGACATCGCAATAATTAGCCTTGAGTGCAAGTGGGAGATTGTTGGAGATAGTGCCCTCAGAGTCAATTATTGGATCACAGGCACGTGATTGCAATGATTGAGGGAGGACCTATCCCGGGACGACAGTCTTACTCGAGATGATAGTTTGCTATCTGGTTTACCTTTATCATCGTGTACTGCTTTAGGTGACCTGACAAGTCGCTATTGCACGTTGATAGAGCCCCTAGGATTCTTGCTTGACTGCCAGCAGTATGAGGGCGATCATATAAGTGAGAGCTGGAGTCTATAAGCACATCCTTAAAAGGTCACTGGTCATGGGAGTTTCGAGACAGGGCATCGATTCTCCAGAGTAGACTAGTGTATACAGTCGAGACCCCGACGAGGGGCGGTGGCCGGTCTCACAAGCCACTGGTGTCAGTTGGTTCACCTAAGATGTATACAGGTGCTCATTGGGTTATGAGTACACCGGACAGGACTCGCCGGGAACATGCTAGTTGGTCTTATACCTGACGTCAGATAGCAGTTCCCAGGTGACTTGTGTACAGGTTAGTTCATCGACCTGGGGATCGTCATTTGTCTCGTGTGAGTTCCCACTGTACTTTGATTGCTACCCTACCACGGCTCAAAGGAGTCGTGCAAACAGGTTTTAGTTGGGTACAGTCCCGAGCCACATGGAGGCAGTGGGCGGATCTTCTGGGGTTCGTCTCTCCCGGTATTGGGGGTGAGGTCGCGCTGTGTCTAGGAGAGCCATTACACGAAGTCCTTGGCCAAGGCAGGAGATTTACTGGTAGGTATTCCAGTAGTATCTCAGGGTGTTCTGGGCTACACTCCAACACGACTTGTACCGCTTTTGGGGGTCTGACTCTTACCCACCCCGTAGGCCCGACATGCGATGCTCATAGACGAACGGACCGGACTGTACGGATATTGTCACTGACAGGCTCAGTAGGGTGTCAGGATGAGTTCGCTCATCGACGTCCCTTTTAGTCAATAGCTGGTGGCCCGTTACGTATTGTCTTATACCTCTGACGTGCTAGTAGTTAAATCCACAGCCATAGTATTGACGAGTCTTTAGAGTCCACCACACTTTCAGTTACTCAGGCTTTCGGGCGAAAAGCTGTAGAGGCCGTATGGAGATATGGCAGGGTCCGATCAGATACGTGCGGTATTGCACGGGTCAGGATCGGACGGTTTGTACTAGTGGCCGTATGGATATATGGCAGGGTTCGA
Organism: Agapanthus africanus; assembly: GCA_030015575.1. NCBI lineage: Eukaryota > Viridiplantae > Streptophyta > Magnoliopsida > Asparagales > Amaryllidaceae > Agapanthus > Agapanthus africanus. Next base: position 218,243,713 of record CM057337.1, on the reverse strand, counting down.
TCAGATACGTGCGGTATTGCACGGATCAGGATCAAACGGATATTACTAGCCGGCTTTGTTTTAAGCCGGATCCTAGTTTAGTACAGTGTAGATTTTGTCTCTTTGCATTTGTATCCGGACGGAATACAGATGCGGGTGTGTATGCACAGTATCGGGGTTTTCCTGTAATTTATTACGGGACCAGTTTTCTGGAGTTGCCAGTTTGCATTCCGTTCCGGCCGGTTTTCGTTTGTTCTTTCCCGGCCGGACTTTTCCGATGGAGGGGGTTATTTGCAATTGTACAAATAACATTTGTGGAGGGGGTTTCTTGCAAATATATTCATTATGATATGTTTAGCATCTTTCATCCTTGATGGTGCATTAAATGAGATTTGAAAGGGTATGGAGTGATAAGTATGGTTGATGTTTCTTTGCTTTATGATATGGTCACCATTTCTATCTCCTACACGCACCTCCCTTCATGAGTTTTGTTTATCCCTCCACCATTCTCACATTTGTATTTGGCCGGCCACAATTTGGGAGAGGAGAGAAAATGAGAGGTTTCATTTTTGGTGAGAAAATTTCATCATCTCATTCCATGCTTGATAAATGAGAGTTCCACTTGAAAGTTCCAATCCATTCCTCCATCAAGGCAACATAACCCCAAAGAGACAAGCATCATCTACACTATATTATACAGCACATCTTGGGCACGTCGACTTGCCAGCTTCGTGCCCGAGTTGCCTCGGCATTGAGGTGGGAGCCCGTAAAAGATACAGACGATGTGGTGCCCTTCCGGCAAGGAGGCGACGACCGGAGTTTCCGCAGGAGATCGGGACGACGACGAGAAGACCGGAGGACTCGGATCACTCGGTATATCTCTTCCCATCTTGTAGTTAGCTAGAACTAGTTTAATGGTCCGATCCGGGTGTTTAGTGCGCGGTGGTGCCGGTTTGCAAAGTTCGCAAAATTAAAGTTTATCACCGTTTCCGCATTTGGCCGTCGGATTGACGGCCGGGGCGCCGCCGTGCACTTACAAATACAACCCAAAATGCTCAACTCTTGATTTCAGATTAAAAATTCCCAGGAAAACCATCACTGCTAAATAAGAATTACTGTGCAAAATTTAATGGGAGAAGAGACAAAAGGGCCGCGGAACCGCCGCATTAGCATGCTAATGCCGCGGTTCCGCCGCACTTTTATTGAATTAGGTCATCGAACTTCACAGAAATTCTTATAAATTCCTGATGGTTTTTCTGCATATTTTTAATTCTGAAAAATCCCCGAATTTCAAAAATGTCCAGAGAGCAAATTCCAATTAGGGTTTCGGGTCGATCGGGTTTCAAACTTCGTCTACGCATCGCCTAAGGCTCTAGCTAGGCTCTGATACCACTGTAGGGTTCCTAGGCACTCCCAAGAGGTCTCACAAGGCATCAACCATGTCAATTTCATAAATTACGGGTGCCGAGAAACCCTAATACGGATCGTTAACTAGAATTTTAGGCGAAATTAGAACTAGTAAACTACTTTACTAAGAGTAAACGGAAATACAACCTTTGTAGATCCGGTCCTCCACCTCCATAGCTCCGCAATGAAGTCCTCTCCGCTGTCCAAATCGAACCATGACTCTAGCATCGGCTTCAACGGAGAAAAAGCGGGCTAGGTCATCGACGACGATGCCGAAGATGATCTACGTCGAGGCATCACTAGATCAAGCTCCACCTTCACCAAGCCATGAAAACTTGTGAAGGAAACACCCTATACTACTTGGCAAAAGGTAGAAGATGAAGAAATAGGAAGTGGGTTCACTTTAGAATTGGATTTCTCACTCATTTTCATCAATCACCATTGATGGAGTCAAGGTTCTTCATCTTGAAGAAGAAGAAGAAGATGATAATATTATGATAGAATAAAAAGATTAACTTGAAAAGATAATCCCATTCATTCTTATCATAATAGTTACCATGGTTAAATGTAGAGAATGAACCAAGGTTAAGTGAATGGTTAGGTTAGGCATGAAACAAAAGTGGTGGACTTTTTCAAAGCTTCATGAAGCTTCAATGTAAAACAAAGCAAGCCACCATTTCTTTTCTTTTGCCAAAATGAATGAATAAAAGAATAAATAGATAATAAGTGAATAAACAAAACCCTAACCACACTCACAACCATGGTTTAATCATTACACAAATCCAAGTTAACATGTATCATCAAACATGACACAATCAAGTGCACAAAAAGCATATCACATATACAATGTGCACATCCGAGCGAGAAAATCCATTTAAAGTGAACCGATACAAGTTAATGCAAAGTAATATATCAAATATATAATTACGCATTAAATCATTAAATCAACACTTGATTTAACGATCCGGTCACATCGCATATAACCGACTAATATCCAATGTATCGACTTATCGAATCAATCCTTGATTCGATAACTAGGTTATATCGCATACAACCATATCGATACATTCATCGCGAGAATAGAATACGGTATCACATACACGCATTATTCTCGGTCCCGCACATATCTCATATGCGCTCCTATTTCATTTCGCTTGAGCCAGGAAACCTCTGTGTAGGACTCTAAAGACTCGTCAATACGCCGGCAGCAGCTGATGATCATATCAAGCACCCACAAGCCGCAAGCGGTCTGCTAAACGTAACGGCCACCCGGGTATTGAGCGATCAGAAGATCGACGAGCAAGCCCGCTCACACTCCTGTGAATCCAACCAGTAACACTTACCGTACAGTCCGGTCTGATCGTCTGATATGTCGCATATCTCGCCTAGGGGTGGTAAACGTCAGACCCCAATAGCTCGATAAGTCGTGTCGATATGAGGTCTATAACAGTTTGAGAAACTACTGGTAACACTTACCAGTAAATCTCAGCAACCCTGGCCAGGGATTTCCGGTTATAGCCAATCGAACACAGCGCAACATCAACTCCCTATACCGGGAGAGACGAATCCCCTCCTATCGCTCATTGCCTCCATGTGATTCGGGACTGTACCCAAAAACCACCGTTTTGCACGCCCTCTTGGACGTGGTAAGGTGGAAATCAAAGCACAGTGGGAACCACACAAGACTTTATGACGATCTCGGGTCAACAGACTACTCTGTACCAGTGTCACCTGAGAACTGCCATCTGACGTAAGGTATAATACCATCTGGGAGTTCTCGGCGAGTCCGTCCAGTGCACCCAGTCTCCACTGAGCACCCGTATATCATCTCTGATGTCAAACACCAATGGATATGGGATCATCCATCGTCCATCTGCATGGGTCGAGAAGGTATACGCTAGTCTACTCTGGTATATCGATGCCCCGTCTCGATATACCCACGACTAGGGACTTTGAAGGATGTACTTATGGACTACCATGTCCCCACTAGTATGATCCGCATCATAGTCCAGGTAGTCAAGTACACATCCTAAGGGCTTTACCAATATGTAACAGAGAGACAATCAGTGTACACGTTAAGGTAAAGAGCAACCAGATAGCATACTATCATGTCGAGCAAGAAAGTCCTCCCTATATATGTCCCAGCATCCACTACAATATACATCCTATGTATAGCAATGGCCTTTAGGGCATACATATAACTAACATATAGAGCCTGTACTAAAGAGATTTAGTATGGAAGATTCCAAGCGCGGTAATATACCCGCATTGCATAGAATCACCCTCTCCAAGAAGATGTCTCCCAAGACCGATGAGGAGAGGGTTCGCATGAGCATTATACCCTACGCTTCGGCGGTAGGATCTATAATGTATGCGATGCTATGTACAAGACCAGATGTAGCTTACGCATTGAGCGTGGTGAGCCGATATCAGTCAGACCCAGGTAAGAACCACTTGACGGCAGTGAAGAACATTCTCAAGTACCTGAAAAGGACTAAGGAGATGTTCCTGGTTTACGGTAATGGAGACCTCAGGGTCGAGTCCTTTACCGATTCAAGCATCCAGAGTGACAAAGATGACAGCAAGTCTGTCTCGAGTTTTGTGTTTACCCTCAACGGAGGGGCGGTGTGTTGGAGGAGTTCTAAATAGGATACCGTCCCAGACTCGACGATGGAGGCTGAATACATTGCTGCAAGTGATGCCGCAAAAGAGGCGGTCTGGATGAAGAAGTTCATTAGTGAACTTCAGGTGGTTCCGTCCATTGTTGACCCAAAACCTTTGTATTGCGATAACAATGGGGCTATAGCTTTAGCGAAGGAACCAAGGTCCCATCAGAAATCCAGACACATCTTAAGGCGGTATCACCTGATCAGGGAGATCATTGATCGCCAAGAGATCGAGGTACGGAGAGTGGACACAAAAGACAACATGGCAGATCCATTCACAAAGGCCCTCCCTCAAACACAGTTCGAGCGACTTTTTGAGCTATTGGGTATGCGGTACGCCAGCAGCTGGCCTTAGTGCAGACGTTAGGTATGCGTTACACCAATTACTGGCCTTTAGTGCAAATGGGAGATTGTTGGATATGTAGGCCCTAGAGGCCATTATTGTATAGTACTAGTTTGTATAATACATTTTGGAGGCTTGGGATATATATACGGGTTTACGACAGTCTTGCTCGATATAGTAGTATGCTACTTAGTTTGTTTCTATCTTAATATGTGTATATGTTTCTTTTAACATATCGCTAAAAACATATTGATGGAGCCCTTAGGATCTTTGCTTGACTACCGGCGTTGTGATGGTGATCACACTAGTGGGGACTGAATAGTCTATAAGCACATCCTTATTTTGGTTCCTAGTCGTAGGATTATCGAAATAGGGCATCGATACTCCAGAGTAGACTGGTGCATACGCTTCTCGTCCCAGCAGAGAGATGGTCTGTCGCACATCCATCAGTACGTCGTACTGGAGATAGTATGCAGGTGCTCGTTAGGTTATGAGTACACTGGACAGGACTCGTCGGGAACTGTTGGTTGGTACTATACCTATCGTCAGTTAACAGTTCCCAGGTGACATGAGTACAGCTTAGTCCATTGACTTGACACTGTCACTTCGCCTCGAGTGTGTTCCCATTGTTCTTAGATTACTACCCTACCACGGCTCTATTGAGTCATACAAACAAGTAGTAGTTGGGTGCAGTCCCGAAGCACTTGGAGGCAGTGACGGTTAGACATGATTCGTTTCTCCCGGTATTGGGAGTTCATATCGCGATGTGTCTAGGAGAGCCATTACATATAGTGTCCCTGGCCAGGGCAAGAGAGATTTACTGGTAGTGTTTCCAGTAGTTTCTCAGGATGTTCTAGGCTACACTCCGACACAACTTGTACCGCGATTAGGGGTCTGACGTTTACCACCCCCTAGGCCCGACATGCGATACTCTCAGACGAACAGACCGGACTGTACGGAGATTGTCACGTTCAGGCTCAGTAGGAGTTCGGATGGGTTCACCTCGTCGGTCTTCTTATCAGCATCTACCTGGAGACCGTTACGTACAGCTAGTACCGCTTGCGGCCTATGGATAAACCCACTGCCAGCGTAGTGTCGAGCCTTTAGAGTCCCACACAGAGGGTTATTCGCCTTTGGGCAAAACAGAGTAGAGGTCGCATGGTTTTGCGACGGGGTTCGTTCACATCCGCGCACTTGTGAACGTTTGGTGTCCGGGCAGTTAATACTAGCGGGCTTGGGTTTAAGCCAGATCCTAGTATTTGTTTTGGGATTGGTTTTGTCTCATTGTATTCGTGTTCCTCAGAACACGGATCCGGGTGTGTATGCACAGTTGACAGAGGCAGAGGATTCTCATTAGGGTTGTTGACCGTTGACTTTTTCCAAACCCTAATGAGAATGAGAGATATGATTAATGATATTAATTAAGGATAATTGTGCCATGGTTAGGTTGACCATTTGACTTTTGTTGACATTTTGACATTGGTTGACCGGTTGACTTATGTTGACAATTTGACCATCATCATTTCACATGAAAGATGCTTCTTGATTCTTGCAAATTTCATTTAATGTGAAATGATAATGGTCATTCCAAATGAACCATCACATTTATCTTTGTTGTTATTATTATTATTTCATATTATCTCTTTTGTGAGCATGGTTGTAGAATTCTATTCTCATTGTCTCTTGCGCTTTCTCTCTCATGCTTAGTTCTTCCTCTTCCTCTCTTAAAGCTCTTATCTCTCATGTGTTGAGAACCATGAGCTTATGAGACAAAACCATCAAAACTTCACTCTACTCATTCTAGGGTTCTAGGTTTAGCAAGCCAAGCACTCTAGTTATCTCTTGGTTGAGGTAGGAGCTCAAGGTAGAGGCCCTCGGGTGGATCTATCTTCGGCAAAGAGAAGACGACGAGGAGGAGCCGTCTACGCCACTCCAAGGAGCAAGCAAGGAGGATGACCACAACAAGAAGAGAAGGAGTTCAAGACCTAGATATAACCATTCAACATAGTAGCTAGAACTTGTTGTTTGTATGTTAGTTTTTGTTTAGCAAAGATCCTTTATGGATGGTCCATGTTACCTTGTGAGAAAAATTTGATTTTTACCTATTCCGACTCCCCGAAAGAACCGGGATGGGTAACGTGGACCTAACAACAACACTCCTCCTACTAGGGACACCTTGAGCTTTAACGGCTTGTAGCACGCGTTCAGTGCAATCGCGTTCCTTGCGAAAATGAGGCTAGGATTTTGTTTGGCTCAGGACGAGCAAAAGATAAGTTTTGGGGTATTTGTTCAGACCAGAATATTGCATTTTAATACCGCTCATTCATTATCTATTTTTTGTATATATCGGTACTATTAACGGGTGTTTTCTCAGTAATACAGATTACAGGTATCCGTGACAAAATACTGGAAATGCATTCAAAATCATGGATATATCATTTGTGAGCTGACACTGCAACCAGAACCGCAAACCGACTGATATCCCAAGAGTTATTTTTGCAAACAAGTGTGTGCACAATATTTTGGTCCAACACATAACATGTGTACACATTAACTTTTGGGGCTTGGACCATGGACCTAGGGGTGCAGCCATGGCATGATGGCTAGAGCTAGTGGCATGGTGTGATGTGCATTTAATGCAATAAAGTGCGATGTGATTCATATCTACCAAGTTTCCCTCCAAAACCTGGATGCATCCAAAGCTTTTACAGAGAAAATAAACAACACCAGAGTGATGTAGGGGATAACACAAGACCACACTGTAAATACGGGACCCAGACCTCGGAATTTGGCCAAGCACTTCCTTTCAAGATCCGGCGTCGCCGCCCCCACCACATCCAATGGGCTCTATCTTTCTGTAGGCCCCTCCTTGCTGCTATGTAACCCTATTTTTATTGTTTATTTTCTTTTCTTTTGTGCCTATATATAGCAGGCAGTGGGCAAGGGTTCATGGTCTCACTTTGTCCAAGTTTTACACTTTTGTTCTTGTTTTCTTTTCTCTTTTCTTGTACATAGCTAATCCCCCTTGAGCTATCTACCATAACTTGATCTTGCAACCTCTTCATTGAGCTTGCAAGTTTAAGTTTTGGTCATCGATCTCAAGGGGTTGTATCATTCTTGAAGTTGAATAAAGCCTTCTCTTTTGTGCCTTCATTCACATGAGTTCTTTACCCTTCTCTTGATCTTGCAACCTCTTCATTGAGCTTGCAAGTTTAAGGGTTGGTTATTGATCCCATGGCTTTCCTTGTATTCTATGGTTCTTAGTGTTATTATCTTTCTTTTTTATTTTTTGCTCATTTACTTTCTTGCACTTTAATTCTTGTCTTTTATTACTTGCAATTTATTACCATGTCATTTAATTACTTGCTTGTAATCTTTTCTTTTCTCTGCTTATATTTTCTTTGCTCTTTTTGGTTTGTTGTGTTGATATTGTGAATTGTAAGTCGTTACCCGTCCCGGTTCTTTCGGGGATGCGGAAACGGTAAAAAACGATTTTTACGGTAAAGGTAACATGGACTAGAAAATAGGATCTTTGCTAAACAAACACCTAGAAAACTAACTAGAAGTTTAACTACTATGTTAGAGGGTTATACCTAGGCCTTGAACTCCTTCTCTTCTTGCTCCTTGGAGTGGTTGGATCGGCTCCACCTCATAGTCTCCTTGTTGCCGAAGAAGGATCCACCCGAAAGCTTCTACCTTGAGCTCCTACCTCAACCGAGAGGAAACTAAAGTGCTTGGCTTGCTAGACCTTGTACTCTAGAGTGAGTAGAGAAGTGTTTTTAGGGTTTTATCACAATGGCTCATGTTTCTCAACTCATGAGACATGAGAGCCTTGAGAGAGAGGAAGAGGGAGAGCTTGGATGAGAGAGAATCAATATGATAGAATGAGCTTGACTTTTTTACAACCATGCTCACAAAAAGAAAATAATCATGATAATAATAATAATTAAGTATTGTGATGGTTAGTTTCAATGGCCATTATCATTTCATGCATTTAATGCATTTTGTAAAGAACAACAAGTAAACAAAAGTCATAGCCATGAAATGATGATGGTCAACAAGTCCAAAATAGTCAACCGGTCAACAAAGTCAACAAGTCAACAAAAGTCAAACTTTCAACTCAACCATGGCACAATAATACTTAATTAATATTATTATTAATCATATTTCTTATTCTCATTAGGGTTTAGAAAAGGTCAACAGTCAACAACCCTAATGAGAATCCTCTGCCTCTGTCTCTATCAACCGTGCATACACATCCGCATCCGTGTTCCGAGGAACACGAATACAAAGAGATAAAACCAATCCCAAAATATATACTAGGATCTGGCTTAAACCAAAGGCCGCTAGTAATAACTTCCCGGACACCAAACGTGCACAAGTGCACGGATGTGAACGAACCCTGTCGCAAAACCATGCGACCTCTACTCTGTTTTGCCCAAAGGCGAATAGCTCTCTGTGTGGGACTCTAAAGACTCGACACTACGCTGGCAGTGGGTTTAACCACAGGCCGCAAGCGGTACTAGCTGTACGTAACGGTCCCCAGGTAGATGCCGATAAGAAGACTGATGAGGTGAACCCATCCGAACTCCTACTGAGCCTGAATGTGACAATCTCCGTACAGTCCGGTCTGTTCGTCTGAGAATATTGCATGGCGGACCTAGGGGGTGGTAAACGTCATTCCCCTAATAGCGGTACAAGTCGTGTCGGAGTGTAGCCCAGAACACCCTGAGATAACACTGGAAACGCTACCAGTATATCTCGCTTGCCCTGGCCACGGACGACTATGTGTAATGGCTCTCCTTGACACAGCGCGATATCAACCCCCAATACCGGGAGAGAAGAATCCTGTCTAACCGTCACTGCCTCCAAGTGCTTCGGGACTGCACCCAACTGCTACCTATTTGCACGACTTATTTGAGCCGTGGTAGAGTAGCAATGTAAGAACAGTGGGAACATACTCGAGGCGAAGTGACAGTGTCAAGTCAGCGAACTAAGCTGTACTCATGTCACCTGGGAACTGATAACTGATGATAGGTATAGTACCAACCAACAGTTCCCGACGAGTCCTGTCCAGTGTACTCGTGACCTAACGAGCACCCGCATACTATCTCAAGTACGACGTACTGACGGCTGTGGGACAGACCATCTCCCGTGCTGGGATGAGAAGCATATACGCTAGTCTACTCTGGAGTATCGATGCCCCGTCTCGATAATCCTACGACTAGGGATGTGTATAAAGACGTACTTGTAGATTACCCAGCCTCCACTATTGTGACTGCCATCGCAACGCTGGTAATCAAGCAAAGATCCTAAGGGCTCCACTAATGTGTATAGGCGATATGCTAAAAGAAACACATGCACATATTAAAGTAGAAACAAACCAAGTAGCATACTACCATTTAGAGCAAGATTGTCTATACAACTGTGAATATCCCAAGCTTCCATCAAGTAATATACAAACTAGTATGATACAGTAATGGCCTCTAGGGCATATACACTAATAATCTCCCACTTGTACTTAGGCCATATACTGGCGTATCGAAAACCTATCATCTCGATCAGCCGCTCGAACTGAGTCTGGGGTAAGGCCTTCGTGAATGGATCTGCAGTGTTATCTTCTGTATCAACCCTCCGAACCTCGATCTCCCGGCGATCCACGATCTCGCCGATCAGGTGATACCGCCTTAAGATGTGTCTGGACTTCTGATGGGACCTGGGTTCCTTTGCTAAAGCTATAGCCCCATTGTTGTCACAATACAGAGGTATTGGATCAACAATGGACGGAACCACCTGAAGTTCTGTCAAGAACTTCCTCATCCAGACGGCATCTTTTACGGCATCAGATGCAGCGATATATTCCGCTTCCATCGTCGAGTCAGCAATGGTTTTATGTTTGGAACTCTTCCAACACACCGCCCCTCCATTGAGGGTAAAGACATAACCCGACATGGACTTGGAGTCATCCTTATCACTCTGGAAGCTGGAGTCAGCAAAGGCCTCGATCTGGAGGTCTTTTCCGCCATACACCAAGAACATCTCCTTAGTCCTTCTAAGGTACTTGAGAATGTTCTTTACCGCTATCCAGTGCTTCTCCCCAGGGTTTGACTGATACCGGCTTACCACACTCAGTGCATAAGCTACATCTGGTCTGGTACACAACATCGCATACATTATAGAGCCTACCGCAGAAGCGTACGGTATAATAGACATGCGATCCCTTTCCAAATCAGTCTTGGGAGACATCTCTTTGGAGAGGGTGATCCCGTGACAAGCCGGTAGATTACCGCGTTTGGAATCTTCCATACTAAATCTTTTCAGTATGGTGTCGATGTACCTAGACTGCGAAAGTCCTAATATCCTCTTGGATCTATCACGATGGATTCGGATCCCCAGAATGTAAGAGGCATCACCTAGGTCTTTCATGGAGAACCTGTGTGACAAGAACCCTTTGACAGATTGTAGCATAGGAATGTCATTTCCTATCAAGAGAATGTCATCCACGTATAAATCGAGGAATACGACAGTTCGTGCAACAATTTTACTATAGATGCATGGTTCATATGGATTTTTGATAAAGCCAAAATCTTTGACCGTCTCATCAAAACAGATGTTCCAACTCCGCGATGCCTGCTTTAGTCCATAAATGGACTTAAACAACTTGCACACCTTCCCGCTGCTCCCACTCTGAATGAAACCCTCTGGCTGGTCCATATAGACACACTCCTCTAAATTTCTATTTAGAAAAGCGGTCTTTACGTCCATCTGCTAAATCTCATAATCATGGAAGGCAGGAATGGCAAGAAGGATCCGAATGGATTTGAGCATAGCCACTGGAGAAAAGGTTTCGTCATAGTCTAAACCAGGTCTTTGACGAAAACCCTTTGCAACAAGTCTAGCCTTATAGGTCTCAACCTGTCCATCTACACCAATCTTCCTCTTGAAGATCCATTTGCATCCTACGGGTTTTACCCCTTCTGGAGCAATGTCCAAAGTCCATACTTTGTTGGTGTACATGGACTCCATTTCGGTCCGCATTGCATCCAGCCATTTTACCGAGTCAACGCTCTGAATGGCCTGCTGGAAGCTAGTCGGCTCATCATTATCAATGATGCAATCCTCTCTATCCCCGTCGGACGGATGAGACTGCCTACTACTCCTGCGGAGCGGCGCAGGAATGTCCTGTTCTTTCGAACCCTCTGGTTCTACTAAGCTTTCAGTAATAGCTCGTGGTTCTGGAATTTCTTCTAGTTCTATTGCGCTCCCACTTATCCGAATTTCCAAAAATTCAGTTTCCATGAAGCAGGCATGACGAGAAACAAAAACCTTTTGTTCCTCTTCGCAATAGAAGAAATATCCGTTGGAGTTCTTTGGATATCCCACAAACTTGCACTGTACTGAGCGTGCCTCGAGTTTGTCCGCATGTTGCTTTTTGACAAAAGTTGAACATCCCCATGTCTTAATGTGCTTAAGATAGGGTTTCTTCCCACTCCACATCTGATATGGTGTAGTAGGCACTGTCTTAGTTGGAACTCGGTTCAAAAGGTATGCAGCTGATTCTAGTGCATATCCCCAGAATGATCGCGGCAACTCAGCGTTACTCATCATGGAACGTACCATATCCAATAGGGTTCGGTTTCGTCTCTCCGATACACCGTTATGTTGTGGAGTGTATGGAGGAGAAAGCTGAGAGAGAATTCCATTCTCTTTTAGGTAACCCAGGAACTCGGCACTCAAGTATTCACCACCTAGATCAGATCTCAGTGTCTTGATACTTTTGCCTGTTTGTTTTTCTACTTCATTCTTGTATTCTTGGATTTTTTCGAAGGCTTCAGATTTATGTTTCATCAAGAAGACATATTCGTACCTTGAAAAATCATCCGTAAAAGTAATGAAGTAAGAATAACCACTTCGCGCATGTGTAGACATTGGACCGCAAACATCGCTGTGTACGAGTCCCAAGAGCTCACTCGCTCTTACTCCGTGTCAAGTGAATGGAGTCTTTGTCATTTTTCCTTTGAGACAGGATTGACAAGTTGCATATGATTGATATTCGAACGGATCCAAATATCCTTCTGTATGTAACTTCGTCAACCTTCTCTCATTGATGTGACCCAGTCTACAATGCCATAAGAAAGCATGATTTATTTCTGCAGACTTTCTTTTGTGTGTATTCTGGACATTGAAAATCTGTGGTTGGTTTAATACGTATATACCGTTGCTTAATGTACCCGACCCAATCAGAACATGATTAAGGTGAATGTTTACAACATTGCTTACAAATGTAAAATCATAACCTTCTTTAGACATTAACGATACAGATATGATATTACAAGTCGCACTGGGTACAAAATAACAATCACGCAAAACCAAAACATGTCCATCTGACAATCCCAAGTGATAGTCCCCTACGGACTCAGCATCCATGCCAGCTCCGTTTGCAACTCTGAGGGTCATATCACCTACCTTCAAAACCTTACGCTTTCTCAATGCCTGCAAAGAATTATAGATATGAGATCCTGATCCAGTATCCAATACCCAGGAAGTAGAGTTTATTGATAGACAGTTTTCAATAACATACACACCTGAAGCCCAAGCCACAACTTGCTTCGGGTCCTGGTTTCTGGCCTTCTAAGCCCTGCAATCTTTCTTCCAGTGTCCACTCTTGTGACAGTAAAAGCACTCTTCCTTTCCCACAAGCTTTCCCGCTACCTTTGTTACTTTTTCCTTTCCCTTGGCTTCCACTTTACTAACACCGCCCCTTTGTTTGGTGGGGGCCTTCTTCTTCCTTCCTTTGGCTCTCGCCTTGGATCTGGAAGATGAAGCTCCTCCAACAAACAAAGTAGATGTTTCCCTTACTTTCTGTAGGGTGCCCTCTGTACTCCTCAACATATTTAGGAGTTCCGAAAGTTCAACTTCCTTTCCTTGCATGTTGAAGTTCAGGATAAACTGGGCGTAAGTGGAAAGGAAGGGACTGTAGAATCAAGTCCGTATAGAGCTCGTTCTCTAACGTGGTCCCAAGGTCCATGAGCTCTTCAATAAAGACAATCATTTTAAGCACGTGTTCCGCTGCCGATGATCTGACGGCCAATCTCGCCGAAAACAACTTTTTCGAGACTTCGTATCTGGCGATACAGGATTGCTCTCCATACAGATCTTTTGTATGGAGAAATATGGATTCTAGGTCCATATTCTCATGCCTCCTCTGATGTTCATTGTCCATAGAGGCAAGCACGAGGCACTTGGCCTTCGCACAGTCAATCTCCCAGGTCTTACGGATTTCCATATCCGCGACGCTGGAGGTGGGACCTGGGACAGGAGGAGCTTGGGTGGTAAGGAGATACCCCAACTTGTCGTAAGTGATTGCCATTTTGATATTCCTGAGCCAATCTTTGTAGTTTGGCCCTGTCAGTATATTTTTATCTAGTAGTAACTTAAGTCCGGTTATAACGATTGGTCGCTGCAATTAGGAGAGAGAGAAGAAACACTTTAGCATGATGCTCTTGCATGTTTAGAGTAGTTTTTAGTTTGTCTAAACAAGATGGCTCCCACTGTTTCTCGAATCCTTCCTAAAACCAAAAAGGAAGAATTAGTCGGGATCAATCTCACCGTAGAATACTTGCTTAACCGTTCAGCCAGTCCAGTGTTGGTACTTCGAGGGAGGTTTTCCAATGCTTTCGCGAAGTTCCTTAATTAAATAACCTCTTTTCCCTGGGGGCGTAGCCCCGCTAACACCTTTCTAGACACCTACTTGGTTTATAGCATTGATCGTTAAGTGAGAAATTTCCCGAGGAGTAGCATATACTCACAGTAGGATCGGGATCCAAATATCATCGTATGACAAAACTGAAGGAATCCTACCAGAATCATCACACTCCAAATCGTATGCAGCGCTAGCAAGTTTCAGTTTCTTTAGAAACTCCCGATGTGGATTTTTGCCCCATGGTCTTATGACCTTGATTTTGGCCAACAAATTATAAGTCACATGTCAAGTTCTACCCGTCATTCTCCATGTTAATTTGAACCCACCCGTACGTACCCTTGACTTTGGCCAACAAGACAGTACGACTGTCCCAAAGCAACGCATCTATCTATGCTGCATATGAATATCCAATAGCTACCAATCACTATGCCTTGACTTTGGCCAACAAACACAGCTTGAATACTATTGGCTATCCATATGAAATGACGGAGGGCTACGAATGGTTTTGGCAAAACCGTGAACGTAGTGAACTTGATATAATCGAAGGAACGTGATAGCTTTTAAAAGAAGTGGTTCAAGCTCCGCGTTTAAAAGTTGGTTTTTGAAAAGAAACCGAGTGGTTTCTGAAATTGTTCCAACGACTTTAACTTTGGTTTATTTTCTTGCATTAATTTAATGCGTCCCATCATTTAATCCTACCATTGCAGAAAACAACGAAAATATGACGTACGCTTATGCCATCCGCATTTGCCACGGGGCCCCGTCATTACCCGTTAGGTTACTTAACTAACGACAGAGCGGGGGCTGGACTAGCGCGGATGCAAAACATAAGCAACGCCTACTAGATATCATATATAGATATATACATTCGTCAGATGCAATGATAGCCATTCCAGATCACAGATGAACACATTGGATATACTAGGAATCCGCGTTTCGTTCGAGCCTATAACGAAAAGCGGATTACATGGTCGAGATGAATAGCCAAGACCCCACCCTAGACCCCTACGGGTGCGGCAAACTACCCGCCAAATACCCAAAGTGAAGCAACCTCCCTCAACAATGTGAGTAGGCCACTCGGCACTTCGAGATACCCGGTAGTTTGTGCACCCCACCTTGGGTCTATCCTAGGAGCAAAAACAGTAAAAGAAATAATATACAATGGCGGCTACAACCTCATCCCGGATGTACGGCCATAAAAATAATATTACATCAATTACATATTACATCAAATGAAAAGTAAAGAAAACTCTCATCTCACAACCCCCTGCTATTCATCCGCGACAATCCAACGAGTTCATATACACAAACCATCAACATTAGCGATCACAGATATGTATAACCCCCACTAATCGACGTATAGCGATTAGTAGACGTTCGATACATATATCACATCACAGATATAACCCATTAGCTAAAGTCTATAGAACTTCGATCAAAAATACGGATTTGTAACTACCCCAAACACTACTTTGTTCTCTGGAAAATCTGGGCAGAAAAAAAAATTCTAAAATGCCTAAAACAGAACTCTGAGAACACTGCAGCAAAAACGATTCACGGCCGAGTCAACTCGGCCGCGGATCTGCGGCAAGAAGCATGTTCTCGCCGCGGTTCCGCGGCTCGTTGACCGAGTTAGTGACTCGTTTTTCCTGTGTCTTCCTACAAAACCCTGAGCCGATTTTTAGTAAATGTGGAATCATTTTTTGAACAGTTTAAAAATCGGCAGAAAGTTCAGTTCTTGGACTCGTTTTGTGATTTTTTTTCCGATCGAAATTCTAAATACTTTTCTAACATGCTAGTTGTTGTTTATCTAGGCTCTGATACCACTGTAAGTCCACGTTACCCATCCCGGTTCTTTTGGGAATGCGGAAACGGTAAAAAACGATTTTTACGGTAAAGGTAGCATGGACTAGAAAACAGGATTTTTGCTAAACAAACACCTAGCAAACTAACTAGAAGTTTAACTACTATGTTAAAGGGTTATACCTAGGTCTTGAACTCCTTCTCTTCTTGCTCCTTGGAGTGGTTGGATCGGCTCCACCTCGTAGTCTCCTTGTTGCCGAAGAAGGATCCACCCGAAAGCTTCTACCTTGAGCTCCTACCTCAACCGAGAGGAAACTAAAGTGCTTGGCTTGCTAGACCTTGTACTCTAGAGTGAGTAGAGAAGTGTTTTTAGGGTTTTATCTCAATGGCTCATGTTTCTCAACTCATGAGACATGAGAGCCTTGAGAGAGAGGAAGAGGGAGAGCTTGGATGAGAGAGAATCAATATGACTTTTTTACAACCATGCTCACAAAAAGAAAATAATCATGATAATAATAATAATTAAGTATTGTGATGGTTAGTTTCAATTGCCATTATTATTTCATGCATTTAATGTATTTTGTAAAGAACAACAAGTAAACAAAAGTCATAGCCATGAAATGATGATGGTCAACAAATCCAAAATAGTCAACCGGTCAACAAAGTCAACAAGTCAACAAAAGTCAAACTTTCAACTCAACCATGGCACAATAATACTTAATTAATATTATTATTAATCATATTTCTTATTCTCATTAGGGTTTAGAAAAGGTCAACAGTCAACAACCCTAATGAGAATCCTCTGCCTCTGTCTCTGTCAACCGTGCATACACACCCGCATCCGTGTTTCGAGGAACACGAATACAAAGAGATAAAACCAATCCCAAAATATATACTAGGTTCTGGCTTAAACCAAAGACCGCTAGTAATAACTGCCCGGACACCAAACGTGCACAAGTGCGTGGATGTGAACGAACCCCGTCGCAAAACCATGCGACATCTACTCTGTTTTGCCCAAAGGAGAATAGCTCTCTGTGTGGGACTCTAAAGACTCGACACTACGCTGGCAGTGGGTTTAACCACAGGCCGCAAGCGGTACTAGCTGTACGTAACGGTCCCCGGGTAGATGCCGATAAGAAGACTGATAAGGTGAACCCATCCGAACTCTTACTGAGCCTGAATGTGACAATCTCCGTACAGTCCGGTCTGTTCGTCTGAGAATATCGCATGGCGGGCCTAGGGGGTGGTAAACGTCAGTCCCCTAATAGCGGTACAAGTCATGTCGGAGTGTAGCCCAGAACAGCCTGAGATAACACTGGAAATGCTACCAGTATATCTCGCTTGCCCTGGCCAGGGACGACTATGTGTAATGGCTTTTCTTGACACAACGCGATATCAACCCCCAATACCGGGAGAGACGAATCCTGTCTAACCGTCACTGCCTCCAAGTGCTTCGGGACTGCACCCAACTGCTACCTGTTTGCATGACTCATTTGAGCCGTGTAGGGTAGCAATCTAAGAACAGTGGGAACACACTAGAGGCGAAGTGACAGTGTCAAGTCAGCGGACTAAGCTGTACTCATGTCACCAGGGAACTGATAACTGACGATAGGTATAGTACCAACCAACAGTTCCTGACGAGTCATGTCCAGTGTACTCGTGACCTAACGAGCACCCGCATACTATTTCAAGTATGATGTACTGACGGCTGTGGGACAGACCAACTCCCCTGCTGGGATGAGAAGCGTATACGCTAGTCTATTCCGGAGTATCGATGCCCCATCTCGATAATCCTATGACTAGGGACCTATATAAGGATTTGCTTATAGATTACCCAGCCCCCACTAGTGTGACTGCCATCACAACGATGGTAATCAAGCAAAGATCCTAAGGGCTCCACTAATGTGTATAGGCGATATGCTAAAAGAAACACATGGACACATTAAAGTAGAAACAAACCAAGTAGCATACTACCATTTAGAGCAAGATTGTCTATACAACTGTGCATATCCTAAGCTTCCATCAAGTAATATACAAACTAGTATGATACAGTAATGGCCTCTAGGGCATATACACTAACATGAATATGTGTTGTTAGGAAAAGAAACCGATATTGTAAGTTAAAGTTTCGTTTTTCATTTCCTTTTCTCGTCTTTTCCATTTGAAACTACGCCCAAACCTTAAGCAAGCGCTCCGTTAGGCACCCTACCCTACCAAGGTAACGGTGATTCCTAACCGCGACCGGTTGCGTATGGTTTGGCCGGAGGCGAAAGCAAGAGGTAAGAACGGACGGACAAGGGTGAATAAGCCGGATTCCACGAATACCGTGCTTAAGTATCCTAATCCACATTGTTGCCGATTGCTCTAGCTTCATTGGTTGAGTCGGCTCAAAGGACTTGAATACAGAATCCATTAACTTAAACTATCCTGTCGATTCCTAACAAGCTTTACTTGTGCATATAACACATAGGTTAGATAAAGAACTTTCTTCCCTCGCACATTAACTCGTAAGAACAAGAACGTAAAATGCTCCGTCTCCCTGTGGATCGACCCGTGCTCATCACGGCTAGCTGCAAAGCAACACCATCCTGATCGCGGTTAAACTTTAGAACTCTTAAAACTCGATACGCCAAAAGCGTGCGATCTGCGAGTCCGTTCAGTGTACCCAGTCTCCACTGAGCACCCGTATACCATCATTGATGTCAAACACCAATGGATGTGGGATCATCCTGTAGGGTTCCTAGGCACCCTAATGAGGTCTCACAAGGCATCAACCATGCCAATTTCAAATTTTAACGGTGCCGAGAAAACCTAACAAGATCGTTGGCTAGATTTTTAGGCGAAAAACAAACTTGTTAACACTTAACTACAAGAATACGGAAATACAACCTTTGTAGATCCGGTTCTCCACCTCCATAGCTCCGCAATGAAGTCTCCTCGCTGTCCTCATCCAATCCCGGGCTCTAGCGTCGGCTTCATCGGAGAAAAAGCGGGCTAGGTCATCGACGACGTGCCGAAGATGATCTACGTCGAGGCATCGCTAGATCAAGCTCAAACTTCACCAAGTCAAGAAAACTTGTGAAGGAAACACACTCTACTACTTGGCAAGAGGTAGAGGATGAAGAAATAGGAAGTGGGTTCACTTTAGAATTGGATTTCTCACTCATTTTCATCAATCACCATTGATGAAGTCAAGCTTCTTCAAGTGAAGAAGAAGAAGAAGAAGATGATAGAATTATCATAAGTATATCCTAAACTGAAAAGAATAATGAATTCTTATCATAATAGAACCATGGTTAGGTGTAGAGAATCAATTAGGGTTAAGTGGAATGGTTAGGGTTAAGGATGAGACAAAGTGGTCACAAAGTCAAAGTATTCATGAAGCTCCATGAAAGAACAAAGAATGCCACCATTTTATCATTTCCTTTTCTTTTTCCAAAAGAATAAATAAATGAATAAAATGAATAAGCAAATAATAAACCCTAACCATTTCATTAACCAAGGTTTAATTCTTTATACTTAACCAATTTTACATGCACCATCAAACATGATACAAGCATGTGCACAAAATCATATCACATATATAATGCGCACATCCGAGCGAGAAAATCAATTTAAAGTGAACCGATACTAGTTAATGCAAAGTTATATATCAAATATATAATTATACATTAAATCATTAAATCAACACTTGATTTAACGATCCGGTCATATCGCATATAACCGACTAGTATCAAATGTATCGGCTTATAGAATCAATCTTCGATTCGATAACTAGGTTATATCGCATACAACCATTCGACACATTGTTCGCGAGAATGAAATACGGTATCACATACACGCATTATTCTCGGTCACGCACATATCTCATATGCGCTCCTATTTCGTTTCGCTTGAGCCAGGAAACCTCTGTGTAGGACTCTAAAGACTCGTCAATACGCCGGCAGCAGATGATGATCATATCAAACATCCACAAGCCGCAAGCGGTCTGCTAAACATAACGGCCACCCGGATATTGAGCGATCAGAAGATCGACGAGCAAGCCCGCTCACACTCCAGTGAATCCAACCAGTAACACTACCGTACAGTCCGGTCTGATCATCTGATATGTCGCATATCTCGCCTAGGGGTGGTAAACGTCAGACCCCAATAGCTCGATAAGTCATGCTGACGTGAGGTACATAACATTCGTGAAACTACTGATAACTCTTACCAGTATATCACTGCAACCCTGGCCAGGGATTTCCTGTTATGGCCAGTCGAGCATAGCGCAATATCAACCCCCAATACCGGGAGAGACGAATCCCCTCCTATCGCTCATTGCCTCCATATGAATCGGGACTGTACCCAAAAACCACCTGTTTGCACGACTCAGTAGAGCCGTGGTAGGGTGGAAATCAAAGCACAGTGGGAGACACACAAGACTCTATGACGATCTCGGGTCAACAGACTAAGCTGTACCAGTGTCACCAGAGAACTGCCATCTGACGTGAGGTATAATACCATCTGGGAGTTCTCGGCGAGTCCGTTCAGTGTACCCAGTCTCTACTGAGCACCCGTATACCATCTCTGATGTCAAACACCAATGGATATGGGATCATCCATCGCCCATCACATGGGTCGAGAAGATACACGCTAGTCTACTCTGGAATATCGATGCCCCGTCTCGATATTCCCACGACTAGGAACAATGAAGGATGTACTCATTGACTACCCAGGCCCCACTAGTATGATCTGCTTCATAGTCTTGGAAGTCGAGTACACATCCTAAGGGCTTTATCAACATGTAATGAGAGAGACAGAAAGTATACATGTTAAGACAAAGAGCAACCAGATAGCGTACTATCATGTCGAGCAAGAAAGTCCTACCTATATATGTCCCAGCATCCACTACAATATACATCTAATGTACAGTAATAGCCTCTAGGGCATACATATAACTAACAATCTCCCACTTGCACTAGGGCCATCTGTAGCAGTGGTTGCAGTATCACATACTCAACCATCCCCTAAAAGTCTCTCTTTAGGAAAAGGCCTTTGTGAGTGGATCCGCCGTGTTGTCCTCCGAGTCTACTCTCCTAACCTCGATCATCCTGGAGATCAACTATCTCCATGATCAGGTGATGCTGCCTCAGAATATGTCTGGGTCACTGTTGGGACCAGGGTTCCAGGGCCGAAGCTGCACTTCCATTGTCATACAATGGCAGGAACCTAGTTCATCTTATGAACCAATATACACCCAAACTTCCTCTTTGGTAGTATCTTTAATAGCGATGTTACCAGCCTTTATCGTCTAGTTTGTCACGGTATCTAGCTTGGAAATCTTCCAACATACCGTCCCTTTACCGAGGGTAAAGACAATGCCTGCGACTGACATTCAGTCGTCCTTATCACTCTGGAACCCTTCCAGTGATTCTCCCCAGGATCGATTGATACCATCTCACTACAACTAGTGAGTATCCTAACATCCAATTAAATCTATCTCATAGATCCAAAGCTTAGGATTTAGTATGTATCACTTTGATCCTATATGGAAAATCATTGTGATAAGCGGAGATTGATCGAGCGCAGCATAGGAAACTCCTTCCTTAACAAGAGTATGTCATCCACGTATTCTACGAGGATCGTCACCATACTCCCTACTACCTTCTTGTTTATACAAGGTTCATCTACCATTTTGATGATGTCAACTTCTTTGACTAATCCATCTAAACAGATGTTCCAACTCCGCGATGCCTGCTTTATCTTATAAAGCATCTTGCACACGTTTCCGTTGCTCCCACTGTCTACGAGGCCCTCTGGCTGTGTTCTTATAGACGTTCTCTTCTAAATCAATATTTAGAAAAGTAGTCATGGCACCCAACCACCAGATATCGTATTCATGGTATGTAGCCATGGCAAGTAGGATCTGGATGGACTCAAGCATAGTCCCTAGAAAAGGTTTCATCATTATCCACACTTGGTTGATGACTAAAACCTTTAACAATTCTAGCTTTAAAAGTCTCAACTTTTCCATGTACACCAAGTAATCTTCTCAAGATATACTTGCTCCTGATGGGGATTTAACCCTTCAGATATAGCAATCAAAGTCCATACTTTGTTGGTGTATAAGGATTCCATCTCAGATTACTAAGCATCTAGCCATTCTTACAGAGTCCATACTCTCGATGGCCTGCTCGAAACTGATTGGGCCATCATCTCATGATGCAATCCTCGCACCCACTGTCATCGAGAAACCGAGGTATCTCTCAGGCAGGCGAGGAACCCTATCAGATCGGCGGAGAGGCTGAGGTTCGTCGGGGACTATAGAATTCTTTGGTTCTGTCAAATCTTCAGCTGTAGTTTCGTATAGCTGGAACCTTTCCAGTTCTACAGAACTGACCTTGCCTTGATCTTGTCCGGATTTTGCTTTTGACATAGGCCGGACAATCCCAAATCTTAACTTACTTAAGAGATAGGATCTTCCCACACCATATCTTATATGGAGTGGTAGGCACTGATTTGATTCGAACCTAATTCAACAGGTATGCAGGTTCTCAAGCGCATTACTCCCAAAAAGGAAATAGGTAACTCAGTAGTACTCATCATAGAGCACACGATATCTAATATTGTGTGATTGCTCCACCCCGATACACCGTTGTGCTGTGGTGTATTCAGAGGAGTAATACTGAGAGAAAATCTCATTTTCCTTTAGAATAGTCTAAGGATTCCATGCACAAGTATTCTCCTCCCTGATCTCATCATAGGACATAATTCTTATACCCGTATTTTGGTTCTCTACTTCCTAGTTATATTCTGTGAATACCTCAAAAGGTTCGGACTTATATTTCAACAGGAATATATGACTGAATCTTGAGAGATTATCAGAGAATATAATGAAGTATAAAGAACCATTCCTGGCATGTGTAGACTGGAGACCTTACATACATCACTATGTATTAGTCCCAAGAGTTTACTAACTCTTTCTCTGTTTCCAGTAAACAGAGCTGGTGTCATCATATCTTTGTGACATGACTGGCAAGTTTCACAAGATGTAAATTCAAACTGATTTAAATATGCATCTAAATGTAATTTCAGCTAGTCGGGTCGCATTGATATGACCTAGTCTACAAAACCTCAAGAAGAATTCGTTCATTTCTGAACTCTTCCTCTTGTGTGTGTTCTGTATACAAGGAACTGTAGTTTGATTTAGAACGTCAATACTTTTAGATAACACGCCTAAACCGATCAACTTTTGATATAGGAAATGTTCAAAACATTATCTAACAATACAAAATTATATCATTTCTTTACTAATAAAGAGACTGATATGATTTTGTATATCAGGTTCGGTATCTAATAGCATTTGTTCAGAATCAATGTATTGGTAATACAGGGTGACAGTGACCAACAGACTTGGCTGCAACACTTGCCCCGTTTTCTGTCTCATGAAACTTATCACCCGTTCTCAGTTTTTCTACCTTTTTGTAGCCCTATGTAACAGATTACATATCTGGGATCCTGATCCGGTATCATATACCCAGGATGCAGAGGATACCGAGAAACAGTTCTTTGTAATGAACACACCCGAAGGAGATGCATCATATGCACTTTCTTCGTTTGGGCGGCATAGGAATTCTGGTATTCCCCAATTTCCTACTCTGTCTTATAACAATTATAAGTTGGAGCGGGACCAACGTTCCCCAGCTCAGTATAACAAGCGGGTTCAGTCAATACATCCATTTTATTATCTTGATTAAGGCGTCATATGGTCGCTACCTGGAGAGAGAGAGAAGAAAACACTCAGCGTGCGCTCTTGCAAGATCAGATTGGTTATATATTTTATATAATCAGGATGGCTCCCACTGTTTTTATCAAATCTTCCTTCAAACCTTAAAAGGAAAGACTAGCCGGGATTAATTACACTCTACAAGTTCGCCAATCTTTCAGCCAGGCCAGTGTCGGTACTTTGAGGGAGGTTCCCCGTGCTTTCGCACGGACCTAATTACAGAAAATCTCGTTTTCCCAGAGGCGTAACCCCGTTGACACCTTTCTAGACACCTACTTGATCGGCTAATTGTAAAGTGCAAAACTCTCCCAGGAGTAACAATTACTCGCAGTGGGTATCGGAATCCAACTATCACATAGAAGGTATGCAATCTCATTGCAAGTTTCAACACTTGAAACTCCCGATAATGGTTTTTACCCCTAGCACCTATGACCTTAATTATGGTCAACAAATCATAAGTACTAGTCAAGTTCTACCCGTCATTTCGTGATTAATTAGACCCACTCACATGACCCTTAACTAAGGTCAACAAAGTCACGCGACTGTCCTAACTAATCGCATCATATGCGGTGTAGGAAGACATCACTTAGCTACCGTACACTGTGCCTTGACTATGGTCAACAAACACAGCACGAATACTAAGTACGCTACTTCATAAAATGATGGAGGGTTGCGAATGGTTTTTGTGAAAACCTTTAACGCTTTGAACTTGATCTCGTGGCGGAATCAAATGGTTTTTAAATGGAATGTTTTTGAGGCTTTTCTAGTTTTGCTAAAGGGGTCACTCCCGGTGAAGGGATCGTCGGCCCTTTCCTCGTCGAATGAGGTGCGGGATATATCATATATATCACTGTGCAAAGCGGAAACTATAGAAGCGATCAAAGGACAAACCGAGTGTGTAGCATCTTCCAGTTATTGCTAAAGGAGTCACTCCCGGTAAAGGGATCTCGGTCCTTTCCTCATCGAATAAGGTGCAGGATGTTCTATAATGAACACCGCGATGCAAAGCAAGAACTGTAGCTACCTGTTTTTATTTTGAAATTCGATTCCACAACATTAATTAGGTTTATTTTCTTTCATTAATCTCATTAATGAATATCCCATCATTTAAGTCCACCTAAACATCACAGATAAATATAACGTACTCTTATACCATACGCATTCGCCTCGATGTCCCCTTGTGCACCGTTAGGTTAGGTAACTAACGGCAGAGCGGGGCAGGGCTAGCGCGGGTGTAAAACATAAGCAACGTCTATATAATATATCGTATATACTATATATAATATCTGTCACAGAACATCACATGATCACATCACAGATAAAACACAGCAGAAGAAACATATGAAATATTGGATATACTAGGACGTCCGTGTTTTCAATACGAGCAAGTATAAAACACGGATTCCACAGTCGTGATGAATAGCCAATCCCACACCCCTAGACCCCTACGAGAGCGGCAAGCAACCCTACCAATTCTAGGGTTAGGAGACCCGGATTCGACTCCTCGAGTTGGTCTCCCACTGGACCCCAGAACCCGGTTACTTGTGCTCCCCTCCTTGGGTCTATCCTAATGCAGAAAAGTAAATAATATACAAAAGGTGACATCTTCCGCAACCTGGAAGTGCCCCAATAAAAGAATATTACATACAAGTATTTTACATGAATGAAAATGAAAAACACTCATCTCACATAAAAAACCCCCGGCTATTCGAACACGACGATCCAACATAACATATCCAGCAACACATAACATCACATGTCATCAACGTAAGTAAATATGCGCATCCCAATTGTCGTTGACATATAGCAACGAAACCGGCGATATCACATATTACACTTACGGTCACAGAAAAGAAAGTGTAAAACTACAACAGTTGGAATCCGCAACCTCTTTAGACATCACATGCCTAATCAAATGAATTACTTAGACATCGCATGCCTAACAATTATAAACCCCGCATTTTAGTCTCGAAATCGAAAACACTTTTCAATATCAAGTCGGGCAATTCAACAAGATTCCCGAAAAACTGATCGAATGCTCGTCGCAAACTTTAGTAGGCGGCCGCACCCCTGATACCGTCGACGAAGTGCACCAAGGCGGAACACCGCTGCCGCGAGCACCCGGACGGATGCTTTCGGCGACGGGGTTCTCCTACAGTCACTTGGTCGGGGCTATGGGGTGAGGCTGTCTATTAAGTTTACCCGGCGAGTATCCGCGTACGCTACGTGATTGCAACGGACTTTTGATCACATCAAAATTCCGTGGCAACCGATCAAGTGAGACTAAACTGCTATGTTTATAACACTCATCCAGTCATCTCATAACTATTTGCGAATTCCAAGTATTGTATCACATTCCGGATAAATAGAAAATGCTAAACTTTTCGATCGAACAATCGAACACCCAAGTTTTCCCGATCAACCGAATGAAATAAGTTCAAAGACATTCACTTCATGCCTCAGTACCAACGGTCCAGCCGTAGAAGGGTCAAGCCAACGCCTCACATGTGGCACGCCGTACTGCCCCAAACCCTAAGGTTCAAAGGGCAGTTCAAGACGGTCACATAATCGAGTTAAGGTTTGTTGTCTTCTAGAGGGACCATCGCGTTACCTGCACTACTCAGAACGTCCTTAAACCACGGAAAAATCCAACACTTGGAAATTTTCCGGCAGGGGAAAAAGTGGGTATTTATGTCCGGTCGAAATTTCTAACATATTCTAAAATATCCGAAAAACACATAGACAAAATTAGACAATCCGGTCGAATGTACGAACTCCTAATACAACCCAAAAAACTCAACTCTTGATTTCAGATAAAAAAAATTCCCAGGAAAACCAGCACTGCAAAATAGGAATTACTGTGCAAAATTGAATGCCTAATAAGACAAAACGGCCGCGGAACCGCCGCATTAGCATGCTAATGCCGCGGTTCCGCCGCACTTTTGAGGGATCATTAGTTACTTTTTGCACCGTAATTCTTAGAATTTCCTGCTGATTTTTATGCATATTTTTAATTCTAAAAAATCCCAGTTTTTGAAAAAAGTCCAGAGAGCATTTTGGAATCGGGGATTCGGTTTGATCGGGTTTCAAACTCCGTCTACGCATCGCCTAAGGCTCTAGCTAGGCTTTGATACCACTGTAGGGTTCCTAGGCACCCTAATGAGGTCTCACAAGGCATCAACCATGCCAATTTCAAATTTTAACGGTGCCGAGAAAACCTAACAAGATCGTTGGCTAGATTTTTAGGCGAAAAACAAACTAGTTAACACTTAACTACAAGAATACGGAAATACAACCTTTGTAGATCCGGTTCTCCACCTCCATAGCTCCGCAATGAAGTCTCTTCGCTGTCCTCATCCAATCCCGGGCTCTAGCTGTAGGGTTCCTAGGCACCCTAGTGAGGTCTCACAAGTGATCAAACATGCACAAATCAAATTTTACGGGTGCCTACAAACCCTAATACGGATCGTTTACTAGATATCTAGGCGAAACAAGCATGTAAACGGAAATGTATCTAAAGGAAAGGGGCTACAACCTTTGTAGATCCGGTCCACCACTTCCTAAGCTCCACGATGATCTCCCTCCGCTGTCCAAATCGAACTCATGACTCTAGCATTGGCATCATCG
Organism: Agapanthus africanus; assembly: GCA_030015575.1. Taxonomy (NCBI): domain Eukaryota; kingdom Viridiplantae; phylum Streptophyta; class Magnoliopsida; order Asparagales; family Amaryllidaceae; genus Agapanthus; species Agapanthus africanus. Next base: position 218,216,417 of record CM057337.1, on the reverse strand, counting down.
AAGAATGGGCGGGATTGATCGTCGGTTCGATGCCGAAGATGATCTACGTCGAGGCATCACAAGAACAAGCTCCAACTTCACCAAGCTATGAAAACTTGTGAAGGAAACACCCTATACAACTTGGCAAGAGGTAGAGGATGAAGAAATAGGAAGTGGGTAAACTTTAGAATTGGATTTCTCACTTGATTTCACTAGTTGCCATTGATGGTCACTAGCTTTCTTCATGTTGAAGAAGATGAAGAAGAAGAAGAAGATATGATAAGTCTCATTTAAAAAATAAAAACAATATGATACTTATCATAATCTCAACCATGGTTTAGTGTAGAGATTTAACCAAAGTTAGATGAGTGGTTAGGGTTAAAGAAAAGACAAGAATGGTGGACTTGTTCAAGACTTCAAGAAGCTTCAACAAAAAACAAACCAAGTCTACCATTTATCTTTCTCTTTATCATTTATCTTTTTCCAAAATAAACAAAAAGAATAAATAAATGAATAAGTAAATAAAATGATACCCTAACCACTAACTAACCATAGTTTAATACTTAACACAAAACCAAGCTAGAATGTATCATCAAACATGATACAATCATGTGCACAAAAAAATATATCACATATACAATGTGCAATACAAGTGAGTAAATCCATTTAAAGTGAACCAATACCAGTTAATGCAAAGTAATATATCAAATATATAATTATACACTAAATCATTAAATCAACACTTGATTCAATGATCCGGTCATGTCGCATATAACCGGCTAGTATCCAACGTATCGGCTTATCGAATCAATCCTTGATTCGACAACTAGGTTATATCGCATATAACCAATCGATACATTCATCGCGAGAATAGAATACGGTATCACATACACGCATTATTCTCGGTCCCGCACATATCTCATATGCGCTCCTATTTCGTTTCGCTTGAGCTAGGAAACCTTTGTGTAGGACTCTAAAGACTCGTCAATACGCCGGCAGCAGGTGATGATCATATCAAACACCCACAAGCCGCAAGCGGTCTGCTAAACGTAATGGCCATCCGGGTATTGAGCGATCAGAAGATCGACGAGCAAGCCCGCTCACACTCCTGTGAATCCAACCAGTAACACTTACCGTACAGTCCGGTCTGATCGTCTGATATGTCGCATATCTCGCCTAGGGGTGGTAAACGTCAGACCCCAATAGCTCGATAAGTCATGCCGACTTGAGGTCCATAACATTCGTGAAACTACTGATAACTCTTACCAGTATATCGCAGCAACCCTGGCCAGGGATTTCCTGTTATGGCCAGTCGAGCATAGCACAACATCAACCCCCAATACCGGGAGAGACGAATCCCCTCCTATCGCTCATTGCCTCCATGTGAATCGGGACTGTACCCAAAAAACACCTGTTTGCACGCCTCAGTAGAGCCGTGGTAGGGTGGAAATCAAAGCACAGTGGGAGACACACAAGACTCTATGACGATCTCGGGTCAACAGACTAAGCTGTACCAGTGTCACCAAAGAACTGCCATCTGACGTGAGGTATAATACCATCTGGGAGTTCTCGGTGAGTCCGTTCAGTGTATCCAGTCTCTACCGAGCACCCGCATACCATCTTCGATGTCAAACACCAATGGATATGGGATCATCCATCGCCCATCGCATGGGTCGAGAAGATATGCGCTAGTCTACTCTGGAATATCGATGCCCCGTCTCGATATTCCCTCGACTAGGAACATTTCAAGGATGTACTCATGGACTACCCAGGCCCCACTAGTATGATCTGCATCATAGTCCTGGAAGTCGAGTACACATCCTAAGGGCTTTATCAATATGTAATCAGAGAGACAGAAAGTATACATGTTAAGATAAAGTGCAACCAGATAGCGTACTATCATGTCGAGCAAGAAAGTCCTTCCTATATATGTCCCAGCATCCACTACAATATACATCCAATGTACAGTAATGGCCTCTAGGGCATACATATAACTAACAATCTCCCACTTGCACTAGGGCCATCTGTAGCAGTGGTTGCAGTATCACATACTCAACCATCCCCTAAAAGTCTCTCTTTGGGAAAAAGGCCTTCGTGAGTGGATCCACCGTGTTGTCCTCTGAGTCTTCTCTCCTAACCTCGATCACCCTGGAGATCAACTATCTCCATGATCAGGTGATGCTGCCTCAGAATTTGTCTGGGTCACTGATGGGACCAGGGTTCCAGGGCCAAAGCCACACTTCCATTGTCATACAATGGCAGGAACCTAGTTCATCTTATGAACCAATATACACCCAAACTTCCTCTTTGGTAGTATCTTCAATAGCGATGTTACCAGCCTTTATCGTCTAGTTTGCCACGGTATCTAGCTTGGAACTCTTCCAACATACCGTCCCTTTACTGAGGGTAAAGACAGTGCCTGTGACTGGCATTCAGTCGTCTTTATCACCTTGGAACACTTCCAGTGATTCTCCCCAGGATCGATTGATACAATCTCACTATACCTATTGAGAACCCTAATATCACTTTAGATCTATCTCATAGGTCCAAATCTCAGGATTTAGGAGGTATCATCTTTATCCTATTTGGAGAATCCTTGTGATAATAGGAGATTGATCGATCGCAGTATAAGAAACTCTTTTCCTACCAAGAGTATGTTGTCTACGTACAATACGAAGATGACCACCTTACTCTCTACTACCCTTTTGTATATACAAGGTTCGTCTACCATTTTGATGAAGTCAAACACTTTGACTATTACATCGAAACAGACGTTCCAACTCCGCGATGCCTGCTTCATTATGTAAAGAAACTTGCACACGTTTTCGCTGCTCCCACTGTTTACGAAGACCTCTGGCTGTGTTCTTATAGACGTTCTCTTCTAAATCAATATTTAGAAAAGCAGTCAGGGCACCCAACCACCAGATATCGTAGTCATGGTATGTAGCAATGTTAAGTACGGTTCGGATGGACTTAAGCATAGTCACTTGGAAAAGGTTTCATCATTATCCATGCCTGGTTGATGATTAAAACCTTTAATAAGCCTAGCTTTGAAAGTCTCAACTTTTCCATCTACACCAAGTAATCTTCTCCAGATATACTTGCTCCTGATGGGGATTTAACCCTTCAGATATAGCAGCTAAAGTCCATACTTTGCTGGTGTATATGGATTCCATCTCAGATCACTAAGCATCCAGCCATTCTTACAGAGTCCCTACTCTCGATGGCCTGCTCGAAACTAGTTGGGTCATCATCTCATGATGCAATCCTTGCTCCCACTGTCATCGAGAAACCGAGGTATCTCTCAGGCGGATGAGGAACCCTACTAGATCGGCGGAGAGGCTGAGCTTCGTCGGGAACTATAGAATCTTATGGTTCTGTCAAATCATCAACTGCAGTTTTGTATAGCTGGAACCTTTCCAGTTCTACAGAACTGATCCTGCCTCGATCTTGTCCGGATTTTGCTTTAAACATAGGCCGGACAACCCCAAATCTTAACTCGCTTAAGAGATGGGTTCTTCCCATACCATATCTTATATGGAGTGGTAGGCAGTGATTTGATTCAAACCTAATTCAATAGGTATGCAGCTTTTCAAGTGCATAACCCCCAAAAAGGAAATAAGTAACTAAGTAGTACTCATCATAGAGCACACCTTATCATATAGGGTGTGATTGTTCCGCCCCGATATACCATCGTGCTATGGTTTATACGGAGGAGTAATGCTGAGAGAGAATCTCATTTTCTTTTAGAATAGTCCAGGAATGCTATGCACAAGTATTCTCCTCCCTGATCTCATCATAGGACATAATACTTATACCCGTATTTTGGTTCTCTACTTCCTACTTATATTCTGTGAATACCTCAAAAGGTTCGGACTTATATTTCAACAGGAATATATGACTGAATCTTGAGAGATTATCAGAGAATATAATGAAGTATAAAGAACCAGTCTTGGCATGTGTAGATAGGAGACCTTACATACATCATCATGTATCAGTCCCAAGAGTTTACCAACTCTTCCTCTGTTTCCAGTAAACAGAGCTGGTGTCATTATATCTTTGTGACATGACTAGCAAGTTTCATAAGATGTAAATTCAAACTGATTTAAATATGCATCTAAATGTAACTTCAGCTAGTCGGGTCGCATTGATATGACCTAGTCTACAATACCTCAAGAAGAATTCGTTCATTTCTGAACTCTTCCTCTTGTGTGTGTTCTGTATACGAGGAACTGTAGTTTGATTTAGAACGTCAATCCTTTTAGATAACGTGCCTGAACCGATCAACTTTTGATATAGGAAATGTTCAAAACATTATCCATCAATACAAAATTATATCCTTTCTTTACTAATAAAGAGACTGATATGATTTTGTATATCAGGTTTGGTATCTAATAGCATTTGTTCAGAATCAATGTATTCGTAATACAGGGTGACAGTGACCAACAGACTTGGCTGCAACACTTTCCCCGTTTTCTGCCTCATGAAACTTATCACCCGTTCTCAGTTTTTCTACCCTCTTGTAGCCCTATGTAACAGATTACATATCTGGGATCCTGATCCGGTATCATATACCCAGGATGCAGAGGATACTGAGAAATAGTTCTTTGTAATGAACACACCCGAAGGAGATGCATCATATGCACTTTCTTCGTTTGGGCGGCATAGGAATTCAGGTATTCCCCAATTTCCTGCTCTGTCTTATAACAATTATAAGTTGGAGCGGGACCAACGTTCCCCAGCTCAGTATAACAAGCGGGTTCGGTCAAAATTCCGTATTATTATCTTGATTAAGGCGTGATATGGTCGCTACCAAGAGAGAGAGAGAAGAAAACACTCTGCGTGCGCTCTTGCAAGATTAGATTGGTTATGTATTTTATCTAATCAGGATGGCTCCCACTGTTTTTATCCAATCTTCCTTCAAACCCTAAAAGGAAAGACTAGCCGGGATTAATTACACTCTACAAGTTCGCCAATCTTTCAGCCAGGCCAGTGTCGGTACTTTGAGGGAGGTTCCCCGTGCTTTCGCACGGACCTAATTACAGAAAACCTCGTTTTCCCAGAGGCGTAACCCTGTTGACACCTTTCTAGACACCTACTTGATCGGCTAATTGCAAAGTGCAAAACTCTCCCAGGAGTAACAATTACTCGCAGTGGGTATCGGGATCCAACTATCACATAGAAGGTATGCAATCTCATTGCAAATTTCAACACTTGAAACTCCCGATAAAGGTTTTTACCCCTAGCACCTATGACCTTAACTATGGTCAACAAATCATAAGTACTAGTCAAGTTCTACCCGTCATTTCGTGATTAATTAGATCCACCCACATGACCCTTAACTAAGGTCAACAAAGTCACGCGACTGTCCTAACTAATCGCATCATATGCGGTGTAGGAAGACATCACTTAGCTACCGTACACTGTGCCTTGACTATGGTCAACAAACACAGCACGAATACTAAGTACTCTACTTCCTAAAATGACGGAGGGTTGCGAATGGTTTTTGTGAAAACCTTTAATGCTTTGAACTTGATCTCGTTGCGGAATCAAATGGTTTTTAAATGGAATGTTTTCGAGGCTTTTCTAGTTTTGCTAAAGGGGTCACTCCCCTTGAAGGGATCGTCGGCCCTTTCCTCGTCGAATGAGGTGCGGGATATATCATATATATCATTGTGCAAAGCGAAAACTATAGAAGCGATCAAAGACAAACCGAGTGTGCAGCATCTGCCAGTTATTGCTAAAGGAGTCACTCCCGGTTAAGGGATCTCGGTCTTTTCCTCATTGAATAAGGTGCAGGATGTTCTATAATGAACACCGCGATGCAAAGCAAGAACTGTAGCTACCTGTTTTTATTTTGAAATTCGATTCCACAACATCAATTAGGTTTATTTTCTTTCATTAATCACATTAATGAATATCCCATCATATAAGTCCACTTAATCATCACAGATAAATATAACGTACGCTTATGCCATCCGCATTCGCCTCGATGTCCCGTCTGCACTGTTAGGTTAGGTAACTAAAGGCAGAGCGGGGCAGGGCTAGCGCGGGTGTAAAATATAAGCAACGTCTATATAATATATCATATATACTATATATAATACCTGTCACAGAACATCATAGGATCACATCACAGATAAATCACAGCAGAAGAAACATATGAAATATTGGATATACTAGGACGTCCGTGTTTTCAATACGAGCCAGTATAAAACACGGATTCCACGGTCGTGATGAATAGCCAATCCCACACCCCAAGACCCCTACGAGAGCGGCAAGCAACCCTACCAATTCTAGGGTTAGGAGACCCGGACTCGACTCCTCGAGTTGGTCTCCCACTGGACCCTAGAACCCGGTTACTTGTGCTCCCCTCCTTGGGTCTATCCTAGTGCAGAAAAGTAAATAATATACATCAACGGTGACAACTTCCGCAACCTGGAAGTGCCCCAATAAAAGAATATTACATACAAGTTTTTACATGAATGAAAATGAAAAAACACTCATCTCACATAAAAAACCCCGGCTATTCAAACATGACGATCCAATATAACATATCCAGCAACACATAACATCTCATGTCATCAACGTAAGTAAATATGCGCATCCCAATTGTCGTTGACATATAGCAACGAAACCGGCGATATCACATATTACACTTACGGTCACAGAAAAGAAAGTGTAAAACTACAACAGTTGGAATCCGCAACCTCCTCAGACATCGCATGCCTGACCAAATGAAATACTTAGACATCGCATGCCAAACAATTATAAACCCCGCATTTTAGTCTCATTATCGAAAACTCTTTTCAATATCAAGTCGGGCAATTCAACAAGATTCCCGAAAAACTGATCGAATGCTCGTCGCAAACTTTAGTAGGTGGCCGCACCCCTAATACCGTCGACGAAGTGCACCAAGGCGGAACATCGCTGCCGCGAGCACCCGGACGGATTCTTTCAGCGACGGGGTTCTCCTACAGTCACTTGGTCGGAGCTATGGGGTGAAGCTGTCTATTAAGTTTACCCGGCGAGTATCCGCGTACGCTACGTGATTGCGACGGACTTTTGATCTCATCAAAATTCCGTGGCAACCGATCAAGTGAGACTAAACTGCTACGTTTATAATATTCATTCCGTTATCTCATAACAATTTGTGAATTCCAAGTATTGTATCACATTCCGGATAAATGGAAAATGTTAAACTTTCCGATAGAACAATCGAACACCCAAGTTTTCCTGATACAGCTCAACACATGAAATAAGTCTAACAACATTCAGTTCGTGCCTCGGTACCAACGGTCCAGCCGTAGAAGGGTCAACCCAACGCCTCACATGTGGCACGCCGTACTGCCCCAAACCCGAAGGTTCAAAGGGCAGTTCAAGACGGTCACATAATCGAGTTAAGGTTTGTTGTCTTCTAGAGGGTCCATCGCGTTACTTGCACTACTTAGAACATCGTTAAACTACGGAAAAATCCAACAATTGGAAATTTCCCGGCAGGGGAAAAAGTGGGTATTTATATCCGGTCGAACTTTTTAATATATTCTAAGATTTATCCGGAAAAACACACCGACAAAATTAGACAATCCGATCGATACACCGAGTTCCCAATACAACCCAGAAAATGCAACTCTGGAAAAATTATTAAAAATCCCCAGGAAAACCAGCACAGACAACTAAGAATTACTGTGCAAAATAGGATGCACAAAACGACAAAAGGGCCGCGGATCCGCCGAATGAGCCTCCTGTAAGGCCGCGGATCCACGCCGCCTTTATGGAATCAAGCCCTCGAATTTTACAGTAACCCTTATATCTTCCAGCTGATTTTTCTGAATATTTTTAATTCACAAAAAACCACGAATTTCAAAAAAGTCCAGAGAGCATTTTTAGGTTTGGGTTTTGGGTCGATCGGGCTTCTAATTCCGTCGGGACTTCGCCTAAGCCTCTAGCTAGTCTCTGATACCACTGTAGGGTTCCTAGGCACCCTAGTGAGGTCTCACAAGTGATCAAACATGCACAAATCAAATTTTACGGGTGCCTACAAACCCTAATACGGATCATTTACTAGATATCTAGGCGAAACAAGCATGTAAACGGAAATGTATCTAAAGGAAAGGGGCTACAACCTTTGTAGATCCGGTCCACCACTTCCTAAGATCCACGATGATCTCCCTCCGCTGTCCAAATCGAACTCAAGACTCTAGCATTGGCATCATCGAAGAATGGGCGGGCTTGATCGTCGGTTCGATGCCGAAGATGATCTACGTTGAGGCATCACAAGAACAAGCTCCAACTTCACCAAGCTATGAAAACTTGTGAAGGAAACACCCTATACAACTTGGAAAGAGGTAGAGGATGAAGAAATAGGAAGTGGGTAAACTTTAGAATTGGATTTCTCACTTGATTTCACTAGTTGCCATTGATGGTCACTAGCTTTCTTCATGTTGAAGAAGATGAAGAAGAAGAAGAAGATATGATAAGTCTCATTTAAAAAATAAAAACAATATGATACTTATCATAATCTCAACCATGGTTTAGTGTAGAGATTTAACCAAAGTTAGATGAGTGGTTAGGGTTAAAGAAAAGACAAGAATGGTGGACTTGTTCAAGACTTCAAGAAGCTTCAACAAAAAACAAACCAAGTCTACCATTTATCTTTCTCTTTATCATTTATCTTTTTCCAAAATAAACAAAAAGAATAAATAAATGAATAAGTAAATAAAATGATACCCTAACCACTAACTAACCATAGTTTAATACTTAACACAAAACCAAGCTAGAATGTATCATCAAACATTATTCTCATATGCGCTCCAATTTGGTTTCGCTTGAGCTAGGAAACCTCTGTGTAGGACTCTAAAGACTCGTCAATACGCCGGCAGCAGGTGATGATCATATCAAACACCCACAAGCCGCAAGCGGTCTGGTAAACGTAACGGCCACCCGGGTATTGAGCGATCAGAAGATCGACGAGCAAGCCCGCTCACACTCCTATGAATCCAACCAGTAACACTTACCGTACAGTCCGGTCTGATCGTCTGATATGTCGCATATCTCGCCTAGGGGTGGTAAACGTCAGACCCCAATAGCTCGATAAGTCATGCCGACTTGAGGTCCATAACATTCGTGAAACTACTGATAACTCTTACCAGTATATCACAGCAACCCTGGCCAGGGATTTCCTGTTATGGCTAGTCGAGCATAGCACAACATCAACCCCCAATACCGGGAGAGACGAATCCTCTCCTATCGCTCACTGCCTCCATGTGAATCGGGACTGTACCCAAAAAACACCTGTTTGCACGACTCAGTAGAGTCGTGGTAGGGTGGAAATCAAAGCACAGTAGGAGACACACAAGACTCTATGACGATCTCGGGTCAACAGACTAAGCTGTACCAGTGTCACCAGAGAACTGCCATCTGACGTGAGGTATAATACCATCTGGGAGTTCTCGGCGAGTCCGTTCAGTGTACCCAGTCTCTACCGAGCACCCGCATACCATCTTCGATGTCAAATACCAATGGATATGGGATCATCCATCGCCCATCGCATGGGTCGAGAAGATATGCGCTAGTCTACTCTGGAATATCGATGCCCCGTCTCGATATTCCCTCGACTAGGAACATTTCAAGGATGTACTCATGGACTACCCAGGCCCCACTAGTATGATCTGCATCATAGTCCTGGAAGTCGAGTACACATCCTAAGGGTTTTATCAATATGTAATCAGAGAGACAGAAAGTATACATGTTAAGATAAATTGCAACCAGATAGCGTACTATCATGTCGAGCAAGAAAGTCCTTCCTATATATGTCCCAGCATCCACTAGAATATACATCCAATGTACAGTAATGGCCTCTAGGGCATACATATAACTAACACTAGCGTCGGCTTCATCGGAGAAGAAGCGGGCTAGGTTATCGACGACGTGCCGAAGCTGATCTACGTCGAGGCATCGCTAGATCAAGCTCCAACTTCACCAAGTCAAGAAAACTTGTGAAGGATACACACTCTACTACTTGGCAAGAGGTAGAGGATGAAGAAATAGAAAGTGGGTTCACTTTAGAATTGGATTTCTCACTCATTTTCATCAATCACCATTGATGAAGTCAAGCTTCTTCAAGTGAAGAAGAAGAAGAAGAAGATGATAGAATTATCATAAGTATATCCTAAAATGAAAAGAATAATGAATTCTTATCATAATAGAACCATGGTTAGGTGTAGAGAATCAATTAGGGTTAAGTGGAATGGTTAGGGTTAAGGATGAGACAAAGTGGTCACAAAGTCAAAGTATTCATGAAGCTTCATGAAAGAACAAAGAATGCCACCATTTTATCATTTCCTTTTCTTTTTCCAAAAGAATAAATAAATGAATAAAATGAATAAGCAAATAATAAACCCTAACCATTTCATTAACCAAGGTTTAATTCTTTATACTTAACCAATTTTACATGCACCATCAAACATGATACAAGCATGTGCACAAAATCATATCACATATATAATGCGCACATCCGAGCGAGAAAATCCATTTAAAGTGAACCGATACTAGTTAATGCAAAGTAATATATCAAATATATAATTATACATTAAATCATTAAATCAACACTTGATTTAACGATCCGGTCATATCGCATATAACCGACTAGTATCAAATGTATCGGCTTATCGAATCAATCTTCGATTCGATAACTAGGTTATATCGCATACAACCATTTGACACATTGTTCGCGAGAATGAAATACGGTATCACATACACGCATTATTCTCGGTCCCGCACATATCTCATATGCGCTCCTATTTCGTTTCGCTTGAGCCAGGAAACCTCTGTGTAGGACTCTAAAGACTCGTCAATACGCCGGCAGCAGATGATGATCATATCAAACATCCACAAGCCGCAAGCGGTCTGCTAAACATAACGGCCACCCGGGTATTGAGCGATCAGAAGATCGACGAGCAAGCCTGCTCACACTCCAGTGAATCCAACCAGTAACACTTACCGTACAGTCCGGTCTGATCGTCTGATATGTCGCATATCTCGCCTGGGGGTGGTAAACGTCAGACCCCAATAGCTCGATAAGTCGTGCTGACGTGAGGTCCATAACATTCATGAAACTACTGATAACTCTTACCAGTATATCACTGCAACCCTGGCCATGGATTTCCTGTTATGGCCAGTCGAGTATAGCGCAACATCAACCCCCAATACCGGGAGAGACGAATCCCCTCCTATCGCTCATTGCCTCCATGTGAATCGGGACTGTACCCAAAAACCACCTGTTTGCACGACTCAGTAGAGCCGTGGTAGGGTGGAAATCAAAGCACAGTGGGAGACACACAAGACTCTATGACAATCTCGGGTCAACAGACTAAGCTGTACCAGTGTCACCAGAGAACTGCCATCTGACGTGAGGTATAATACCATCTGGGAGTTCTCGGCGAGTCCGTTCAGTGTACCCAGTCTCCACTGAGCACCCGTATACCATCTCTGATGTCAAACACCAATGGATATGGGATCATCCATCGCCCATCACATGGGTCGAGAAGATACACGCTAGTCTACTCTGGAATATCGATGCCCCGTCTCGATATTCCCACGACTAGGAACAATGAAGGATGTACTCATTGACTACCCAGGCCCCACTAGTATGATCTGCATCATAGACTTGGACGTCGAGTACACATCCTAAGGGCTTTCTTAACATGTAATGAGAGAGACAGAAAGTATACATGTTAAGACAAAGAGCAACCAGATAGCGTACTATCATGTTGAGCAAGAAAGTCCTACCTATATATGTCCCAGCATCCACTACAATATACATCCAATGTACAGTAATGGCCTCTAGGGCATACATATAACTAACATATCCATCGTCCATCATATGGGTTAAGAAGCATATACGCTAGTCTACTCTGCAATATCGATGCCATGTCTCGATACACGCTCGACTAGGAACAATTATAGGATTTACTTATGGCTACCCTTACCCCACTAGTATGATCTCCATCATAGTCCTCATAGTCAAGTACACATCCTAAGGGCTTTATCATCATGTGAGAGCAAGGCAGTATCACAATACAAGTCTACATGTTAAGACAAAGAGCAACCAGATAGTATATGTAGGGTTCCTAGGCACTCTCAAGAGGTCTCACAAGGCATCAACCATGCCAATTTCAAATTTTACGATGCCGAGAAACCCTAAACTAGATCGTTGACTAGAAATTTGTTAGTTATATGTATGCCCTAGAGGCCATTACTGTACATAGGATGTATATTGTAGTGGATGCTGGGACATATATAGGGAGGACTTTCTTGCTCGACATGATAGTATGCTATCTGGTTGAACTTTACCTTAACGTGTATACTGATTGTCTCTCTGTTACATGTTGGTAAAGCCCTTAGGATGTGTGCTTGACTACCTGGACTATGATGTGGATCATACTAGTGGGGACATGGTAGTCCATAAGTACATCCTTCAAAGTCCCTAGCCGTGGGTGTATCGAGACGGGGCATCGATATACCAGAGTAGACTAGCGTGTACCTTCTCGACCCATACAGATGGGCGATGGATGATCCCATATCCATTGGTGTTTGACATCAGAGGAGATATACGGGTGCTCAGTAGAGACTGGGTACACTGGACGGACTCGCCGAGAACTCCCAGATGGTATTATACCTCACGTCAGATGGCAGTTCTCTGGTGACACTGGTACAGAGTAGTCTGTTGACCCGAGATCGTCATAGAGTCTTGTGTGGTTCTCACTGTGCTTTGATTTCCATCTTACCACGTCCAAGAGGGCGTGCAAAACGGTGGTTTTTGGGTACAGTCCCGAGTCACATGGAGGTAATGAGCGATAGGAAGGGATTCGTCTCTCCCGGTATAGGGGGTTGATGTTGCGCTGTGTTCGATTGGCTATAACAGGAAATCCCTGGCCAGGGTTGCTGAGATTTACTGGCAAGTGTTACCAGTAGTTTCTCGAACAGTTATAGACCTCATATCGACACGACTTATTGAGCTATTGGGGTCTGACGTTTACCACCCCTAGGCGAGATATACGACATATCAGACGATCAGACCGGACTGTACGGTAGTGTTACCGGTCGGATTCACTGGAGTGTGAGCGGGCTTGCTCGTCGATCTTCAGATCGCTCAATACCCGGGTGGCCGTTACGTTTAGCAGACCGCTTGCGGCTTGTGGGTGTTTGATATGATCATCATCTGCTGCCGGCGTATTGACGAGTCTTTAGAGTCGTACACAGAGGTTTCCTGGCTCAAGCGAAACGAAATAGGAGCTCATATGAGATATGTGCGGGACCGAGAATAATGCGTGTATGTGATACCGTATTTCATTCTCGCGATGAATGTGTCGAATGGTTATATGCGATATAACCTAGTTATCGAATCGAGGGTTGATTCGATAAGCCGATACATTGGATACTAGTCGGTTATATGCGATATGACCGGATCGCTAAATCAAGTGTTGATTTAATGATTTAATGCATAATTATATATTTGATATATTACTTTGCGTTAACTAGTATCGGTTCACTTAAGATGGATTTTCTCACTCGGATGGGCGCATTGTATATGCGATATACTTTTGTGCACTTGATTGTATCATGTTTGATGATACATGTTTACTTGTGTTTTGTGTAAAGTTTAAACCATGGTTATGTAATGATTAGGGTTAACATTTTCATATCTATTTATTTATTCATTCATTCATTTTGGAAATTGAAAAGCAAATGAGAAAATGGTGGCTTCTTTTGTTTTGTTCATGAAGCTTCATGAAGACTTTGACCAAGTGACCATTTTGTCTCATGCTTAACCCTAACCATCCCATTAACCATGATTTATTCTCTACACTTGACCATGGTTCAATTATGATAAGTATTCTATTTTCTTTTCATTTTATTATTCTTATCATAACAATTCTTCTTCTTCTTCATCTTCTTTCATGAAGAAAAAGCTTTCTTCATCAATGGTGATTGATGATAAAGAGTGAGAAATCCAATTCTAAAATGAACCCACTTCCTATTTCTTCATCCTCTACCTCTTTCCAAGTAGTAGAGTGTGTTTCCTTCACAAGTTTTCATGACTTGGTGAAGGTGGAGCTTGATCTTTCGATGCCTCGACGTAGATCATCTTCGGCATGGACATCGACGACCTAGCTTGCCCATTCTCCGACGAAGCCGACGCTTGATCCCGGATTTGATTTGGACAGCGGAGAGGACCTCGTTGCGGAGCTATGGAGGTGGAGCACCGGATCTACAAAGGTTGTATTTTCGTATCTTGTAGTTAAGTGTTAACTAGTTAGCTTTTTCGCCTAATTTTCTAGCAAACGATCCGTACACTAGGGTTTCTCGGCACCGTAACTTTTGAAATTGGCATGGTTGATGCCTTGTGAGACCTCATTAGGGTGCCTAGGAACCCTACAGTGGTATCAGAGCCTAGCTAGAGCCTTAGGCGAAGTCTAGACGGATTTTGAAACCCGAACGAACCCTAAAACCCAAACCCAAAATGCTCTCTGTCCTTTTTCCAAAAACTGGGATTTTTCCAAATTAAAAATATGCAGAAAATCAAGCATGGTTTTCTAAGAATTACTGTAAATTTCGTGGGCCTAAGTCAACGACGCGGAGGTTCAGCGGCGGTTTTGTCGTTTTGTGCATTTTGTTTTCCACAGTAATTCTCAGATGTCTGTGCTGATTTTCCTGGGATATTTTAATATTTATTATACAGTTGAGTTTTCAGGGGTTGTTTTGGGTTTTCATGAGTTCGATCGGATTATCAAATTTTGTCTGTGTGGCTTTCCGGATAAATTTTAGAATATGTTAAAAAGTTCGACCAGATATAAATACCCAATTTTTCCCCTGTCGGGAAATTTCCAAGTGTTGGATTTTTCCGTAGTTTAACGACGTTCTAAGTAGTGCAAGTAACTCGATGGACCCTCTAGAACACAACAAACCTTAACTCGATTATGTGACCGTCTTGAACTGCCCTTTGAACCTTCGGGTTTGGGGCAGTACGGCGTGCCACATGTGAGGCGTTGGCTTGACCCTTCTACGGCTGGACCGTTGGTACTGAGGCACGAACTGAATGTTGTTAGACTTATTTCATGTGTTGAGCTGTATCGGGAAAACTTGGGTGTTTGACTGTTCGATCGAAAAGTTTAACATTTTCTGTTTATCTGGAATGGGATACAATAATTGGAATTCACAAAAGTTATGTGATAACTGAATGAATGTTATAAACATAGCACTTTAGTCTCACTTGATCGGTTGCCACGGAATTTTGATGCGATCAAAAGTCCGTCGCAATCACGTAGCGTACGCGGATATTCGCCAGACAAACTTAATAGACAGCTACATCCCATAGCCCCGACCAAGTGACTGTAGGAGAACCCCGTCGCCGAAAGCATCCGTTAGGGTGCTCCCGGTAGCGGTGTTCCGCCTTGGTGCACTTCGTCGACGGTATCGGGGGTGCGGCCGTCTACTGAAGTTTGCGACGAGCATTCGATCAGGATGTCGGGAATCCTGTTGAATTGCCCGACTTCATATTGAATAGTGTTTTCGATAATGAGACTAAAATGCGGGGTTTATAATTGTTAGGCATGGGATGTCTAAGTAATTCATTTGGTCAGGCATGCGATGTCTGAGGAGGTTGCGGATTCCAACTGTTGTAGTTTTACACTTTCTTTTCTGTGACCGTAAGTGTAATATGTGATATCGCCGGTTTCGTTGCTATATGTCAACGACAATTGGGATGCGCATGTTTACTTACGTAGATGACATGTGATGTTATGTGTTGCTGGATATGTTATATTGGATCGTCGTGTTTGAATAGCCGGGGGTTTTTATGTGAGATGAGTGTTTTTCATTTTCATTCATGTAAAAACTTGTATGTAATAATCTTTCATTGGGGCACTTCCAGGTAGCGGAAGATGTCACCGTTTGTATATTATTTACTTTTCCGCACTAGGATAGACCCAAGGAGGAGGGCACAAGTAACCGGGTTCTGGAGTCCAGTGGGAGACCAACTCGAGGAGTCGAGTCCGGGTCTCCTAACTCCAGAATTGGTAGGGTTGCTTGCCGCTCTCGTAGGGGTCTAGGGGTGTGGGTTTGGCTATTCATCACGACCGTGGAATCCGTGTTTTATACTGGCTCGTATTGAAAACACGAACGTCCTAGTATATCCAATATTTCATATGTTTCTTCTGCTGCGATATCTGTGATGTGATCATGTGATGTTCTTTGATAGATACTTTATATAGTATATATGATATATTATATAGATGTTACTTATGTTTTACACCCGCGCTAGCCCTGCCCTGCTCTGCCGTTAGTTACCTAACCTAACGGTGCACGAGGGGGCATCGAGGCGAATGCGGATGGCATAAGTGTACGTCGTATTTATCTGTGATGTTTAGGTACTTAAATGATGGGACTTTATTAATATGATTAATGAAATAAAAGAAACCTAAGATGTTGTAGAATCGAATTTCAAAATAAAACAGGTAGCTACAGTTCTTGCTTTGCATAGCGGTATATGTGATATATCCTGCACCTTATTCGATGAGGAAAGGACCGAGATCCCTTCACCGGGAGTGACTCCTTTAGCAATAACTGGCAAATGCTACACACTCGGTTTGTCTTTTGATTGCTTTTAAGAGTTTTTGCTTTGCACAGTGATATATATGATATATCCCGCACCTCATTCGACGAGGAAAGGACCGACGATCCCTTCACCGGGAGTGACTCCTTTAGCAAAACTAAGAAAAGCCTCAAAAGCACTCCATTTCAAAATCATTTGATTCTACAACGATATCAAGTTCATTACGCAATAGGTTTTCAGAAAAACCTGTCGTAGCCCTCCGTCATTACAGATAAGTACTAGTTAGTATTCGTGCTGCGGTAGTTTGGCATTCGTCAAGGCGTAGTGTGCGGTAGCTAACTAGTATTTATCTGCTTATGCATATGATGCAGATTGGATTAGGGTATTCGTACGGCGTTGTTTGGCATTCGTCAAGGGTCGTGCGGGTGGGTTTAATTCGATCAAGTAATGTACGGGTTGAACTTGACTAGTGGACTATGGGTTGTTTGGCATTCGTCAAGGTCATAAAACACTAGGGGCAAAATATTATCGGGAATTTCAAGTGTTGAAATTTGCAATGAGATTGCATACCTTCTATGAGATAGTTGGATCCCGATACCCGCTGCGAGTAAGTGTTACTCCTGGGAGAGTTTTACGCATTACAATTAGCCGATCAAGTAGGTGTCTAGAAAGGTGTTAACGAGGTTACGCCTCTGGGAAAACGAGGTTTACATTAATTAGGTTCGTGCGAAAGCACGGGGGACCTCCCTCAAAGTACCGACACTGGCCTGGCTGAAAGATTGGCGAACTTGTAGTGTGTAATTAATCCCGGCTAGTCTTTCCTTTTAGGGTTTGAAGGAAGATTTGATAAAAAGCAGTGGGAGCCATCCTGATTAGATAAAATAATAATCAATCTATTCTTGACAGAGCGCACGCTGAGTGTTTTCTTCTCTCTCTCCAGGTAGCGACCATATCACGCCTTAATCAAGATAATAATACGGAAAATTGACCGAACCCGCTTGTTATACTGAGCTGGGGAACGTTGGTCCCGCTCCAACTTATAATTGTTATAAGACAGAGCAGGAAATTGGGGATTACCAGAATTCCCGTGCCGCCCAAACGAAGAGAGTGCATGCTGATGCATCATCTTCAGGTGTGTTCATTACAAGAACTGTTTCTCAGTATTCTTTACGTCCTGGGTATGTTATACCAGATCAGGATCCCAGATATGTAATATGTTACATAGGGCTACAAAAGGGTAGAAAAACTGAGAACGGGTGATAAGTTTCATGAGACAGAAAACGGGGCAAGTGTTGCAGCCAAGTCTGTTGGTCACTGTCATCCTGTATTACGAATACATTGATTCTGAACAAATGCTATTAGATACCGAACCTGATACACAAAATCATATCAGTCTCTTTATTAGTAAAGAAATGATAAAATTTTGTATTGTTGGATAATGTTTTGAACATTTCCTATATCAAAAGTTGATCGGTTCAGGCACGTTATCTAAAAGCATTGATGTTCTAAATCAAACTACAGTTCTTAGTATACAGAACACACATAAGAGGAAGAGTTCAGAAATGAACGGATCCTTCTTAAGGTATTGTAGACTAGGTCAGATCGATGTGACCCGACTAGCTGAAGTTACATACAGATGCATATTTAAATCAGTTTGAAATTACATCTTGTGAAACTCGCCAGTCATGTCACAAAGATAAGATGACCATGGCTCCGTTTACTGGAAACAGAGAAAGAGTTAGTGAACTCTTGGGATGATACATGTTGATGTATGTAGGTCCCCTGTCTACACATGCCAGAACTGGTTCTTTGTACTTCATTATATTCTCTGATAATCTCTCAAGATTCAGACCTATGTTCCTGTTGAAACACAAGTCCGAACCTTTTGAGATATTCACAGAATATAAGATAGAAGTAAAGAACCAAAATACGGGTATAAGTATTATGTCCTTTGATGAGATCAAGGAGGAGAATACTTGAGCACGGAAATCCTGGATTATTCTAAAGGAGAATGAGATTCTCTCTCAGCATTACTCCTCTGTATACACCATAGCACGATGGTATATCAGGGCGGAGCAATCACACCCTATATGATAAGGTGTGCTCTATGATGAGTACTACTGAGTTACCTATTTCCTTTTTGGGAGTTATGCACTTGAGAAGCTGCATACCTATTGAACAGGGTTCAAATCAAATCAGTTGCCTACCACTTCATATTTGATATGATAAGGGAAGAGCCCATCTCTTAAGTCAGTTAAGATTTGGGGTTGTCCAGCCTATGTCTGAAAAGCAAAAACCGGACAAGCTCGAGGCAAGGTCTGTAATGTAGCATCATAGAACAATACAGATATCTGGGATCCCCGGGTTTCATAGAGCCGCTACTGAAACCCGACATTCCCCTGGTCGTGTGGATAGCCTGTGCAATGAAATCCTAGACCCCTGCGGGCGCGGCAAGTTACCCGCCAAAACCTGAAGTGAGGCAGCCCCCTTCAGCAACGTGAATGGACCACCCAGCACTTCACGGAATCCGGTAACTTGGGCACCCCTCCTTGGGTCAACCTGTACCCCTACGAGTGCGGCGAATAGCCCGCCAATTCAAGCGTAAAGCCCCTCCATCTCAGCGCCATGAGATGCGGGCCCGTTTCCCTCTAGAACCCGGCTACCCGTGCACCCCTCCGCGGGATAATCCTAGTACAGAATGTAAAATATACATACAACGGGTACATCGACCTCAGCCTGGTCGTGCCCCAAAAGAATAATATACAAACAGGCAGTGACGGCAGTCCACATGTCGGACGCTCGCCCCCCAATATCAAATGTACATAAATAACCAAACTGTACTACCATTGCATCCAGGCTATCCCCACGACAATCCGCAACATCACAGCACAACACAGAACATCAACGTGAATGTCATGTTCGCAAATCCGTCTAAAAGGGCTATAGCAGTTAGACAGGATTTACCGATCAAATGACATTCACGGTCGCAGATATAATGTAAATACTGTGAACTAACATATTTAAAATTTTCGATCGGCTAAAATTTTCCGAAGTGGGCCCCAAGCAAAACTGTAGCACCCAAAATAAATCTGGGCCCAAAAAGAATATTCCAAAAACCCCATTTCACAGTCTAAGACCCACTAAAAAAAATTGGTGCAACAAGGACTCATTATGGCCGCCGAACCGCGGCCAATGCATAGGTTTGGCCGCGGTTCCGCGGTGGAACAGTGAAGTCAAGCCACCAAATTTTTGCAGAAGTCTTAGAAAACCGTGCACGTATTTCTGCAATGTACCAAATATTTTTTCGAGCCAAAAACAAATCGACAGAAAACTGATGCACTAGAAATCGGGTTTCGGAAAATCCGTTCGATCGAACTTGTAAACACGTTAGAGCAAGCTAGACTAGGTTAATGGCATGGCTCTGATACCAATGTAAGTGCACGGCAGCGCCCCGGCCGTCAATCCGACGCCGGAATGCGGAAACGAAACTTTTACGAAACTTATAAATCGGCACCACCGCGCACTAAAATCCCGGATCGAGCTATTAACCTAATCCTAGCAAAATAGAAAATGGGAAGGAAGCTATACCGAGCGATCCGTGTCCTTCGGTCTTCGGCCTCCACTCCGATCTCCTCGCGGAATCTCCGGTCTTCATCTTCTCGTCGGAACGGGTACCACATCGCCGGGTTCTTTTACGGGCTCCCACCTCTGGTCAGAGGCAACTCGGGCATGAAGTTGGCGAGTCGACATGCCCAAGAATGCTGTAGATGAATGTGTAGAACTCTTTTGTCTGAATGGGGTTGAAGTTGCCATAATGTGATGGAGGTGAAGAATAATGAGCAAAAGGAAAATGGGCTTTGGGATTTTTGGTGTAAGCAAAAGAGAAATGAGATGAACTAATTTTCCCACACCAAAAAAATGAATACCCTCCTTCTCTAATGTGGCCGACCTCTCTCTCATGATGGGAGGAAAAAATGTGTTGTCAAAAAGCAAGAGAAGAAATTGGATGATAACAAGAATTAAAGATCACATCCAAGTCTTGTTTAAATCTAATCAATTCTCATCACATTTAATGCTAGCCATGAGCACAAGAAAAGAACAAAGATGCTTAAACTATCATAATCCCCAAATTGCAAGAAACCCCCTCCACATATCTAATTTGCACACTTGCAAATAACCCCCTCCATCGGAAAATTCCGGCCGTGAAGGAACAAAGGAAAACTGGCCGGAATGGAATGCAAACTGGCAACTTCAGAAAACTGATCCCGTAATAAATTACAGAAAAACCACGCGACTGTATATACATACCCGCATTTGTATTGCGACCGAATACAAATGCAATGAGACAAAATCTACACTGTACAATTCTAGGATCCGGCTTAAACCAAAGCCCGCTAGTATTATCCATCTGATCATGATCCGTGCAATACCGCACGTATATGATCGAACCCTGCCATATCTCCATACGGCCTCTACAGCGTTTCGCCCAAAACTTGAGAAACTGGTCTGTGGGGGACTCTAAAGACTCGTCAATACTTTGGTTGTGGATTTAACCACTAGCACGTCAGAGGTATTAGCCATACGTAACGGGCTACCAGGTATTGACCAAAAGGGACGTCGATGAGCGAACTCATCCTGACACTCTACCGAGCCTGTCAGTGACAATATCCGTACAGTCCGGTCCGTTCGTCTATGAGCATCGCATGGCGGGCCTAGGGGGTTGGTAAAAGTCAGACCCCCAAAAGCGGTACAAGTCGTGTCGAAGTGTAGCCCAAAACACC
This sequence comes from Agapanthus africanus, assembly GCA_030015575.1. NCBI lineage: Eukaryota > Viridiplantae > Streptophyta > Magnoliopsida > Asparagales > Amaryllidaceae > Agapanthus > Agapanthus africanus. The sequence continues at coordinate 218,195,042 of CM057337.1, read as the reverse complement.
CTTAGATACTACTGGAATACCTACCAGTAAATCTCCTGCCTTGGCCAAGGACTTCGTGTAATGGCTCTCCTAGACACGGCGCGACCTCACCCCCAATACCGGGAGAGACGAACCCCAGAAGATCCACTCACTGCCTCCATGTGGCTCGGGACTGTACCCAACTAAAACCTGTTTGCATGTCTCCTTTGAGCGTGGTAGGGTAGTAATCAAAGTACAGTGGGAACTCACACGAGACAAATGACGATCTCAGGTCGATGAACTAACCTGTACACATGTCACCAGGGAACTGCTATCTGACGTTTGGTATAACACCAACTAGCAGGTTCCCGGCGAGTCCTGTCCGTTGTACTCATAACCTAATGAGCACCTGTATACATCTTAGGTGAACCAACTGACACCAGTGGCTTGTGAGACCGGCCACCGCCCCTCGTCGGGGTCTCGACTGTATACACTAGTCTACTCTGGAGTATCGATGCCCTGTCGCGAAACTCCCACGACTAGGGACCTTTTAAGGATTTGCTTATAGACCCCAGCTCCCAAGTATATGATCGCCCTCATACTGCTGAAAGTCAAGCAAGAATCCTAGGGGCTTTATCAACGCGCAATAGAGACCTGTAAGGTCACCTAAAACAGTACACGATGATAAAGGTAAACCAGATAGCATACTATCATCTTGAGTACGACTATCCTACCGGCATAGGTCCTCTCTCAATCATTCCAATCATGTGCCTGTGATCCAATAATTGACTCTAAGGGCACTATCTCAAACAAACATTAACCCAAATGTTTACAACAATAAAAAGATACAGCTACATCTAAAGTAAACTCGTGATGGAACACAAGGATACCCCTCACCTGTATATACATACTTGCATCTGCATTCCGACCGAATGCGAATGCGATGAGACTAAAGTAATCCAACAAATCTAATACTAGGATCCGGTTTAAACCAAAGCCCACTAGTATGATCCGCCTGATCATGATCAGTGCACTACTGCACGCATATGATCGAACCCTGCCATATATCATACGGCCTCTACAACGTTTCGTCCGAAACTTGAGAAATTTTCTGTGGAGGACTCTAAAGACTCGTCAATACTTTGGCTGTGGATTTAACCACTAACACGTCAGAGGTACTAGCCGTACGTAACGGACTCTCAGGTATTGACCAAAAGGGAGGTTGATGAGCGAACTCATCCTGACACCCTACTGAGCCTGTCGGTGACAATATCCGTACAGTCCAGTCCATTCGTCTATAAGCATCACATGTCGGGCCTAGGGGGTTGGTAAAAGTCAGACCCCCAAAAACGGTACAAGTCGTGTTTGAGTGTAGCCCAGAACACCCTTAGATACTACTGGAATACCTACCAATAAATCTCCTGCCATGGCCAAGGACTTCGTGTAATGGCTCTCCTAGACACAGCGCGATCTCACCCCCAATACCGGGAGAGACGAAACCTCTGCCGATCCGCTCACTGCATCCATGTGGCTCAGGACTGTACCCAACAAAAACCTGTTTGCACGACTCCTTTGAGCCATGGTAGGGTAGTAATCAAAGCACGGTGGGAACTCACACGAGACAAATGACGATCTTAGGTCGATGAACTAACCTGTACACATGTTACCTGGAAACTGCTATCTGACATCAGGTATAATACCAACTAGCATGCTCCCGGCGAGTCCTGTCCGGTGTACTCATAACCCAATGAGACCCTGTATACATCTTAGGTGAATCAACTGACACCAAAGGCTTCTGAGACCAGCCACCGCCCCTCGTCAGGGTCTCGACTGTATACACTAGTCTACTAATGGAGTATCGATGCCCAGTCTCAAAACTCCCATGACTAGGGACCACTTTAAGGATGTGCTTATAGACCCCAACTCCCACGTATATGATCGCCATCATACTGCTGGCCGTCAAGCAAGAATCCTATGGGCTCTATCAACGTGCAATAGTGACCTGTAATATCACCTAAAGCATGCACACGATGATAAAGATAAACCAGATAGCATAATATCATCTTGAGTAAGACTGTCCTACCGGTATAGGTCCTCCCTCAATCATTGCAATCACATGCCTGTGATCCAATAATTGACTCTGAGGGCATTATATCCAACAATATCCCACTTGCAATCAAGGCTAATTATTACGATGGCGCATACTCACAGCCCGTGTGATACCGAACACCCAACTCCTCTACTAATCAGTCTCACAAAGCCCGTTTGTGAAACTATTGCGTTCGAAGAATAGCCTCAGTGAGTGGATCCGCCCTAATGTTTCTTTCTATGTCTCTCTTTATCTCAAGTTCGCGGAGAAAGCCATCTCCCGAAATGAGCAATACCTGTCTTAGAATATGTCTGGATATCTGATGGGCCCTAGTTCATAAATGAACTCCAAATCCAAACTTCTTAGACTGTATCATCAACTGAACTTAATCAGTATCCTGCGCCATGCCTCCCTCGGTATACGCTTGGACCTCCTGTCCAAACAACTGCCATTCATCAGAGGAAAAACTATAACTCTGACAGTCACTCTGTCATCCAGGTCACCTTGGAAGTCTGGAATGATAACCGTCTCCTAAAAGAGTCTGTTGTTATCATATCCCTAGAACATCCACTTATATTCTAAAACTGCTTCCGAACTTTTCTCCAAAATAGGATTAATATCAACTTATTGCACCTAGTACAAAAAACAACGTCTGGTGTGGTACTTGACATCTCATGATTGACTCAATTGCCTAAGCAAGTGATGTGCCAATCATACGCATCTCTCTCCCCTTTAGTCTGTAAGACACCTTTAGAGAGCGTGACTCCATCGCCTACAGGTACACCACCGTGTCAGGAGTCGTCCACTCTAAAACACCTTTAAAATGTTGTCTAAGTACCCAGATTGGGATACTACCCAAATCCAGATCAAAAAACATAGATCTAGTAACTAGAATGTCTGATATTATATCTATATCCTCTATGGAGAAACCATTGTGTGACAACCAAAGTATAACCGATCGTAGTATAGGAATATCACTTCCTACTCTGTGTATGTCATCCAAATACCAGGACACCTCTACTACTTTCTTAACAGATCCATCCCCTATTCTGATGAAGTCAAACCTATGACAGTCACATCAGAAATAGATGATCTATCTCCGCTATATCTGCTTTAGTCTACAAATAGACATAAGCTACTTATCCACTATGCTTCCGCTGCTCCCACTGACTACGACAACCCTCTGGCAGAGTCATATACACGTACACTTCTAAAGATAGTTTAGAACGACGCTATATTCATCCTCCTGCCGGGTCTCACAGTCTGGAACAAAAGCAATGGCAAGTCTGGGTAAACAAGAACCTCCCAGTCACCGTCCTTGAGCATACCGAAGTACCTCTCGAGTGCCTGAGGTTACCCACCATATCTGCGGAGTGGCCAATGGAATGTCAAACCAGATTGAATCTTTAGGTCCTATTAAATTTTCAGTAATCGTTTGCGGTTCTGGAATCACTTCCAGTTCTACCATACTCCCACTACTGTTTTCTGAAAAAATCCATTTTTGTTAAAACTGTAGCGAGTCAAGAAAAATATCACTATTGATCTTCCAGATGGTAAAAAATCAACCCTCGTCATAGCCCGGGTCAACCCACAAACTGCCATTACAAAAACGCGCCTTGAGTTATCCAGAGTCTGGTTTTAAACATAAGCCGGACAAATCCCCGTACCTTAACATTGTTAAGATATGAACTATTCTATATCCAATATAGAAATAGAGGTACTAATTTAATTGGAACCAGATTCAAATCATGCAGCTGTCTCCAGTGCATGTCAACTAAATGGAGAGAGGCCTATCAGCATTACTCAACTTAGGAATACATCCAGATATGAGTAACCTGAAAGAGAAGAAAGTTCTCATAATCATTACTATCAACTGAATACCATACATAAGTATCTACATCTTCGATCACCTTGAAGAATCCTGATACTTGCAACGCCTGGTTCTCAACTTTATTCTTATACCTATAATTTCTCAAAAATTGGATCTTGTATTTCTACGAAACACATGTCTAAGAACTAGAGAAGTTATAAGTAAACAGAATATAGTATGAGTACAAACCCCTCTGTCCTAATGGACACTGGACAACATACAATACTCTGTAAAAGTACGCTGAGTTTAATAACTCATTGCCTGTGTGTCGTAGGTTGAAAACTGTACTTATGGCTAAGAAGAATTACATTGCTGTTTAATGCTCCTTACCTAACCATCTACTGATATAGGTAAATGTAATGGACATAATTTCAAATAGTTATATCTCACTTTATAAAAATAAACGTACAGATATATCAATTTGAAATTGGTGCATAACAACGGATATTCAAAACCAAATATTTGCGGTCCGGCAAACAACCTAGGCAATTTGCTCAAATATCACCAATTACAACGAATCCCGATATAATGAGGATGATCACCCAATTCCAAATAACTTACTCCCACTCATCATCTGTAAAACCATACAGATGTGAGAATCAAATCTGGTAAATACATACCCTGGAGTAAGGGCTAATTGGGAAATCAGTTTTCTTTTAACAATATACAGTGAAACTGAAACATATAAATGTTTCGAAGGGGATACGGGTATTCCTAGTAATGCCTCTTCCATTATCAGATTCACAACTGTAACCGTATATTTCTTTGCCATCTCTCCAAATCCCTTTATATGTCTTTAGTCATTACCTTCTGTACACTACCTTTAGGCCAAATGGTTTTCTTCCTTCCCTACCGTTCGGCACCAGCCTATGATTTGGAAGAAGACTATCCAATAAGCATAATGGATGTACTCCCCTAATCCTAGAAGCACTCGCAATACGAGAGATGGTAAAGATAAAAGACAAGTGAATAAACCTTATTCTTATTTCTCCTGAACCAGAATCCATCCCCGAACTGGAACAAGTCCTTTCGAGTTCGTATATAACCATACGATGGAGTATCCAATAAACTGTGGACCTTCGTAGTGATACGGAGCGTTCTGGAGAAATACAAAGGTGATGTAGGATTGGCGGAGAAATACTTGGTTTGGTCGTGAATTGCAGTTGCAATTTACTTTGCCCTCTTACTAATCCCTTTATTTGTCTTTACTTAATATCTTCTGTACACCATCGTTAGGCTAATTGGTTTTCTTCATTCCCCACCGTTCGGCACCTGCCTATGGTTTGGAAGAAGACTATCCAATTAGCGTAATAGGTGTACCGTCCTAATCCAAGGAATATTCGCAACCTGAGAGAAGGTAAAAGGAAAAGACAGATGAATAGTCCTATTCATTTTCCCCAGAACCGGAAACCATCCTCGAATCTGGAACAAGTTCCTTCGAGTTCGTATATAACCATACGATGGTTTTATCCAATGGAAGTGGATGTTCGTAGTAATACGGGGTGTTCTGGAGAAAATGGTAAAATTAGGAGTGGCAATGAGGTATGCAACTCTGACAATCCAAAAGCCAATGCTTTAAGAAGGTTCGGTTAACTTGGTCACTGAGTCATAGTCTAAGGTTGGGCCATGGTCGCTGCCAAAGAGAGAGAGAAATAAAACACTCTGCGTGCACTCTAACCTAGATCAGAATGGTTATCAATTTATCCAATCAGGAAACCTCCCACTGTAACCTCAAATTCTCCTCCAAACCTGAAAGAAGAATTAGTCGGGATCACCCGAGGAGTAAAACAACTCATCAGTGGGAATCGGGATCCAACTATCATCGCATGATAACGTGATGGAATCCACTCACGTTATCACACTCCAGAAGGTATGTGCATATCTGGCAAGTTTCAGTTTCTTTAGAAACTCCCGATATGATTTTTACCCCATGCTATTATGACCTTGACGAAGGTCAACAAATCAAAAGTCACATGTCAAGTTCTACCCGTCATTGTCCAGGTTAATTTGAACCCACCCGTACAAGCCCTTGACGAAAGTCAACAAGGCTATACGACTGTCCCAAACCAACGCATCTATCTATGCAGCAGAGAAGTAACAAATAGCTACCATACACTATGCCATGACGAAGGCCAACAAACATAGCATGAATACTAAGTGCTACCCGTCTGAAATGACGGAGGGCTACGAATGGTTTTTGGCGAAAAACCTTTAACGTAATGAACTTGATATCGTTGAAGGAACCGGATAGCTTTTTACAAAAATATAGTTGCGAAAACCTTTGCTAAAGAGGTCACTCCCGGCGAAGGGATCTCGGCTCTTTCCTCGTAGAATGAGGTGCAGGATATTCCAACTGAATACCGCGATGCAAAGTAAAAGGCAATCGGCTATAGTAAAGTTATTACCCTGACACAAACTTCTGTTCAAGGGGTCACTCCCGGTGAAAGGATCTCGGCCCTTGCTTCGTCGACTGAGGTACTGGATATTCATAACCGAATACTACTGTGCAAAACAAAAGAAAACGTCCTTGCAATAACAGCTTTTTGAAAAATGTTCCAACAACATCAGAATAGGTTTGTTTAGCTTGCATTGATCCGAATCAATGCAGTCCCATCAATTAATCACACCACAAAAGAATAAAAATATGATGCACGTATATACCATCCGCATTCTCCACTGGGTCCCATCATCACCCGTTAGGTTACTTAACTAACGACTGAGCGGGGACTGGACTAGCGGGGGTGTAAAACATATACAACATCTACTAATATATATATCAATATATAATAATCGCTCAAGGCTTGATAAAATGCAATATCACAGAGAGTAATAAGCATCACAGAAGAATACAGATAATTTGGGATCCCCGGGTTTCATAGAGCCGCTACTAAAACCCGACGTTCCCCTGGTCGTGTGGATAGCCTGTGCAATGAAATCCTAGACCCCTACGGGCGCGTCAAGTTACCCGCCAAAACCTGAAGCGAGGTAGCCCCTACAGCAAAGTGAACGGACCATCCAGCACTTCACGGAATCCGGTAACTTGAGCACCCCTCCTTGGGTCAACCTGTACCCCTACGAGTGTGGCGAATAGCCCGCCAATTCTAGAGTGAAGCCCCCTACGTCTCAAAGCCATGAGATGCGGGCCCATTGCCCTCTAGAACCCGGCTACCCGTGCACCCCTCCGCGGGGTAATCCTAGTACAGAAAGTAAAATATATACAACGGGTACATCGACCTTAGCACGGTCGTGCCCCAAAAGAATAATATACAAACAGGCAGTGACGGCAGTCCACATGTCGGACGCTCGCCCCGCAATATCAAATGTACAAATAATACCAAATTGTACTAATATTGCACCAAGCTATCCACCACGACAAATCCGCAACATCACAGCACAACACAGAACATCAACGTGAATGTCACGTTCGCAAATCCGTCTAAAAGAGCTATAGCAATTAAACAAGATTTACCGATCAAATGACATTCACGGTCGCAGATATAATGTAAGTACTGTAAACTAACATATTTAAATTTTTCGATCGACAAAATTTCCCGAAGTGGGCCCCAAGCACAAATCCAGCACTCAAAATAATCTGGGCCAAAATTAAAAATACCAGAAACCCCAATTCAAAGTCAGAGACCAAATTGGAAAAATTGGTGCACTGAAACTACAGTAGCACGGCGGGACCGCGGCCAAAACGTGGCTACGGCCGCGGTTCCGCGGTGCTATAGTGAGATCGTTGCATAAAATTTCTGCAGTGGTCTTAGAACAGCCTACCTGATTTTCTGACATACTCAAAAAAAATTTTAGACCACAAAAAAAATTCGACAGAAACTGCAAAATTGGAATCGCGGTTTTGGAAATTTCGTTCGATCGATATTTTAAACACGTTAGAGCAAGCTAGTAAAGGTTAATGGCGTGTCTCTGATACCATGTAAGTTTACGGTAGCGCCCCGGCCGTTTATCCGAGGCCAAAATGCGGAAACGAAAACTTTTTCTAAACTTGAAACCGGCGCTATCGCAGACTTTAATCCCGGATCGAACTATTAACCTATAACTAGCAAACTAGAGAAGTGTTAGAAAAGCTATACCGATCAATCCGTGTCCTTCGGTCTTTGGCCACCAACCTAAGCTCCTCGCGGCATCTCCGATCTCCGGTCTCCTCATCGGAAAGGCACTACATCTTCGAATCCTTTTACGGGCTCCCGCTTCGTCCGAAGCAACTCGAACACGAAGTTTGCTAGCCGACGTGTCCAAGGTGATGTAGGGAATGTGTGTGATCACTTTGTCTCTTGCATCCATTGATTCTCAACACATGAGAGTGTATGGATGGGGGTTGAAGATGAAGCCATCAATGGAAATGGTGAGCTAGAGGAAAAAGAAGAAGAGGAGCCTTTTCTTTCTTTTGTTGTGTGATATAATTGAAAGAGTGAGACTAAGAATAATACAAGAGCAAACCTCCCCTTTGGCTGCCCTCTCTCTCTCCTCCTCTCATTTCAACTCACAAATCAATCAAATAATGTGACACATGCACAAAGAAAGAGACCATGAGTCACCAATTGTGCATGTGTCACAATTAATGCTCCTAATCATGATTTTTAGCTCATTATTTCCATTTGTAAACATTAACCCAAATGTTTACTACAACAAAAAGATACGGCAACATCTAAAGTAAACCCGTGACGGATCACAAGGATACCCCTCACCTCTATATACATACCTGCATCCGCATTCCGACCGAATGCGAATGCGATGAGACTAAAGTAATCCAACAAATCTAATACTAGGATCCGGCTTAAACCAAAGCCCACTAGTATGATCCGCCCGATCATGATCCGTGCACTACTGCACGTATATGATCGAACCCTGCCATATATCATACGGCCTCTACAACGTTTCGCCCGAAACTTGAGAAACTGTCTATAGGGGACTCTAAAGAATCGTCAATACTTTGGCTGTGGATTTAACCACTAGCACGTCAGAGGTACTAGCCGTACGTAACGGGCTACCAGGTATTGACCAAAAGGGAGGTCATGAGCAAACTCATCCTGACACCTTACTGAGCCTGTCAGTGACAATATCCGTACAGTCCGTGTTAGTTATATGTATGCCCTAGAGGCCATTACTGTACATTGGATGTATATTGTAGTGGATGCTGGGACATATATAGGGAGGACTTTCTTGCTCGACATGATAGTATGCTATCTGGTTGCACTTTACCTTAACGTGTACACTGATTGTCTCTCTGTTACATGTTGGTAAAGCCCTTAGGATGTGTACTTGACTACCTGGACTATGATGCGGATCATACTAGTGGGGACATGGTAGTCCATAAGTACATCCTTCAAAGTCCCTAGTCGTGGGTATATCTAGACGGGGCATCGATATACCAGAGTAGACTAGCGTATACCTTCTCGACCCATACAGATGGGCGATGGATGATCCCATATCCATTGGTGTTTGACATCGGAGATGATGTACGGGTGCTCAGTAGAGACTGGGTACACTGGACGGACTCGCCGAGAACTCCCAGATGGTATTATACCTTACGTCAGATGGCAGTTCTCTGGTGACACTGGTACAGAGTAGTCTGTTGACCCGAGATCGTCATAGAGTCTTGTGTGGTTCCCACTGTGCTTTGATTTCCATCTTACCACGTCCAAGAGGGCGTGCAAAACGGTGGTTTTTGGGTACAGTCCCGAGTCACATGGAGGCAATGAGCGATAGGAGGGGATTCGTCTCTCCCGGTATAGGGAGTTGATGTTGCGCTGTGTTCGATTGGCTATAACCGGAAATCCCTGGCCAGGGTTGCTGAGATTTACTGGTAAGTGTTACCAGTAGTTTCTCGAATTGTTATAGACCTAATATCGACACGACTTATCGAGCTATTGTGGTCTGACGTTTACCACCCCTAGGCGAGATATGCGACATATCAGACGATCAGACCGGACTGTACGGTAGTGTTACTGGTTGGATTCACAGAAGTGTGAGCGGGCTTGCTCGTCGATCTTCTGATCGCTCAATACCCGGGTGGCCGTTACGTTTAGCAGACCGCTTGCGGCTTGCGGGTGTTTGATATGATCATCACCTGCTGCCGGCGTATTGACGAGTCTTTAGAGTCCTACACAGAGGTTTCCTGGCTCAAGCGAAACGAAATAGGAGCACATATGAGATATGTGCGGGACCGAGAATAATGCGTGTATGTGATACCGTATTTCATTCTCGCGATGAATGTATTGAATGGTTATATGCGATATAACCTAGTTATCGAATCAAGGATTGATTCGATAAGCCGATACATTGGATATTAGTCGGTTGTATGCGATATGACCGGATCGTTAAATCAAATGTTGATTTAATGATTTAATGCATAATTATATATTTGATATATTACTTTGCATTAACTAGTATCGGTTCACTTTAAATGGATTTTCTCGCTCGGATGTGCACATTGTATATGTGATATACTTTTTGTGCACTTGATTGTATCATGTTTGATGATACATGCTCTCTAGGGTTTGTGTAAAGATTAAACCATGGTTGTGTAATGGTTAGGGTTTTCTTTTTCATTTATTTATTTATTTCATTTATTTTATTTTGGAAAAGAAATGGCAAAGGAAAAGAAAATGGTTGCTAGTTTTGTTTTACATTGAAAGTTCATGAAGCTTTGACTAAGTAACCATTTTGTCTTCATGCTTAACCCTAACCATTCCATTTAACCATGATTTATTCTCTACACTTGACCATGGTTGCCACATGATAAGTATTCAATTTATTTTCTATTTTGAATTAACTTATCATAACATTTTCTTCTTCTTCTTCTTCATCTTCAACATGAAGAAACCTTGGACCATCAATGGTGATTGATGAAAAAGAGTGAGAAATCCAATTCTAAAGTCCACCCACTTCCTATTTCTTCATCCTCTACCTCTTGCCAAGTAGTAGAGTGTGTTTCCTTCACAAGTTTCATGACTAGGTGAAGTTGGAGCTTGATCTAGTGATGCCTCGACGTAGATCATCTTCGGCATCGTCGTCGATGACCTAGCCCGCTTTTTCTCCGATGAAGCCGATGCTAGAGTCAAGGTTCGATTTGGACAGCGGAGGGGACTTCTGTTAGTTGTATGTATGCCCTAGAGGCCAGTATTGTACAGATGATGTATATTATATTGGATGCTTGGACATATATAGAGATGACTTTCTTGCTCGACATGATAGTATGCTATCTGGTTGCTCTTTATCTTAACATGTACACTAGTCTCTTTATACTGTCTTATAGTTACATGTTGGTAAAGCCCTTAGGATTTGTACTTGACTACCTGGACTATGATGCAGATCATACTAGTGGGGACATGGTAGTCCATAAGTACATCCTTCAAGGTCCCTAGTCGTGGGTGTATCGAGACGGGGCATCGATATACCAGTGTAGACTAGCGTATACGCTTCTCGACCCATGTGATAGGCGATGGATGATCCCATATCCATTGATATTTGACATCAGAGATGGTATACGGGTGCTCAGTGGAGACTGGGTACACTGGACGGACTCGCCGAGAACTCCCAGATGGTATTATACCTCACGTCAGATGGCAGTTCTCAGGTGACACTTGTGCAGGTTAGTCTGTAGACCCGAGATCGTCATAGAGTCTTGTGTGATTCCCACTGTGCTTTGATCTCCACCTTACCACGTCCATGAGGGCGTGCAAAACGGTGGTCTTTGGGCACAGTCCCGAGTCACATGGAGGCAATGAGCGATAGGAGGGGTTTCGTCTCTCCCGGTATTGGGGGTTGATGTTGCGCAGTGCTCGATTGGCCGTAGCAGGGAAGTCCCTGGCCAGGGCTGATCAGAGATTTGCTGGTAAGTGTTACCAGTAGTTTCTCGACCCGTTATGATCCTCACATCGGCACGACTTATCGGGTTATTGGGTTCTGACGTTTACCACCCCTAGACTTGATATGCGACATATCAGACGAAGAGACCGGACTGTATGGTAAGTGTTACTGGTTGGATTCACAGGAGTGTAAGCGGGCTAGCTCGTCGATCTTCGATCGCTCAATACCCGGGTGGCCATTACGTTTAGCAGACCGCTTGCGGCTTGTGTGTGCTTGATATGATCATCATCTGCTACCGGCGTATTGACGAGTCTTTAGAGTCCTACACAGAGCTTTCCTGGCTCAAGCGAAACGAAATAGGAGCGCATATGAGATATGTGCAGGACCGAGAATAATGCGTGTATGTGATACCGCATTTCATTCTCGCGATATATGTTTCGATTGGTGATATTCGATATGACCTAGTTATCGAATCATAGATTCGATAAATCGATACATTGGATTCTAGTCGGTTATGTGCGACATGACCGGATCATTGAATCAAATGTTGATTTAATGATTTAATGTATAATTATATATTTGATATATTTCATTGCATTAACTAGTATTGGTTCACTTTAAACGGATTTTTCTCACTTGATGCACATTGTATATGTGATATGCTTTTGTGCACATGATTGTATCATGTTTGATGATGCATGTTGACTTGACTTTGTGTAAAAGAATTGAACCATGGTTATGAGAGTGGTTAGGGTTTATGTTTTATTCACTTATTATTTAATCCATTCATTATTTATTAATTGGTTTTATGAAAATAAAATGGTTTCATTTATCATGAAGAATGGTGAAGCTTTATGAAGCTTTTACTAATGATGCCATTTTGTCTTCATACTTAAACCTAACCACTCCCACTAACCATGGTCAATTCTCTACACTTGACCATGGTTAGGATATGATAAATATCATTTTCTTTTCTATTATGATTAAGTTTTTTTATCATATTCTATCATCTTCTTCATCTTCTTCTTCAAAAGAAAAGCTTGCTACTTCAATGGCAACTTGAGTTCTAGTGAGAGAAATCCAAATCTAAAGTGAACCCACCTCCTATTTCTTCATCCTCTACCTCTTGCCAAGTGGTTTTAGGTGTTTTCTTCACAAGTTTCACAACTTGGTGAAGTCGGAGCTTGAACTTGTGCAACCTCGACATAGATCGTCTTTGACACGAAGCCGACGACCTTGCTCGCCCGTTGTTCCGATGAAGCCGACGAATGAGTCTAGGATTTGTGATGGACAGCGAGAGCACACCCACGTGGAGCTAAGGAAGTGGGGAACCGGATCTACAAAGGTTGTAGCATCTAACTTCTAGTTAAGTAGTTAACTAGTTTACCTTTTCGTCTAGAAATCTAGCCGACGATCCGTGTTAGGTTTTCTCGGCACCCATAAAATTTTAAATTGGCATGTTCGATGCCTTGTGAGACCTCACTAGAGTGCCTAGGACCCCTACAGTGGTATCAGAGCCTAGCTAGAGCCTTAGGCGAAGTCTAGACGCAATTTGAAGCCCGAACGAACCCGAAACCCTAAACTTAACATGCTCTCTGTACATTTTCTAAAATCTGGGATTTTTCAAGATTAAAAATGCCTAAAAAATTCAGCAGGAATATCGAAGAATTATGGTGAAACACGAGATCATGAAGCTTCCAAACAACCGCGGAAACGCGGCAGAAGCATGGCTTCTGCCGCTGTTCCGCGGCCAACTGTTCACTTTACCCAATATTGTTTGCACAGTAATTCTTCTTTTCTGGTGCTGAGTTTTATGGGAATTTTTAATAATTATTCAAGAGTTGAATTTTCTGGGGTTGCTTTGGGGATTCGGTGTTTCGATCGGGGTATCAAATTTTGTCTTTGTGTATTTCCGGATAATTTTTTGAATATGTTAAAAAGTTCGACCGGATATAAATACCCAATTTTTCCCCTGTCGGGAAATTTCCAAGTGTTGGATTTTTCCGTAGTTTAACGACATTCTAAGTAGTGCAAGTAACGCGATGGACCCTCTAGAAGACAACAAACCTTAACTCGATTATGTGACCGTCTTGAACTGCCCTTTGAACCTTCGGGTTTGGGGCAGTACGGCGTGCCACATGTGAGGCGTTGGCTTGACCCTTCTACGGCTGGACCGTTGGTACTGAGGCACGAACTGAATGTTGTTAGACTTATTTCATGTGTTGAGTTGTATCAGGAAAACTTGGGTATTCGACTGTTCGATCGGAAAGTTTAACATTTTCTGTTTATCTGGAATGTGATACAATAATTGGAATTCACAAGTAGTTATGAGATAACTGAATGAATGTTATAAATCTAGCAATTTAGTCCCATATGATATTGAAAAGAGTTTTCGATAATGAGACTAAAATGCGGGATTTATATCTGTTAGGCATGCGATGTCTAAAGAAGTTGCGGATTCCAATTGTTGTAGTTTTACACTTTCTTTTCTGTGACCGTAAGTGTAATATGTGATATCGCCGGTTTCGTTGCTATATGTCAACGACAATTGGGATGGACATATTTTCTTACGTTGATGACATGTGATGTTATGTGTTGCTGGATATGTTATATTGGATTGTCGTGTTCGAATAGCCGGGGTTTTTTATGTGAGATGAGTGTTTTTCATTTTCATTCATGTAAAAACTTGTATGTAATATTCTTTTATTTGGGGCACTTCCAGGTAGCGGAAGATGTCACATTTTATATATTATTTACTTTTCCGCATTAGGATAGACCCAAGGAGGGGAGCACAAGTAACCGGGTTCTGGGGTCCAGTGGGAGACCAACTCGAGGAGTCGAGTCCGGGTCTCCTAACCCTAGAATTGGCAGGGTTGCTTGCCGCTCTCGTAGGGGTCTAGGGGTGTGGGATTGGCTATTCGTCACGACCGTGGAATCCGTGTTTTATACTGGCTTGTATTGAAAACACGGACGTCCTAGTATATCCAATATTTCATATGTTTATTCTGCTGCGATATCTGTGTTGTGACTCTGTGATGGATATAGTATATAGTATATATGATATATTATATAGACGTTACTTATGTTTTACACCCGCGCTAGCCCTGCCCTGCTCTGTCGTTAGTTACCTAACCTAACGGTGCATGAGGGGACATCGAGGCGAATGCGGATGGCATAAGTGTACGTCATATCTATCTGTGATATTTAGGTATTTAAATGATGGGACTTCATTAATGTGATTAATGAAAGATAAGAAACCTAAGATGTTGTAGAATCAGATTTTAAACAAAACAGGTAGCTAACAGTTCTTGCTTTGCATAGCGGTATATATGATATACCCTGCACCTTATTCGATGAGGAAAGGACCGAGATCCCTTCACCGGGAGTGACCCCTTTAGCAATAACTGGCAGATGCTACACACTCGGTTTGCTTTTTGATTGCTTCTATAGTTTATGCTTTGCACAGTGATATATGATATATCCCGCACCTCATTCGACGAGGAAAGGGCCGACGATCCCTTCACCGGGAGTGACCCCTTTAGCAAAAACTGGAAAAGCCTCAAAATCACTCCTTTTTAAAAACTTCATTTGATTCTACAACGATATCAAGTTCATTACGCTCATGGTTTTATGAAAACCTGCGTAGCCCTCCGTCATTTCAGATAAGCACTAGTTAGTATTCGTGCTACGTTTGTTGACTATGTTAAGGCGTAGTGTGCGGTAGCTAACCAGTATTTATCTGCTTATGCATATGATGCAGATTGGATTAGGGTAGTCGTGCGACTTTGTTGACTATGTTAAGGGTCGTGCGGGTGGGTTTAATTCAATCAGGAAATGACGGGTTGAACTTGACTAGCACTTGTGATTTGTTGACTATGTTAAGGTCATATAGATGCTAGGGGCAAAATATTATCGGGAATTTCAAGTGTTGAAATTTGCAATGAGATTGCATACCTTCTATGAGATAGTTGGATCCCGATACCCACTGCGAGTAAGAGTTACTCCTGGGAGAGTTTTACACATTACAATTAGCCGATCAAGTAGGTGTCTAGAAAGGTGTTAACGAGGTTACGCCTCTGGGAAAACGAGGTTTACAGTAATTAGGTTCGTGCGAAAGCACGGGGGACCTCCCTCAAAGTACCGACACTGGCCTGGCTGAAAGATTGGCGAATTTGTAGTGTGTAATTAATCCCGGCTAGTCTTTCCTTTTAGGGTTTGGAGGAAGATTTGATAAAAAGCAGTGGGAGCCATCCTGATTAGATAAGATAATAACCAATCTGATCTTGCACGAGCATACGCTAAAGTGTTTTCTTCTTTCTCTCTCCAGGTAGCGACCATTTCATGCCCTAATAAAGATAATAATATGGATGTATTGACCGAACCCGCATGTTATACTGTGCTGGGGAACGTTGGTTCCGTTCTTTCCTATAAGAGTTATAGGAATGAACAGGATATAGGGGAATACCAGGATTCCCATGCCACCCGAATGAAGAAAGTACATGTTGATGCATTTTCTTCGGGTGTGTTCGTTACTGAGAACTGTTTCTCTATTTGCTCTACGTCCTGGGTATTGGATACCGGGTCGGGATCCCATATATGTAATCAGTTACATGGGCTAAGGAAAGGTAGAGAACTTGGAGAAGGTGATAAAGACATTAGAGTTGGAAATGGTGCAATTGTTGCAGCTAAAACTGTCGGGGAATATCACCTTGTATTACCAACTGGTAATACATTGGTTCTGAACGAATGCTATTACATGCCGAACCTGATATGCAACATTATATCGGTTTCTTTATTAAGTAAAGAAGGATATAATTTTGTATTACAGGATAATGTTATGAACATTTTCCGTAACCAAAAGTTGGTTGGATCAGGCACGTTATGCAATGGCATTTATGTTCTAAATCAATCAACAGTTCTGAGCATAACAAACACACACAAGAGGAAGAGTTCTGAACTCAACGAATCCTTCTTGTGGCATTGTAGACTGGGTCATATCAATGTGACACGACTGGCTAAGTTGCATAAGGATGGATATTTGAAACCTTTCGAATTTTCATCTTATGACACTTGCCAGTCATGTCTCAAAGGAAAGATGACCAAAACTCCGTTTACGGGACACGGAGAAAGAGTTACCGAACTCTTAGGACTGATACATAGTGATGTATGCGGTCCTATGTCTACACATGCCAGGAATGGTTCTTCATACTTCATTACATTCACTGACGATCTCTCTAGATTCAGATATGTGTTCCTGATGAAACACAAATCAGAAGCTTTTGAGAAATTTAGAGAATATAAACAAGAAGTTGAGAACCAAACCGGAAAAAGTATTAAAATCCTACGATCTGATCGAGGAGGGGAATACTTGAGCAATGAATTCCTGGACTTCCTAAAAGAGAATAGGATTCTCTCTCAGCTGACTCCTCCATATACACCACAGCACAACGGTGTATCTGAACGGAGGAACCGCACCCTATTAGATATGGTGCGCTCTATGATGAGCACGGCTGAGTTACCTATTTCCTTCTGGGGTTATGCGCTGGAGACAGCAGCATACCTATTGAATCAAGTTCCATCTAAATCTGTACCTACCACACCATATGAGATATGGAGTGGGAAGAGACTATATTTTAAACGAGTTAAGATATGGGGTTGTCCGGCCTATGTCAAAAGACAAAATCCAGACAAACTCGAGGCACGGTCAGTTCTCTGCCAGTTTGTGGGATATCCTAAGAATTCTCAAGGATATTTTTTCTACCATGCTGAAGAACAAAAAGTGTTTGTTTCTCAATATGCCACCTTTTTAGAAAAGGAATTCCTTGAAAAAGAAATTAGTGGCAAAGTGGTAGAGCTGGAAGAAATTCTAGATACACAAACTATAACTGAAAATTTAGTGGAACCAGAGGATTCGATAGTACCCGACGAACCCCAGCCTCTCCGCCGATCTAGTAGGGTTTCTCGTCCACCTGAGAGATACTACGGTTTTCTCATTGATGGTGGAAGCGAGGATTGCATCATGGATGATGATGACCCAACTAGCTTCGAGCAGGCCATCACGAGTAGGGACTCAGTGAAATGGCTGGATGCTATGCGGTCCGAGATGGAATCCATGTACACCAACAAAGTATGGACTTTGGAAGTTGCTCCTGAAGGGGTAAAACCCATTGGGAGCAAGTGGATCTTCAAGAAGAAACTTGGTGTAGATGGGAAAGTGGAGACTTTCAAAGCTAGACTTGTAGCAAAGGGTTTTCGTCAAAGACCAGGTGTGGACTATGAAGAAACCTTTTCTCCAGTGTCTATGCTTAAATCCATCCGGATCATGCTTTCCATTGCTGCCTTTCATGACTACGAAATCTGGCAAATGGATGTTAAGACCGCCTTTCTGAATGGTGATTTAGAAGAGTGCGTGTACATGACTCAGCCAGAGGGCTTCGTAGACAGTGGGAGCAGCGGGAAGGTGTGCAAGCTGCTTAAATCCATTTATGGATTAAAGCAAGCATCGCGAGGTTGGAACATCTGCTTTGATGTCGTTATCAAAGAGTTTGATTTCGTCAAAAATCCAGATGAACCTTGTATCTACAAGAAGGTGGCAGAGAGTAAGGTTGTCTTCCTCGTATTGTACGTGGACGACATACTCTTGATAGGAAATGATATTCCTATGCTGCAAGCGGTCAAGCTCTTCTTATCACAAAGATTCTCAATGAAAGATCTTGGTGATGCCTCCTGCATATTGGGAATTAGGATCTATAGAGATAGATCCAAAAGGATTTTTGGATTGTCCCAATCCAGGTACATTGACACCATACTAAAGAGGTTTAGTATGGAAGAGTCCAAGCGTGAGAACTTGCCCACGATCTCTGGAGTCACTCTCTCCAAAGAGATGTCTCCCAAGACTGATTTGGAGAGAGCTCGCATGCAAGGGATACCCTATGCTTCGGCAGTAGGCTCTATCATGTATGCGATGCTATGTACCAGACCCGATGTGGCATACTCACTAAGTGTAGTGAGCAGGTATCAAGCTGATCCTGGAGAGAGTCACTGGACAGCTGTGAAGAGCATTCTCAAGTACTTGCGAAATACTAGAGATATGTTCTTGGTGTATGGTAACGGAGAGCTCCAAGTGGAGTCCTTTACCGATTCGAGCTTCCAGAGTGATAAGGACGACTCTAAGTCGCAGTCGGGTTTTGTCTTTACCCTTTACGGAGGGGCGGTTAGCTGGAAGAGTTCCAAGTAGGAAACCGTGGCAGACTCGACGATGGAGGCTGAATACATCGCTGCCAACGATGCTGCCAAAGAGGCTTTCTGGATCAAGAAGTTCATTACTGAACTTGGAGTGGTTCCATCCATTGAGCGTCCAATACCTTTGTATTGCGATAACAATGGAGCGGTGGCTTTGGCCAAGGAACCCAGGTCCCATCAGCGATCCAGGCATATTCTGAGGCGGTATCACCTGATCCGGGAGATAGTTGATCGCCGGGAGATCGAGGTCAGGAGGGTTGACACGAAGAACAACACGGCGGATCCACTCACGAAGGCCATTCCCCAGACACAGTTTGAGAGACTCTTCGGGATGCTCGGTATGCGATACTACAGCAGCTGGCCCTAGTGCAAGTGGGAGATTGTTAGTTGTATGTATGCGCTAGAGGCCAGTATTGTACAGATGATGTATATTATATTGGATGCTTGGACATATATAGAGATGACTTTCTTGCTCGACATGATAGTATGCTATCTGGTTGCTCTTTATCTTAACATGTACACTAGTCTCTTTATACTGTCTTATAGTTACATGTTGGTAAAGCCCTTAGGATTTGTACTTGACTACCTGGACTATGATGCAGATCATACTAGTGGGGACATGGTAGTCCATAAGTACATCCTTCAAGGTCCCTAGTCGTGGGTGTATCGAGACGGGGCATCGATATACCAGTGTAGACTAGCGTATACGCTTCTCGACCCATGTGATGGGCGATGGATGATCCCATATCCATTGATGTTTGACATCAGAGATGGTATACGGGTGCTCAGTGGAGACTGGGTACACTGGACGGACTCGCCGAGAACTCCCAGATGGTATTATACCTCACGTCAGATGGCAGTTCTTAGGTGACACTTGTGCAGGTTAGTCTGTAGACCCAAGATCGTCATAGAGTCTTGTGTGATTCCCACTGTGCTTTGATCTCCACCTTACCACGTCCATGAGGGCGTGCAAAACGGTGGTCTTTGGGCACAGTCCCGAGTCACATGGAGGCAATGAGCGATAGGAGGGGTTTCGTCTCTCCCGGTATTAGGGGTTGATGTTGCGCAGTGCTCGATTGGCCATAGCAGGGAAGTCCCTGGCCAGGGCTGATCAGAGATTTGCTGGTAAGTGTTACCAGTAGTTTCTCGACCCATTATGAGCCTCACATCGGCACGACTTATCGGGTTATTGGGGTCTGACGTTTACCACCCCTAGACTTGATATGCGACATATCAGACGAAGAGACCGGACTGTATGGTAAGTGTTACTGGTTGGATTCACAGGAGTGTGAGCGGGCTAGCTCGTCGATCTTCTGATCGCTCAA
Source organism: Agapanthus africanus (assembly GCA_030015575.1). Taxonomy (NCBI): domain Eukaryota; kingdom Viridiplantae; phylum Streptophyta; class Magnoliopsida; order Asparagales; family Amaryllidaceae; genus Agapanthus; species Agapanthus africanus. The sequence continues at coordinate 218,174,728 of CM057337.1, read as the reverse complement.
TACCCGGGTGGCCGTTACGTTTAGCAGACCGCTTGCGGCTTGTGGGTGCTTGATATGATCATCATCTGCTACCGGCGTATTGACGAGTCTTTAGAGTCCTACACAGAGGTTTCCTGGCTCAAGCGAAATGAAATAGGAGCGCATATGAGATATCTGTAGGACCGAGAATAATGCGTGTATGTGATACCGCATTTCATTCTCGCGATATATGTTTCGATTGGTGATATTCGATATGACCTAGTTATCGAATCATAGATTCGATAAATCGATACATTGGATTCTAGTCGGTTATGTGCGACATGACCGGATCATTGAATCAAATGTTGATTTAATGATTTAATGTATAATTATATATTTGATATATTGCATTGCATTAACTAGTATTGGTTCACTTTAAACGGATTTTTCTCACTTGATGCACATTGTATATGTGATATGCTTTTGTGCACATGATTGTATCATGTTTGATGATGCATGTTGACTTGACTTTGTGTAAAAGAATTGAACCATGGTTATGAGAGTGGTTAGGGTTTATGTTTTATTCACTTATTATTTAATCCATTCATTATTTATTAATTGGTTTTATGAAAATAAAATGGTTTCATTTATCATGAAGAATGGTGAAGCTTCATGAAGCTTTTACTAATGATGCCATTTTGTCTTCCTACTTAAACCTAACCACTCCCACTAACCATGGTCAATTCTATGCACTTGACCATGGTTAGGATATAATAAATATCATTTTCTTTTCTATTATGATTAAGTTTTTTTTCATATTCTATCATCTTCTTCATCTTCTTCTTCAAAAGAAAAGCTTGCTACTTTAATGGCAACTTGAGTTCTAGTGAGAGAAATCCAAATCTAAAGTGAACCCACCTCCTATTTCTTCATCCTCTACCTCTTGCCAAGTGGTTTTGGGTGTTTTCTTCACAAGTTTCACAACTTGGTGAAGTCGGAGCTTGAACTTGTGCAACCTCGACGTAGATCGTCTTTGACACGAAGCCGACGACCTTGCTCGCCCTTTGTTCCGATGAAGCCGACGAATGAGTCTTGGATTTGTGATGGACAGCGAGAGCACACCCACGTGGAGCTAAGGAAGTGGGGAACCGGATCTACAAAGGTTGTAGCATCTAACTTCTAGTTAAGTAGTTAACTAGTTTACCTTTTCGCCTAGAAATCTAGCCGACGATCCGTGTTAGGGTTTCTCGGCACCCATAAAATTTTAAATTGGCATGTTCGATGCCTTGTGAGACCTCACTAGAGTGCCTAGGACCCCTACAACTTCATCATGGAGCTATGGAGGTGGAGAAACGGATCTACAAAGGTTGTATTTCCGTTCTTTTAGTTTAGTTGTAAACTAGTTGCTTTTGTCGCCTAAAATTCTAGCCAACGATCTGTATTAGGGTTTCTCGGCACCCGTAAAATTTGAAATTGGCATGGTTGATGCCATGTGAGACCTCATTAGCGTGCCTACGAACCCTACAGTGGTATCAGAGCCTAGCTAGAGCCTTAGGCGATGCGTAGACGGAGTTAGAAATCCGATCGAACCGAAACCGTAACCCTAATATTGCTCTCTGTACATTTTTGAAAATCGTGGATTTTTAAGAATTAAAAATATTCAGAAAACTCAGTAGAAGATTCTAAGAATTACTGTATAAAACGGGGCCCCTGAATCCATAAAAGCGCGGCGGAACCGCGGCATTAGCATGCTAATGCGGCGGTTCCACGGCCCTTTTGTCTCTTCTTGCAATCAATTTTGCACAGTAATTCCTAGTTTGCAGTGCTGGTTTTCCTGGGAATTTTTAATGTTTTTTCAAGAGTTGAATTTTCTGGGTTGTATTGGGGACTCGGTGTATCGATCGGATTGTCTAATTTTGTCAGTGTGTTTTTCCGGGTATGTTTAGAATATGTTAAAAAGTTCAACCGGATATAAATGCCCAACTTTTCCCCTGTCAGGAAATTTCCAAGTGTTGGATTTTTCCGTAGTTTAACGACGTTCTAAGTAGTGCAAGTAACGCGATGGACCCTCTAGAAGACAACAAACCTTAACTCGATTATGTGACCGTCTTGAACTGCCCTTTGAACCTTCGGGTTTGGGGCAGTACGGCGTGCCACATGTGAGGCGTTGGCTTGACCCTTCTACGGCTGGACCATTGGTACTGAGGCACGAACTGAATGTTTTTAGACTTGTTTCATGTGTTGATCTGTATCGGGAAAACTTGGGTGTTTGAATGTTCGATCGGAAAGTTTAACATTTTCTAATTATCTGGAATGTGATACAATAATTGGAATTCACAAGTAGTTATGAGATAACTGAATGAATGTTATAAACATAGCAGTTTAGTCTCACTTGATCGGTTGCCACGGAATTTTGATGTGATCAAAAGTCCGTCGCAATCACGTAGCGTACGCGAATACTCGCCGGATAAACTTATTAGACAGCTACATCCCTTAACCCCGACTAAGTGACTGTAGGAGAACCCCGTCGCCGAAAGCATCCGTTCGGGTGCTCGCGGCAGCGGTGTTCCGCCTTGGTGCACTTCGTCGACGGCATCGGGGGTGCGGCCGTCTACTGAAGTTTGCGACGAGCATTCGATCAGGATGTCGGGAATCTTGTTGAATTGCCCGACTTGGTATCGAAAAGAGTTTTCGATTTTGAGACTAAAATGCGGGGTTTATAATTGTTAGGCATGCGATGTCTAAGTAATTCATTTGGTCAGGCATGAGATGTCTGAGGTGGTTGCGGATTCCAACTGTTGTGGTTTTACACTTTCTTTTCTGTGACCGTAATTGTAATATGTGATATCGCCGGTTTCGTTGCTCTATGTCAACGACAATTGGGATACGCATGTTTACTTACGTTGATGACATGAGATGTTATGTGTTGCTGGATATGTTATATTGGATCGTCGTGTTTGAATAGCCGGGGGTTTTTATGTGAGATGAGTGTTTTTCATTTTCATTCATGTAAAAACTTGTATGTAATATTCTTTTATTGGGGCACTTCCAGGTTGCGGAAGTTGTCACCCTTTGTATATTATTTACTTTTCCGCACTAGGATAGACCCAAGGAGGGGAGCACAAGTAACCGGGTTCTGGAGTCCAGTGGGAGACCAACTCGAGGAGCCGAGTCCGGGTCTCCTAACTCTAGAATTGGTAGGGTTGCTTGCCGCTCTCGTAGGGGTCTAAGGGTGTGGGTTTGGCTATTCATCACGACCGTGGAATCCGTGTTTTATACTGGCTCGTATTGAAAACACGGACGTCCTAGTATATCCAATATTTCATATGATTCTTCTGCTGCGATATCTGTGATGTGATCATGTGATGTTCTGTGATGGATACTTTATATAGTATATATGATATATTATATAGACGTTACTTATGTTTTACACCCGCGCTAGCCCTGGCCCGCTCTGTCGTTAGTTACCTAACCTAACGGTGCACGAGGGGACATCGAGGCGAATGCGGATGGCATAAGTGTACGTCGTATTTATCTATGATGTTTAGGTGATTAAATGATGGGACTTCATTAATGTGATTAATGAAAGAAAAAGAAACCTAAAGATGTTGTAGAATCGAATTTCAAAATAAAACAGGTAGCTACAGTTCTTGCTTTGCACAGCGGTATATATGATATATCCTGCACCTTATTCGATGAGGAAAGGACCGAGATCCCTTCACCGGGAGTGACTCCTTTAGCAATAACTGGCAGATGCTACACACTCGGTTTGTCTTTTGATTGCTTTTGAGAGTTTTTGCTTTGCACAGTGATATATATGATATATCCCGCACCTCATTCGACGAGGAAAGGACCGACATCCCTTCACCGGGAGTGACTCCTTTAGCAAAACTAGAAAAGCCTCAAAAACACTCCATTTCAAAATTCATTCGATCCTACAACGATATCAAGTTCATTATGCAATAGGTTTTCAGAAAAACCTGTCGTAGCCCTCCGTCATTTCAGATAAATCCAGTTTAGTATTCATGCTGCGTTTGTTGACCTTGTCAAGGCGCAGTGTGCGGTAGCTAACCAGTATTTATCTGCTTATGCATATGATGCAGATTGGGTTAGGGTAGTCGTGCAGCCTTGTTGACCTTGTCAAGGGTCGTGCGGGTGGGTTTGATTCAATCAAGAAATGACGGGTTGAACTTGACTTGCGGTCTATGGTTTGTTGACCTTGTCAAGGTCATAGATCGTTCGGGGCAAAATATTATCGGGAATTTCAAGTATTGAAATTTGCAATAAGATTGCATACCTCCTATGAGATAGTTGGATCCCGATACCCGCTGCGAGTAAGAGTTACTCCTGGGAGAGTTTTACACATTACAATTAGCCGATCAAGTAGGTGTCTAGAAAGGTGTCAACGAGGTTACGCCTCTGGGAAAACGAGGTTTACATTAATTAGGTTCGTGCGAAAGCACGGGGGACCTCCCTCAAAGTACCGACACTGGCCTGGCTGAAAGATTGGCGAACTTGTAGTGTGTAATTAATCCCGGCTAGTCTTTCCTTTTAGGGTTTGAAGGAAGATTTGATGAAAAGCAGTGGGAGCCATCCTGATTAGATAAAATAATAACCAATCTATTCTTGCAAGAGCGCACGCTGAGTGTTTTCTTCTTTCTCTCTCCAGGTAGCGACCACATCACGCCTTAATCAAGATAATAAAACGGAACATTGACCAAACCCGCTTGTTATACTGAGCTGGGGAACGTTGGTCCCGCTCCACCTTATAATTGTTATAAGACAGAGCAGGAAATTGGGGAATACCAGATTTCCCGTGCCGCCCAAACGAAGAGAGTGCATGGTGATGCATCATCTTCGGGTGTGTTCATTACAAAGAACTGTTTCTCAGTATCCTTTACGTCCTGAGTATGTGATACCAGATCAGGATCCCAGATATGTAATCTGTTACATAGGGCTACAGAAAGGTAGAGGACTGAGAACGGGTGATAAGTTTCATGAGGCAGAAAACGGGGCAAGAGTTGCAGCCAAGTCTGTTGGTCACTGTCACCCTGTGTTACCAATACATTGATTCTGAACGAATGTTATTAGATACCGAACCTGATATACAAAATCATATCAGTCTCTTTATCAGTAAAGAAATGATAAAATTTTGTATAGTTGGATAATGTTTTGAACATTTCCTATATCAAAAGTTGATCGGTTCAGGCACGTTATCTAAAAGCATTGATGTTCTAAATCAAACTACAGTTCTTAGTATACAGAACACACACAAGAGGAAGAGTTCAGAAATGAACAGATCCTTCTTGAGGTATTGTAGAATAGGTCATATCAATGCGACCCGACTAGCTAAGTTGCACATAGATGCATATTTAAATCTGTTTGAATTTACATCTTGTGAAACTTGCCAGTCATGTCACAAAGATAAGATGACCATAGCTCTGTTTATTGGAAACAGAGAAAGAGTTAGTGAACTCTTGGGATGATTCATGTTGATGTATGTAAGGTCCCCAGTCTACACATGCCAGGACTGGTTTTTTATACTTCATTATGTTCTCTGATAATCTCTCAAGATTCAGTCATATGTTCCTGTTGAAACACAAGTCCAAACCTTTTGAGATATTCACAGAATATAAGCGAGAAGTAGAGAACCAATAAGGGTATAAGTATTATGTCCTTTGATGTGATCAAGGAGGAGAATACTTGAGCACGGAATTCTTGGACTATTCTAAAGGAGAATGAGATTCTCTCTCAGCATTACTCCTCCGTATACACCATAGCACGATGGTATATCGGGGCGGAGCAATCACACCCTATTTGATAAGGTGTGCTCTATGATGAGTACTACTGAGTTACCTATTTCCTGTTTGGAAGTTATGCACTTGAGAAGCTGCATACCTATTGAATTAGGTTCGAATCAAATCAGTTACCTACCACTTCATATGTGATATGGAAATGGAAGAGCCCATGTCTTAAGCTAGTTAAGATTTGGGGTTGTCCGGCCTATGTCTAAAAACAAAATCCGGACAAGCTCGAGGCAAGGTCTGTAATGTAGAACTGGAAAAGTTCCAGCTATGCAAACTACAGCAGATGATTTGGTACAACCGAAGGATTCAATAGAAACCAACGAAACTCAGCCTCTCCGCCGATCTAGTAGGGTTCCTTACCCACCTGAGAGATACTTCGGTTGCTCTATGAAAGTGGGAGCGAGAATTGCATCATGAGATGATGACCCAACTAGTTTCAAGCTGGCCATCAGGAGTGGGACTCTGTAAGAATGGCTGGATGCTTAGTGATCTGAGATGGAATCCATATCCACCAACAAAGTATGGACTTTGGTTGCTATATCTGAAGGGTTAAATCCCCATCAGGAGCAAGTATATCTTGAGAAGATTACTTGGTGTAGATGGAAAAGTTGAGACTTTCAAAGCTAGACTTGTTAAAGGTTTTCGTCATCGACCAGGCGTGGACAATGATGAAACCTTTTCAAGTGGCTATGCTTAAGTCCATCCAGATCCTACTTGTCACGGAAACATACCATGACTACGATATCTGGTGGTTGGGTGTCATGACTGCTTTTTCTAAATGATGTTTAGAAGAGGACGTCTATAAGTACACAACCAGAGGGCTTCGTAGACAGTGGGAGCAGCGGAAACGTGCGCAAGATGTTTTATTTGATGAAGCAGGCATCGCGGAGATGGAACATCTGTTTTGATGGATTAGTCAAAGAGTTTGACAACATCAAAATGGTATATGAACCTTGTATAAACAAAAAGGTAGTAGGGAGTATGGTGGCGATTCTCGTAGAGTACGTGGATGACATACTCTTGATAGGGAAAGAGTTTCCTATGCTACGCTCGATCAATCTCCGCTTATCACAATGATTCTCCATCTAGGATCAAAGTGATACCTGCTAAATCCTTGGTTATGGATCTATGAGATAGATCTAACTGGATATTAGGATACTCACTAGTTGTAGTGAGATGGTATCAATCGATCCTGGGAAGAATCACTGGAAGGGTTCCAGGGTGATAATGACGACTGAATGTCAGTCGCAGGCATTGTCTTTACCCTCAGTAAAGGGACGGTATGTTGGAAGAGTTCCAAGCAAGATACAGTGGCATACTAGACGATAAAGGCAGGATACATCGCTACTTAAGATTCTACCAAAGAGGCTGTTTGGGTGTATATTGGTTCATGAGATGAACTACGTTCCTACCATTGTGAGACAATGGGGTTGTGGCTTATGCCAAGGAACGCAGGTCCCATCAGTGATCCAGACATATTCTAAGGCAGTGTCACCTGATCATGGAGATGGTTGATCTCCAGTGTGATCAGGGTAAGGAGAGTTGACTCAGAGGACAACACGGCGGATCCACTCACGAAGGCCTTTTCCCAGAGAGAGACTTTTATGGGATGGTTGAGTATGAGATACTACAACCACTGCTATAGATGGCCCTAGTGCAAGTGGGAGATTGTTAGTTATATGTATGCCCTAGAGGCCATTACTGTACATTGGATGTATATTGTAGTGGATACTGGGACATATATAGGAAGGACTTTCTTGCTCGACATGATAGTATGCTATCTGGTTGCACTTTACCTTAACGTATACACTGATTGTCTCTCTGTTACATGTTGGTAAAGCCCTTAGGATGTGTACTTGACTACCTGGACTATGATGCGGATCATACTAGTGGGGACATGGTAGTCCATAAGTACATCCTTCAAAGTCCCTAGTCGTGGGTATATCGAGACGGGGCATCGATATACCAGAGTAGACTAGCGTATACCTTCTCGACCCATACAGATGGGCGATGGATGATCCCATATCCATTGTTGTTTGACATCGGAGATGATGTACGGGTGCTCAGTAGAGACTGGGTACACTGGACGGACTCGCCGAGAACTCCCAGATGGTATTATACCTTACGTCAAATGACAGTTCTCTGGTGACACTGGTACAGAGTAGTCTGTTGACCTGAGATCGTCATAGAGTCTTGTGTGGTTCCCACTGTGCTTTGATTTCCATCTTACCACGTCCAAGAGGGCGTGCAAAATGGTGGTTTTTGGGTACAGTCCCGAGTCACATGGAGGCAATGAGCGATAGGAGGGGATTCGTCTCTCCCGGTATAGGGAGTTGATGTTGCGCTGTGTTCGATTGGCTATAACCGGAAATCCCTGGCCAGGGTTGCTGAGATTTACTGGTAAGTGTTACCAGTAGTTTCTCGAATTGTTATAGACCTAATATCGACACGACTTATCGAGCTATTGGGGTCTGACGTTTACCACTCCTAGGCGAGATATGCGACATATCAGACGATCAGACCGGACTGTACGGTAGTGTTACTGGTTGGATTCACAGGAGTGTGAGCGGGCTTGCTCGTCGATCTTCTGATCGCTCAATACCCGGGTGGCCGTTACGTTTAGCAGACCGCTTGCAGCTTGCGGGTGTTTGATATGATCATCACCTGCTGCCGGCGTATTGACGAGTCTTTAGAGTCCTACACAGAGGTTTCCTGGCTCAAGCGAAACGAAATAGGAGCGCATATGAGATATGTGCGGGACCGAGAATAATGCGTGTATGTGATACCGTATTTCATTCTCGCGATGAATGTATTGAATGGTTATATGCGATATAACCTAGTTATCGAATCAAGGATTGATTCGATAAGCCGATACATTGGATATTAGTCGGTTGTATGCGATATGACCGGATCGTTAAATCAAATGTTGATTTAATGATTTAATGCATAATTATATATTTGATATATTACTTTGCATTAACTAGTATCGGTTCACTTTAAATGGATTTTCTCGCTCGGATGTGCACATTGTATATGTGATATACATTTTGTGCACTTGATTGTATCATGTTTGATGATACATGCTCTCTAGGGTTTGTGTAAAGATTAAACCATGGTTGTGTAATGGTTAGGGTTTTCTTTTTCATTTATTTATTTATTTCATTTATTTTATTTTGGAAAAGAAATGGCAAAAGAAAAGAAAATGGTTGCTAGTTTTGTTTTACATTGAAAGTTCATGAAGCTTTGACTAAGTAACCATTTTGTCTTCATGCTTAACCCTAACCATTCCATTTAACCATGATTTATTCTCTACACTTGACCATGGTTGCCACATGATAAGTATTCAATTTATTTTCTATTTTGAATTAACTTATCATAACATTTTCTTCTTCTTCTTCTTCATCTTCAACATGAAGAAACCTTGGACCATCAATGGTGATTGATGAAAAAGAGTGAGAAATCCAATTCTAAAGTCCACCCACTTCCTATTTCTTCATCCTCTACCTCTTGCCAAGTAGTAGAGTGTGTTTCCTTCACAAGTTTCATGACTAGGTGAAGTTGGAGCTTGATCTAGTGATGCCTCGACGTAGATCATTTTCGGCATCGTCATCAATGACCTAGCCCGCTTTTTCTCAGATTAAGCCGATGCTAGAGTCATGGTTCGATTTGGACAGCGGAGAGGACTTCATCATGGAGCTATGGAGGTGGAGAAATGGATCTACAAAGGTTGTATTTCCATTCTTTTAGTTTAGTTGTAAACTAGTTGCTTTTGTCGCCTAAAATTCTAGCCAACGATCTATATTAGGGTTTCTCGGCACCCGTAAAATTTGAAATTGGCATGGTTGATGCCATGTGAGACCTCATTAGCGTGCCTACGAACCCTACAGTCCGTTCCATTCGTCTATGAGCATCGCATGTCGGGCCTAGGGTTTGGTAAAATTCAGACCCCCAAAAGCGGTACAAGTCGTGTCGGAGTGTAGCCCAGAACACCCTGAGATAGTACTGGAATACCTACCAGTAAATCTCCTGCCTTGGCCAAGGACTTCGTATAATGGCTCTCCTAGACACAGGGCAATCTCACCCCCAATACCGGGAGAGACGAAACCCCTGGAGATCCGCTTACTGCCTCCATGTGGCTCGGGACTGTACCCATCTAAAACCTGTTTGCACGACTCCTTTGAGCCGTGGTAGGGTAGTAATCAAAGCACAATGGGAACTCACACGAGACAAATGACGATCTCAGGTCGATGAACTAACCTGTACACATGTCACCAGGAAACTGCTATCTGACATCAGGTATAATACCAACTAGCATGTTCCCGGCGAGTCCTGTCCGGTGTACTCATAACCCAATGAGCACCTGTATACATCTTAGGTGAACCAACTAACACCAATGGCTTATGAGACCGGCCACCGCCCTTCGTCGGGGTCTCGATTGTATACACTAGTCTACTAATGGAGTATCAATGCCCAGTCTCGAAACTCCCACGACTAGGGACCACTTTAAGGATGTGCTTATAGACCCCAGCTCCCACGTATATGATCGTCATCATACTACTGGCCGTCAAGCAAGAATCCTATGGGCTCTATCAATGTGCAATAGTGACCTGTAATGTCACCTAAAGCATGTACATGATGATAAAGATAAACCAGATAGCATACTATCATTTTGAGTAAGACTGTCCTACCGGTATAGGTCCTCCCTCAATCATTGCAATCATGTGCCTGTGATCCAATAATTGACTCTGAGGGCACTATATCCAACTGTTTTTTGACAAATGAAGAGAGATGGTTTCTTTTTGAGAGCTCTCTTCCCCTCACCATTAGCATCACTCTTCTAGATTTCTTGAGCTCCCTCCACCTTCATCTTCCACCTCCTCTCAACCCTCTCATATGTTAAGAATTATGAGAGGAGGAGAGATGAGATAGATTAACACTTTTATCACACACTACATCCTAGGCTTTCTAGATTAGCAACCTAGAAACCCTAGTTGCTTCACTTGCATTCATTATGTGGAGATAGAGTCAAGAGTACATCCCTCGGGTGGATCATCTTCGACGGAGGAAGACCGGCGGCCAAGTTCATTCGAGCATGCCTCAAGAAGCTTAGGAAGGTGATGGAAGACCGAAGGACTTGGTTCTTTTGTTATAACCCTTTCTAACCTTTAGTTTAGCATCTTTAGTTTGCTAGTATAGCTTTATGGTTTTGATCTTAGACGGGGTTTTGTCTACGCCGAAAATTTTATACGCCGGTTTTTGTTCCGTATCGGCCACGGTAGATGGACAGGGCGCCGGCGAAACCCGGCAACATATCCAACAGTCATATCAATGTGACACGACTAGTTAAGTTTCATAAAGATGGATTTTTGAATCAGTTCGAATTTACATCTTATGAAATTTTCCATTCATGTCTCAAAGGCAAGATGACCAAAACTCCGTTTACTGGATAGGGAGAAAGAGCTACTGAACTCTTCGGACTGATACATAGTGATGTATGCGGTCCTATGTCTACACATGCCAGGAATAGTTCTTCCTACTTTATTATATTCACCGATGATCTCTCAAGATTCGGACATGTGTTCTTGTTGAAACACAAATCTGAAGCTTTTGAGAAATTCAAGGAATATAAGTACGAAGTTGAGAACCAGACGGCCCATAAACCTTTCATGGTATCAGAGCCAGCCCATAAACCCTACGCTAGCAGGTTTAAACGATGTTAATGTTACGAAACTGAAATAACTCCAAAACACGAAACCGAAATAACTCCAAAACACGAAACCGAAATTCAAGTTTCTGTCAAATTTTTCAGAGGCTTTAAAAAATTTTTAACCAATTGCAGAGTGCTCCTTTAGATGTGAGATGAACACAGAACAAAAACGAGACGATTCCACCATTATTTGACCGGACAAACTTGAAAAAAAACTGGCCTCACCGGTTTGGGTAATATGGAATTGAATCATTTTTGTTTGGTTCTCTCTAACTCTTGGATTTAGGGTTTCAGGTGTTTCTTGTTTTTTCCCAGGTTGAATATTCTGTTATCTTAATGATTGGGGCTATTCGAGGTATTTCGAAGTCGTTATTTTTAACACTGTTTAATAGTATCAGTACATTCACTTCTATCTGCGACCATGAATGTCATTCGATCGGTATAACTCGTCTAATTGCAATATGCTCTTTTACGAGTTTGCGAACATGACATTCACATTGATGTTCTGTATTTGTGCTATGGTTGTGGTTGGATTGTCATGGTGGATAGCTCGTGGTGCAATGTTAGTGGTACAATTAAGATTCATTTGTACATATATTATTTCTGGGCGAGCGTCCGACATGTGGACTGCCGTTACTGCATGTTGTATATTATTTGTTTGGGGCACGACCGGGTTGAGGTCGATGTCACCATTGTACATATTATTTTTCTTTTCTATACAAGGATTATCCCGCGGTGGAGTGTATGAATTTCTGGGTTTTAGAAAGCAACAAGCCCGCATATTATGTCGTTAAGACGGAGGGGGTTCATTCTAGAATTAGCAGGCTATTCGATGCACTCGTAGGGGGTATAGGATGACCCACGGAGGGGCACCCAAGTTACCGGATTCTGTGAAGTGCTGGGTGGCCCATTCACTTTGTTGAAGGGAGTTGTCTCACTTCTGAGATTGACGGGGAACTTGCCGCGCTCGTAGGGGTCCAGGTTTTCATTGCACGGGCTATCCATACTACTGGGAATGTCGGTTCTCATTTGCAGCTCAAATGAAACCCGGGGCTCCAAGATTATCCATCATTCCGTATTGTTGGCTGAGATTCTTTGATGTTGCTTATTATCATGCCTGGGGCGAATGTTATATATATTTACATATATATTAGTTGATGTTGTATATGTTTTGCACCCACGCTAGTCCATCCCCTGCTCTGTCGTTAGTTAAGTAACTTAACGGGTGATGACGGGGCTCAGTGGTGAATGCGGATGGCATATACGTACATTGTATTTTCATTCTTTTCTGGTGTGATAGGATTAAATGATGGGACCGTATTAATTTTGATTAATGCTAGAAAAGAAACCTAAAATATTTTGTTGGAACAAATTTCGAAAAACTACAGTTATATTCTTTCGTTTTGCATAGTGGTATTCGCTTGTGAATATCCAGCACCTCATTCCAGGAGGCAAGAGCCGAGATCCCTTCGCGGGGAGTGACCTCTTGAGCAAAAGTCTATACTATAGATTACTCGATTTTCTTCAAAATTGATGGAACATGAGTATAACGTCGTTCTAAATTAGCTTTAGAAGTGCACGTGTATATGACTTTGCCAAAAAGTTGTTGTAGTAAGTAGGAGCAGCGGAAGTATGGTGGGCAAGTAGCTTATGTCTATTTATAGACTAAAGCAGATATAGTGGAGATAGATCGTCTATTTTTGATGTGACAGTTATAGAGTTTGACTTCATCAGAATAACAGATGGATCTGGTAAGAAGGTAGTAGGGAGTGATGTCCTGGTATTTGGATGACATGCTCTTGATAGGAAGTGATATTCTTATACTACGATCGGTTATACTGTGGTTGTTACAAGGTGTTTCTCCACATAGGATTAAGATAAAATATCAGGGATTCTGGTCATTAGATCTATGGTTTTAGATCTAGATTTAGGAAGTGTCCCAATTTGGGTACTTTCACACTATTCTAAAGTGTTTTAGAATGGACGACTTCTGGCGTGGTTGTGTACCCGCAGTTGATGGAGTCACCCTCTCTAAAGAGATGTCTTTTAGACTGATGAGGAGAGGGATTTGCATGATTGACATATCACTTGCTTAGGCAATTGTAATCATGAAATGTCAAGTACCACACCAGATATTGCTTTTGCACTGACTGCAATAAGTGTATATATTAATCAAATCCTGGAGAAACGAAGGGAAGCAGTTATGAACATAAGTGAATGTTCTTGGTATATGGTAACGACAGCCTCTTCCAAGAGGCGGTTATCATTTGAGGCTTTCAAGGTGACCTGGATGACATAGTGGCTATCAGAGTTATAGTTTTTCTTCTTTTGAGGGGCAGTATGTTGGACAGGTGGTCCAAGCGGATACTGTGGAAGGCATGGTGCAGAATACTGATTAAATTCAGTAGATGATATAGTCTAAGAAGTTTGTTGGATTTGGAGTTCATTTATGAACTGGGTCCCATCAGATATCCAGACAAATTCTAAGGCTGGTATCACTCATTTCGAGAGATAGTTTTTCTCCGCGAAGTTGAGATATAGAGAGATAAAGATAGAAACACTAGAGCGGATCCACTCACTGAGTCTATTTCTCGAATGCAATAGTTTCGCGAACGGGCTTTGCGAGACTAATTAGTAGAGAAGTTGGGTGTTCGTAATCACACGGGCTGCGAGTATGCGACACCGCAATAATTAGCCTTAAGTGCATGTAGGAGATTGTTGACTATAGTGCCCTCAAATCAATTATTGAATCGCAGGCACGCGATTGTGATGATTAAGGGAGAACCTATACCGGTAGAACAGTCTTACTCGAGATGATAGTATGCTATCTGGTTTGTCTTTATCATCATGTACAGCATTAGGTGGCATTATAGATCACTATTACATATTGATAGAGCCCCTAGGATTCTTTCTTGACTATTAGCCTTATGATGGCGATCATATAAGTGGGAGCTGGGTGGTCTATAAGCACGTCCTTAAATGTCCTTAGTCGTGGGAGTATCGAGACTGCGTATCGATACTCTGGAGTAGACTAATATATACTTATCGAGATCTCTACGAGGGGCGGTGGCCGGTCTCACAAGCCATTGGTGTCAGTTAGTCACCTAAGATAGTATACAGGTGCTCATTGGGTTATGAATACACTGGACGGACTCACCGGGAATATACTAGTTGGTATTATATTTATTGTTAGATAGCAGTTCCGAGGTGACATGAGTACAGGTTAGTCTGTTGACCTGAGATCGTCATTTGCCTCGTGTGATTTCCCACTGTGCTTTGATTACTACCCTACCACGGCTCAAAAGAGTCGTGCAAATAGGTTTTAGTTGGGTACAGTCCCGAGCCATATGGAGGCAGTGAACGGATCGTCGGGGATTCGTCTCTCCCGGTATTGGGGGTTGATATCGCATTGTGCACGGGTGGCCATCACCAGAAATCCTCGGCCGAGGTGGAAGAGAATTACTAATTTGGATCAGTAGATTCTCAGTGGGTGATGGGCTTCATACTCACATGAAATATCGCGTTATTAGGGGTCTGACATTATCCACCCCCCTAGACTCGATATGTGATACTCTTAGACGAACAGACCGGACTGTATAGAGATTTTCACGGACAGGCTCGGTAGGGGTTTGGATGAGCTTGCTCGTCGGCCTTCCTTTCGCTCAATACCTGGACAGCCGTTACGTACAGCTAGTGCCGTTGACGTGCATATGGTTAAACCCATTGCCAGCGTATTGACGATTCTTTAGATTCCCATACAGAGGGTTTCCCTGGTTCTAGCGAAACGATATAGTAGTAGTATTGGATACGTTTAGGGTTCCAATTGATTGATTGTACTATGTACCCGGACTTTCGATCGGACAGTTGATAAAACTTGCCGGCTCGGGTTTGAGCCGGATTATTAAATCGGGTATTGATTTAATAATTTACGTATATATATTTCGATATATATATTCTAGTATTATGTTCTTTGTGTTATTCTATCTCTTCCGGTATTCGTGTTTCGGTACGAATATAGGTATGTATATACAGTAGAATGTAATCCGTATTTTTCCGGAAAACATTCTAGAAGGTGGACACCTCATATTGGTTTGACCATTTATATTAAATGGATTATGTGATGGCAATGACCTGATGGGAGTATGGTGAGGACCATGCTTGCATAGTGTGCACAAATGAATTATTAATTCATTTGTGCAAACTATTCAAGTATGGGCTTGATATTTTATTGAAAAGAATTGTTTTGCAAAACCAATTCTTATGTGAGTTTTTTCCACACTTGCAACACTTGGTATTTTTTGACAAATGAAGAGAGATGGTTTCTTTTGAGAGCTCTCTTCCCCTCACCATTAGCATCACTCCTCTAGATTTCTTGAGCTCTCTCCACCTTCACCTTCCACCTCCTTTCAACCCTCTCATATGTTGAGAATCATGACAGGAGGTGAGATGAGATAGATTAACACTTTTATCTCACACTACATCCTAGGATTTCTAGATCAGTAACCTAGAAACTCTAGTTGTTTCACTTGCATTCATTATGTGGAGCTAGAGCCAAGAGTACATCCCTCGGGTGGACCATCTTCGACGGAGGAAGACCGGCGGCCAAGTTCATTCGATCATGCCTCAAGGAGCTTAGGAAGGTGATGGAAGACCGAAGGACTTAGTTCTTTTGGTATAACCCTTTCTAACCTCCAGTTTAGCTTCTTTAGTTTGCTAGTATAGCTTTATGGTTTCGATCTTAGACGGGGTTTTGTCTGCGCCAAAAATTTTAAATGCCAGTTTTTGTTCCGCATCGGCCACGGTAGATGGACAGGGCGCCGGCAAAACCCAACAACATATCCAAAAGTCATATCAATGCGACACGACTAGCTAAATTTCATAAAGATGGATTTTTGAATCAGTTCAAATTTACATTTTATGAAACTTGCCAGTCATGTCTCAAAGGCAAGATGACCAAAACTCCGTTTACTGGACACAGAGAAAGAGCTACTGAACTTTTCGGACTGATACATAGTGATGTATGATGTCCTATCTCTAAACATGCCAGGAATGGTTCTTCGTACTTTATTATATTCACCGATGATCTCTCAAGATTCGGACATGTGTTCTTGTTAAAACACAAATCTGAAGCTTTTGAGAAATTCAAGGAATATAAGTACGAAGTTGAGAACCAGACTGGTAAAAGTATTAAAATCCTTTGATCTGATTGGGGAGGAGAATACTTGAGCCCGGAATTCCGTGATTAATTAAAGAGGATGGGATTCTCTCTCAGCTTACTCCTCCATATACACCACAGCACAACGGAGAATCGGAGCGGAGGAATCACACCCTATTAGATATGGTGCGCTCTATGATGACCACTGTTGAGTTGCCTATTTCTTTTTCGGGTCATGCACTTGAGATAGTTGCATACTTATTGAATAGGGTTCCGACCAAATCTATGCCTACCACTCCATATGAGATATGGAATGGGAAAAGAACATCTCTTAAACGAGTTAAGATTTGGGGTTGTCTGGCCTATGTTAAAAGGCAAAATCTGGACAAGCTCGAGGCAAGGTCTGTTCTGTGCAAGTTTGTAAGATATTCAAAAGCTTCTTATGGTTATATATTCTACCATTCTGAGGAACAAAATGTGTTTGTTTCTCAACATGCCACATTTTTAGATAAGGAATTTCTTGTAAAAGAAATTAGTGGTAATGAGGTAGAACTGAAAGAAGTTCCAGCTACATAAACTATAACTGACAATTTGGTAGAACCGGATGATCCAATAGTCCCCGATGAAACCCAGCTACTCCATGGATCTAGTAAGGATCCTCATCCATCTGAGAGATACTACGGTTTTTTCATAGACGGTGGGAACGAGGATTGCATCATGAAAGATGATGACCCAACTAGTTTTGAGCAGGCCATCACAAGTGGAGACTCTGTGAAATAGCTGGATGCTATGCGATCTGAAATGGAATCCATGTACACCAACAAAGTATGGACTTTAGAAGTTGCTCTTGAAGGGGTAAAACCCATCGGGAGCAAGTGGATCTTTAAGAAGAAAATTGGTGTAGATGGAAAGGTTGAGACCTTCAAATCTAGACTTGTAGCAAAAGGTTTTCGTCAACCACCGGGTATCAACTATGATGAAACCTTTTCTCCAGGTGCTATGCTTAAGTCCATCGGGATCTTACTTGCTATTGCTGCATATCATGACTACGAAATCTGGCAGATGGACGTCAAGACCGATTTTCTAAATGATGATTTAGAAGAGAGCGTGTAAATGACACAGCCAGAGGGCTTCATAGATAGTGGGAGCAGCGGAAGCGTGTGCAAGCTGCTTAAATCAATATGCGGATTAAAGCAGGCATCGCGGAGCTGAAACATCTGTTTCGATAAAGCTATCAAAGAGTTTGACTTCATCAAAAACGTAGATGATTTTTGTATATACAAGAAGGTTGTAGAGAGTAAAGTTGTCTTTCTCGTATTGTACGTAGATGGCATACTCTTGATAGAAAACGATGTTCCTATGCTACACTCGGTCAAGATCTTCTTATCACATAAGTTATCCATGAAAGATCTTGATGATGCCTCCTACATCCTGGGGATTAAGATCTATAGAGATAGATCTAAACGGATGTTAGGATTGTCCCAATCCTGGTACATAGACACCATACTAAAGAGGTTTAGTATGGAAAATTCTAAGCGTGGTAATTTACCCGCTTGCTTAGGAATCACTCTCTCCAAAGAGATGTCTCTCAAGACTGATTTGGAGAAGGCTCGCATGAAAGAGATACCCTATGCTTCAGCAGTCGGGTCAATCATGTATGCGATATTATGTACCAAACCGAATGTAGCTTACTCACTAGGTGTAGTGAGTAGGTATGAATCAGATCGTAGGGAGAAATACTGGACAGCTGTGAAGAACATTCTTAAGTAATTAAGAAGCACTAAAGAAATGTTCTTGGTGTATGGTAACGGTGAACTCCAGGTGGAGTCCTTTACCGATTCGAGCTTCCAGAGTGATAAGGACAACAGTACGTCGGTCTCGGGTTTTGTTTTCACCCTCAATGGAGGGGCGGTATGTTGGAGGAGTTTCAAGTAAGATACCATAGCAGACTCGACGATGGAGGCTGAATACATCGCTGCCAACGATGCTGCCAAAGAAGCTGTCCGGAAGAAGAAGTTCATAGCTAAACTTGGTATGGTTCCATCCATTGAGCATCCAATACCTGTGTATTGTGATAACACTGGAGCTGCGGTTTTGGCCAAGGAACCCCGGTCCCATCAGAGATCCAGACATATTCTTAGGCGGTATCACCTGATCCGGGAGATTGTTGATCGTCGGGAGATCGAGGTCAGGAGAGTTGACACGGAGGATAATACAGCGGATCCACTCACGAAGGCCCTTCCCCAGGCGCGATTCGAAAGACTATTTGGGATGTTGGGTATGAGATACTACAACAACTGGCCTTAGTGCAAGTGGGAGATTGTTAGGGATATGTATTCCCTAGGGGCCATTATTGTACATTGATGTATAGTATAGTGGATGCTTGGACATATATATAGATGACTTTCTTGCTCGACATGATAGTATGCTATCTGGTTGCCTTTATCTTAACATGTTCACTCGTATTATTATATTTTCTCTTAGATACATGTTGATAAAGCTCTTAGGGTGTTGGCTTAACTACCAGGACTATGATGTGGATCATACTACTGGGACCTGGGTAGTCCATAAGCACATCCTTTAATTGTTCCTAGTCGAGGGTATATCGAGACAGAGCATCGATATTCCAGAGTAGTGTGTACGTTTCTTGACCCTGTATGGGGGCGATGGTTGATCCCATAGCCATTGTGTTTGAAATCAAAGATTGTACATAAGTGCTCAGTACAGAATGGGTACACCGAACAAGACTCGCCGATAACTCCTAGATGGTACTATACCTATCGTCAGATAGCAGTTCTCTGGTGACATTAGTACAGGTTAGTCTGTAAACCCAAGATCGTCATAGAGTCTTATGTGGTTCCCACTGTGCTTTGATTTTCTCCCTACCAAGGCTCAAAGGAGTCGTGCAAACAGGTGGATTTTGGGTACAATCCCGAGTTACATGGAGGCAATGAGCGATAGGAGGGGTTTCGTCTCTCCCGGTATAGGGAGTTGATGTTGCGCTATGCTCCATTGGCTATAACAGGTAGTCCCTGGTCAGGGCTGTTGATGAGATTTACTGGTAAGTGTTATCAGTAGTTTCTCGTACGGTTATAGGCCATACATCGGCATGACTTATCAAATTATTGGGGTCTGACGATTCTACCACCAGACTCGATATGCGGCATCTCAGACGAAGAGACCGGCTTGTACGGTAAGTATTACCTATAGGCTTCATGGGAGTTTGGACAAGCTTACTTGTTGATCTTCTGTAACAACCTTAAACTTTCTGTACAATTTTTTTCCAAACTACAGAAAGGAATACCTAAGCCTGTGCACAGGTTATAAATTTGATTTGCTTTTGAATTGCAAGAAAACACCTGTAGCTCATTAGTAAAGCCTTGCACTGCTGTGACGTAGTCCCTGTGATCGAATCCCCCAGCCATATATATTTTTAATTGATTTTTTATTTTAATCTTTTAGAAGCCCAAAGGTTTACACGTGCATTACACGTAAAATGAAAAGTCACACAGAAATCAAACATGTGCACTAAGATAGACCAAACGACTAGGACACATAGCTATGATCCTACCACCCCTCACCGCTTTTGGACCGGCGACATTATCACCTACGAACGGCACCGCCGGGCCCCCTGTAGGGGATGGTCTCCAAACTTCAACCCCAACACCCCTTGGCCTACCCTCCTACCCCTATACTGTTTGATTTCTCTGCACATTTCGAAAGAATTAAAAATGAGCATTAATCCACATTTTAATTCTATTCTTCATTACCCTAAACCCTAATTTTTCCTTATAAATACCACACTACATTTTACATCTCCTCATTCAGAATTTCATTACAAAAACTCTCAAAAATTTCCAAGTCCTAAGTTGTACAAATGGAGTTAGCAAGAGGCGAAATTCCGACGAAGTTTCGGGGAGAATCCAGCAACGAAACGATGCCCCGACGGTTCCAAAGTCTTTCCCTACCTCCCCTCTTTCTTTATAGCCAGTAAGTTCCCATGCCCCTCCTCCGTCTTTATTCTAAAACTTCTCTTTTTCAAAACTCATCGGAAGCGGAGTTATTCCGACTTCCGATTCATTTTTCTTTATAAACTCCATTTTTCTTAAATAATAAAATACCATATTCTCTCATAATGTTTAACAAACATAAATAAATATATTAGAACAAGTTTCATCTCAAAAGAATTTATTATGCAACTTGTATCGCATTTTTCGGTTAAATACCATATACTTTACTTTCAACACAATTCAACATATTTCCTTGTATTACGTTTAGAAAACTCACGAGGTAATGACCTACCTCATCACAACACACATCTTTGACATAGCACGAGCAATTTTAGAATTTTAGTTTATGGAAAAATATGAGATTACGAATAAATATCTTAAACATTCAAAACCGTTTTCTTTAAAAAGAGTGTTAATAATTCCTTGTAATAACGCCTCTACAACCCATTTTGGGGAACCCCGATCGGGATGGTGCGAATTATCGCACATCTTCGGGCCTAGTAGAGCGAGATGCAGACCTCTGCAAGGAGCATTCGATCTCGATGGAATTTTTAATGCAATTTTTAAGAAAAATGTGATTTCTATTTAATAAATAAATTCTAATTTTTTATAAATATTAGATATATAAATATTATCAAAATATCTACTTTAAATATACTATATATATGTTCCATGTTTTCTAAATCTAAGGGATCACCAATTTCATGAAACTACCATTACAATCCAATACAAATTCCAATATTTCATTAAAATACGACATACAATGAAATCTAGGTTTTACTCACTAGAAAATTTCATTTTTATAAAGTACACACCTATGAAAATCTTAAAGACGATAATTAAATACTTAAGGTGTATTTTGAAAATATATCAAAACTATTTTTACATAAACACCCGTCAGGTTATACTAAATTACAATAAGGACCTTAGTAAAGATAGGTTTAAGCTGGACCGGTTCTCTTGAGCCTCAGAGAGCCAGAGAATATTGGTGCTTGCCTATCTAAGGTATTTAATCTAATAACAGTGTTATCAACACGGTAATTGTCTTGGAAAAAACACAAATACTGCCGTCCATGTGCAGCAGTTACCGATAACTCCAAACAATTAGGAATTCAATTCTGTTTAAAAGTCTGACTCAGTTCGAGTCAAGGTCAAATCTAAATACAATTTATCTTGAATTTAATTCAAGTATAACTGCATTACAACATGAATTTATGAATATCAGACTACAATCTATCAACATGAACATGACCGAACCGAACCATGGATATACCTTGATTACAAGACTATCCATTTATATCCATTCCGTTTACTGATATCATGGTTTCGGCAAGTCTTCCATTTACTACAAGAATACAAACAATATAATAAACATTACGGGGTTTATAAAGGGGTAGACTGGTATGGAACATGTTAAAGGTGGCACGAGATGATCACTAAAAGACGTAATTACATCCATGCCGTTGTTCCATGGTATTTTCGACGGAACCTTATACTACGGGTTACCAAAGTCAACGGTGTAAGTTGGACTCCTCTCAGATACACTGGCATATTCTGTACCATGCTACAGCAACTACGTTAGTATAACAAATATAATATATCTATTTCACATGTTCTATTCTCTGTCTATTCTTCTCCTTCTTTCTTTGGGACTTACCGAGTATTGTTCACTGACGACATTCCTATTTCCCTTTTTCTTTGGAATGTTGTTAGGAGGACCCGACTCTGAGGAGTTCGAGACCAGCCAGGAGCACTAGGAGTAAACCCCTGAGCAGTACACTGAAGACCCCGAGCTATAGTCACTTGTACATATTTTCTTTTCAGTTCATGCCATTGTTTAGACATTGCTTTCTATCCTTATATTTATATTTTCAGTTGTACCTGTAAAAGAATGTTTAATAAA
Organism: Agapanthus africanus; assembly: GCA_030015575.1. Taxonomy (NCBI): domain Eukaryota; kingdom Viridiplantae; phylum Streptophyta; class Magnoliopsida; order Asparagales; family Amaryllidaceae; genus Agapanthus; species Agapanthus africanus. Next base: position 218,152,188 of record CM057337.1, on the reverse strand, counting down.
TAAAGTTGATATTCATTATATTCATGTCTCTTGTGTACATTTTACTTTATATTGCTTAGATACACTTAGCGTGTTTACTTTTGAGTAAATATGTAGCGGGCATCGTCGCGTCCCCTTACCCGTATACCGAGAAGCGGGGGGTGACATCTTCTATTCGTTCAATACCTGGGTAGCCGTTACATCCAGCTAGTACCGCTGACAGCTTGTGGGTGACTGATGTGATCATCACCTATTGCTGGCGTATTGACGAGTCTTTAGAGTCTCACATAGAAGTTTCCTGGTTCAAGCGAAACGAAGTAGGGCACATATGATGATATATGCGGGGGCCCAGATTGAATACGAGTATGTGATACAGTATTCTAATCTGACAGTTATTTGATATCGGTTAGGTTATATGTGATATAATCGGATTATTGAATCAAGTGTTGATTAGATAATACGATATACAGATAAATGATATTAGTCGGTTATATGTGATATAACCGGATTATTAAATTAAGTGTTGATTTAATAATATGATATATATTTATATTTGATATAAATATATATTAACTAATATTTTTATCTCACTAATTGTTATATATATATATATATATATATATATATATATGAAGCATGCTTGATTTTCTATTTATTGGAAATGGAAATGATGAGGTAGAAAATGAAGAGATATGGAGGGTGTGGGTGAACCATGGTTCAAATGATATTTTATTTCATTTGGATACACTATTGAGGCATGGTTGAATAAATCTATGAGGATTTATTCCATGCTTCAATAAGTGAGTGAGAGAGCCTTTCTTCATTAGTTTTTGCCTTAGCCATATTTCCTCCCTTGCGCTCTCTAGCTCTCTTCTTCTTCCTCTTCATGCTTTAAGCTCTAACCCTTCACATGTGATGTGAACCATGGGACTTGGATAAAATCTAGTGAGCAAACAAAATCCCTACTTCACCATCCCACATTAGATTAGCACTTTAGTGTGGTGTGTTTCCTTCACTAAAGATTTTAGTGAAGAGATAGCTTGATTAAGTGGAGCTTCGGGTGGATCATCTTCGGCGTGAAGATCACGAAGGAGGCTGGAGACTTATGGAGTCATAGGGACTACAATCTGGAGCATTTGAAGAGAAGGATTAGATCTACGAAGGTCTTATACTCCTTCTCTTCTTATAGTTTAAGTTATATCATCATAGAAACCCTAAACTTCTAGTTAGATACTTGGTAAGTGTTAATTAGCACCTCTAAAATTTAAAAATTGCATGAGTGATACCCGTTTTAACCCTATCGTTGTAACATTTCAGAAAAATAAAATATTATTTTTGGGAATTTAAATAATTAAAATAAAAAATATTATGAATATTTTAATGAATGGAGATTAGTTTTAATGTTATGGTATAATTAAATACCGATAAATTGGGAAATATTGGAAAATTAAATTGAATGGTGATTTTTGGAGGGATTTATATAATTTAGGCAAATTATAAATTTTTATAATTAATTATATACAAGTTAATCCTAAACTTGATTAATGTTCACCGATCACACATTGATGGTGTTTTGTGCATGTGACATGCACCATGTCATATTACACATTTGTTACATTTGTCTACTATGACTTTTCTTTTATTTCATGCATGGCTTTGTTTCTATTGAGATAAAGAGATAAAGAAAAAAAAAGAAAGAAAATAAATGAAAAGGAAAAAGGATTAAAATATGTGGTATGGGCAAGAGAGAGAAGAGAAAGAGAGGTATGGGGTCTTTGACCATGGCTCCCATTGTTCATCACTTGTGTTTCTTCATCATTTTTCCTTCCTTCTCCTCACTTGGCTGCCCTCCTCCCTCCACCACCTCAACCTCCTCACAATTCCATCAAGAATACATTAAAACACTTCATCCCCTTCATTAAAAATGTGCACAAGCTCACTACAAGTATGGGGAACCAAGAAAGTTTGGATTTTGAGCACTTGGGGCAACTCAAGAAAATTCTTGAGTTGCCAAATGAGGTAATTCTTTCACATTAAGTGTAGTAATCGAGTTCTTTTGGCCTCTAATCTAGTTTAGATTTGATTAAGTATAGTTAAGTGATCTTAGAAAATTCCAAGTTGAGGTTAGGGTTGGATTTGAGTTGAGATGGTGCAATTGAGCTTTAGTGGTGACCCTAAACCCCCCCTTAGTGTCTAAAACCCAGATCAAACCTGAAACAGAACCCAAGACTTGAAATCTGAAACTTTTCGTATCGGTTTTGTGAATAATTAATGGGTGCAGGGAATCTGGAGTGACATGGAGACTCTACGAGAAAAATAAACAAAACTACTAACCTAGATGGACCACTAGGAGGCCACCCTGAAAGTACGAGCACAAACAGAGATACCTTGGCCGAGCAGGCCGGATTTTGAGGTGGTGTGTCCAGCCAAACTTTGAGGAATCGTGTTGAAATTGGTTCTGTAGCTCATATACCCTATATACTTCACCCTAGTACTGTTTGTTTAACCTAATTTCACCTGAACTAAAATCTGGGACCATTTTCCTTAGTTGCTGTTTTGATTTGTAGCATTTTCATGACGTGAACTTTTGATATTTGTGTTTTGAATCGGTCACTTGACGTTTGTACGTCGATATCGGATGATTTTGGGCTCTTTTGCGTGAGTGGACCATAGGCTTTAATCTATGTGTGATTCGCGTGTCGTTTTGATTTATTATTAGACGTTTTGATGCGATATGATATACGTGATATGTAGGTACCCTCATGTGGACTTCGGACGATGAAGATGAGGATGGCAATATCGACTTCGGCAAGCAAGGATCAAAGTGAGTAGATATATATCTACGGGGTAAGTCGGGTGGATGGCGTATAGCACCCCCGCAGTTTCATAGGGTAGCACGCGAATGCGTTATGATATATATATACTTATGTGTTTTATGAGATGTGTATATTTAGCAAGAAATGCTTAGATGACTTTGGGTTAGTTTTAGCGTAATTGTAGGAAAATGTTTAAGTTTAGTTTCTTAGTCGCGAAACCCTAGAGTAATGCTTTGCACACACGCATACATTTGATTTTCTTGTGCGTATATGGGGATATATATATATATATATATATATATATGTATGTATGTATGTATGTATGTATGTATGCGAGTATGTATATATATATGTATACGTATACACGTTGATGAGGATAGTATATGATACTTGGAGATGAGTCGATATGATTAGGCATGATGCCATGAGATCGATGATGTGATTTGGGTCGTGTGATGAGACACGACATGATATTATAGAGGATCGTTGGGCGATGTGATTTCATACACACGCGGATATATATATATATATGTTTATGGTATCGGAATGTACTAGACTTTATATCAATACCCCTAATTCATAATATGATGATAATGATACCAGATAAGTAATGTGTTATATGTGATATTGACCTGTACCCCGATTTAGGACGCCGTACGATGGATTTTACCATATGATGTATAAATATGATGATTGATCCGCACTCTCGACTCGAGAATGTCCTACTATATATTTTATCGTACGTGACGCTATTGAGACGGGATTACCGACTACTAGATATATCGACTCGGACTTAGGTGGATTTTCTTACCCCTTTGGTTAGTCTCTTAGCTTGTCCTGTAGTTTAGTTAGTAGATGTTAGATCTGGGCTCGAGTCATACTTATTTTCAAAACTAACGAATCGTGAGTATTTTCAAAAGACAACTCGAGGGATATTACGGATTTTTCAAAGGATGTACCTTTCTTAAAAACACCGTAGCCCCTGCTTACTAAAAACCACGATTCATGCTTTTCAAAATGCCAAAACTGTATCACTCGTATATATAAATGTTCATTCTTATATGTGGCGTTTACTATTCATTTTCCGTATATTCTTACTGTTCGCTTCGCATTGCATGCTTAAATGTGTTTTCGTTAGTTATTATGAACCCATGCTGTCAGGACACCCGCACTATTACCGATGATGTGTATGTTCCACGTACACTTGCTTGCCGTCTCACACACATCATCATCGGTAATTGCCATGGCACTATGTTCATATCTGATTTTTGCATTTTTATACCGCCCAATTTTTATCACATTGCATATCGGTAGGCACTCTTGAGCCGTGTTTGCTAGTCAATTGCAGGATACAGGTTCTCGGCTCTGAAAGGTGAAATTCATGGAAAAACACGACAAAACCTGGGTTCCTGCCAACCACAGATAAAACACGGATCTCCGCTCTTTATCCGTCTGTTGCCACACACCAGTTTAAGAGACAAAATGGCAAATCAATGTCATTTTCATGCACAAGGCTCAATGGCAGCACAAGATCTAAGAAATCTACGCGGAGCTCGAGAAAATCATGACAAAAAGATCCATATCCAATCACCTTTTGATCAACAGAAATTCTGAAAAAATCGTGAAGCAATTCTGAGAAAAATCATATACCAGACTAATGGGCACAGAAAACCAGGAAAAGCCACCAAAAATTGAAGACCCAATTCCTCTAAAGTGCCGCGGTTCCGCGGCAATAGCATGCTTAGGCCGCGGAACCGCGGCCGTACTGTGGCGGCAGAAGGTGGGACTTCAGGGTTATTTTGGTATTTTCATGTAGAGGCTGAATTTTGATTGGTAGTGATTGGTGTTTGCTAGTCAATTGCGGTAATTAACTAAACTTGAACACACAGAATCACTAACAATCAAATGGCGCAGAGCAGAAGATAACAACTAGCTAGAAGTCCCACCTTCTACATGAAAATACCAAAATAACCCCGAAATCCCACCTTCTGCCGCCACAGTACAGCCGCGGTTCCGCGGCCTAAGCATGCTATTGCCGCGGAACCGCGGCACTTTAGAGGAATTGGGTCTTCAATTTTTGGTGGCTTTTCCTGGTTTTCTGTGCCCATTAGTCTGGTATATGATTTTTCTCAGAATTGCTTCACGATTTTTCCAGAATTTCTGTTGATCAAAAGGTGATTAAATATGGATCTTTTTGTCATGATTTTCTCGAGCTCCGCGTAGATTTCTTGGATCTTGTGCTGCCATTGAGCCTTGTGCATGAAAATGACATTGATTTGCCATTTTGTCTCTTAAACTGGTGTGTGGCAACAGACGGATAAAGAGCGGAGATCCGTGTTTTATCTGTGGTTGGCAGGAACCCGGGTTTTGTCGTGTTTTTCCATGAATTTTACCATTCAGAGCCGAGAACCTGTATCCTGCAATTGACTAGCAAACACGGCTCAAGAGTACCTACCGATATGCAATGTAATAAAAATTGGGCGGTATAAAAATGCAAAAATCAGATATGAACACACTACACATTAGATAATATTATTTCATTGACATAACTTGTTAGCTGATAGTTCCAATATGTTATTGTTTTTATATGCTAGTTTAATTATTGCATTCCTTATTGATATCAGATGCATTCATATATTCATTCGTCATGCAATATTATGGAGCTTTATGCCGGTAATTCACTGTCTTTTACTCTTGAGATTGGGATTTCGGTTTTCCATAAGATTTCTTAATTTGGAGAAACCGCAAAGATTTTATAAACTTATTATCATTTTAAAAATGGAAAATTGCGGTTTTCTCGTGATATGATGTGAGATATGTCCACCATGATTTTTCTCGGCTTTTGAGCAGTATCATACACCCGATTTGAGAAGGAGGATGCATGGTGGACCCAATGCGGTACTGTAACATTTCAAAAAAAATAAAATATTATTTTGGGGAATTTTTATAATTTAATAATAAAATATTGAATATTTTAAATAAGGCGGTATAATTAAATACCGATAATTTGGGAAAATTTTTGAAAATTATGGAAATTATTAAAAGAGGGTGTTTTATGTGAATTATGCAAATTTTAAGTTTTTATGATTAATTATATGCTAATTTAGTGCTAATCGCAATTAAAAATCGCTAATCGAGCTTTAAGCGTGTTTTGTGCAAAACATGCACCATATCTTTTTTCTTATACTTGTTACATTTTCATGGCTTTCCTTCATGTTTATATCATGGTTGTTGATTATTAGAGGGGGGCAAAAGAAAAGGAAAGAATATAATAATAGGTATGTGTGAGAGAGAGAAAGGTGAGGGTTTACCTTTGACCTAGTCTTGAGCCATTCCCCCACCCTCTCTTCCTCATTTCCTCTCCCCTCTCTTCCTCATTTCTGCTGCTGCTACCCCTTCTCTCCTCCTCCATCTTCAACCCCCCAAAACACTATGAAAATCACCTCAAAACCCAAGTCCCTTTTCATTAAAAAGATGCACAAGCTCAAGGGAAACACATTGGACCAAGAAAAATCAAGTTTTGGACACTTGGGGCAACTCAAGAATTTTCTTGAGTTGCCAAAGAAGGTAATTTCTGCACCATTAGTGTAGTGTTCTAATTCCTTATGCATCCATACATGTTTCATGTCGATATCGAGTGGTTTTGTGGACTTAGAAGAATTCTAGTTAGGGTTATTGGAATTTGAGAGTTGTGATGGGCAATTAAGCTTAGTAGAGGCCACACAAACCCCCTAGTGCTAGAATTCAGGCCTAAAACAGAGACTAGAACACCGGAATACGGATTTATAAAGGCCGATATCGGGAAATTGTGGAATCTGTTAGGGCTAATTGAAATCTGCTATCACTCGGAGACTCTGAAAACTATTTTTCAAGGGCAGTGATACATGCAGGCACCTAAGAAGCTACCACAAAGACCCCAGCCCCTGAATCCTTTTCCTAGCCACAAATTTAATCCCTCTGGCCACAAATTGCGGCCGGACCTGGGCTATTTGGCCTCGTGTTGGTTCTGTGGTTCCCTAATCAGTAAACTAGACCCTTGGCATATGCAAAATTGACCAATTTGACCTAGGGTAAAATCTGCGACCTTTTTCCTAAGTTGCTGTTTTGATTCGGGTTTCGTTTTGCGTATTTTGAATTCTGGATTTCTAGTATTGTGTTTTACCTCGATCATTTGACATTTGCACGACGATATCGAGGATTGTTTGATGGTTTTGAAAGCATAGTCCATAGGTTCTAACCTATAGGCCTTAGCTTGTCGTTTGGTTTTCCCGATGTGATTTTAATGTGCGTTTGCGATTGTGTTATCTTGTAGGTACCTTCTCGAGGGCTTTATACGATGAAGAAGATGAAGGAGATATCGACACCGACACGCAAGATGCAAGGTGAATAGATTATATCTATGGGAGAAGTCGGGTGGATGGTGTATAGCACCCCCGCAGTTCGATACTTAGTATATTAGATATATACTATATTTATATATGATAGCGTTATGTGTGGCATAGATATTCTAGATGTGATTAGGTGTACTATGGATAGATTAGGGTTTAGAAGTAAACTAGTATAGTTTCCTAGTTGCGAACCCTAGAATAGGTTTACACCCCCCCACACACACATGCTTGCTTGTTATATTTATACCTGGATGATGAGGATAGTGTATGATATTTGGAGATGAGTCGATGAGAATGGGCATAGTGCCATCAGATCGGTGATATAATGTGATTCGTATTTGGGATACGACATGAGATTTTAACGGGCCTTTGGACGTATGTTTCACACACGCATTTATATTTATATAGATGGTATCGATTTGTACTAGAATTAGATCAGTACCCCAGATCATGAGATATGATGATAAGGATACCAGATAATTGATGAGATGAATATGATGTTGACCCGTACCCAGCTTTTGGGATGTCGTACGATGATTTACTGTACGAGCTTTATATTGATGATAGATCCGCACTCATGACTCGAGGATGTCATATGATATTGTATCGTACGCGATACCTTTGAGGCGGGATCACCGACTATTATATTTATATATATATATATTTATATCGACTCAGATTTAGGTGGTTTCCATACGCCTCCTGATTAACTTGTTAGTTAGAGCTGTAGTTTTGCTAGTAGATGTTAAGCTAGGCCGATGTCATAGCTATTTCAAAAACTAACAAATCGGGAGTATTTTAAAGACAGGCAAAGGGATTCTACGGATATTTTCAGAAGACCCATCTTTTCTTAAAAACACCGTAGCCCTTATTTTCCTGAAAACCCCGATTTGTCTTCTTTTAAATGGCAAAACAGTATGACATAGATACATTGATGTAAATTCTACACTGTTGTGTTTATTATTCATTTGCCGCATATTCTTACTGTTTGCATCGCGTTGCATGTTAAATATGTTTATTGTTATATCAAAACCATATTGTTAGGACACCAGCACCATTATTGATGATGCATATGTTCCACGTACACCTGCTTACCGGCTCACACACATCATCATCGATAATTTCCATGTCACTACACTGTAGTACTGTTACATTCAGGATATGACCCCTTGCATGGCATACTTGTGCACATACTTATTGTACACTCATACTTGTGTACTTACATATTGTACACTCATACTTGTGCACATACCTATTGTACACTCATACTTGTGCACTTACCTATTGTACACTCATACGTGTATACTTACATATTGTACACTCATACTTATGCACATACCTATTGTACACTCATACTTGTGCACATACCTATTGTACACTCATACTTGTGTATCTACATATTGTACACTCATACTTGTGCACATACCTATTGTACACTCATACTTGTGTATCTACATATTGTACACTCATACTTGTGCACATACTTATTGTACACTCATACTTGTGTACCTACATATTGTACACTCATACTTGTGCACATACCTATTGTACACTCATACTTGTGCACATACCTATTGTACACTCATACTTGTGTACTTACATATTGTACACTCATACTTGTACACATACTTATTGTACACTCATACTTGTGTACCTACATATTGTACACTCATACTTGTGCATATACATATTGTACACCCATTCTTGCATACATACGTATTTGCACATACATAGATGATTCTGGCTTGATTTGAGATTTAGGAACCGCAAGATACTCTTGAAAACTGATTCATTTAAAAGAGCAGTTTCCCTCAATATGTGTATATTACTATTGCATGTTGCATGATATACTGATATGCTTACATTTCTTTTACATGTCGCATACATCATGCTTTATGATTATACGCATTGAGATATGTTGTTTCCATGATATTTCCGGATTTGGGAACCGTGGGGATTTCAAAAAGAGAGTATGTATTGTTTTAAAACCCAGTTACCCTTGATATGATATTTCAGTGCGTCCGCCATGTGTTTTCTCAGTTCTGAGAGCGACATGTGAAACCTGATTCGAGGAGAGGTAGGCACCGTCTGCGGGTATATTGTGGACCCGGTGAGGTACCCCGGGGCCAGAAGACTCGTATATGTTGGACGGTGAGCCTGGTAGGGGAGTACTACCTACCGGTGATTGTATTTGAGCTCGGGGATATCTGGGGGATACCGACCGGAGTTGAGAGATGATGTGGGCCGATCCGGACTGACGGAGCCCTATATGTATATAAGGATTTACGTGCCGATGCTAGGCACAGGTTTCATGATGTTTTCGAGTGTCGATGCTTGACACTCAGGTTCCATGATTTTAATATGTCGCGAGCGACACATGTTGATTTACATCCTTATACTTCCATGCATATGCTTTATGATATTTACATGCATGATACTTATTGTCATTGGGTGACACGTGGATGATTTCCACATACATATAGTTGACATTGATGATATTGATAACACAGTTGGATGATATCCACATACATATAGTTAACATTGATGACATTGATCACATAGTTGGATGATATCCACATACTCATAGACTTCATGATATAGTTGACACTGATTATATTGATCATACCTCATATTTATGATATGTTGTTACCTGAGTCACTGACACGAGCACTTGGTACTACACTTATGTATAGATGTTTACCTTGCCCACCCTTTCATGCTTCAGACTTATTCATTTGAGGTTTATATACATATATTTGATCGTTTTAACCTAGGATTGAGTCATACATACGATTTCTGCTCTGTGATGTTTTCTATTCGCGAGTTGGCAATTCACCCCCATTATGCCACGGTTCCTGCAAGTTTTGCCGTACAGGGTTCATTGCGGCTTTTCTGGCACACTGCTTCCTTTCTGGGTGATTGCATTGGTAGGTGGGTTCACTCACATCGTGACCACCTTTGTATTATTTTTATCAGTTGTATCTAGTAATTCCATCAACCAAACTTGTATATTGTTTCAGATTTAGAAAACTAGTTGTGTATTATTTCGACCTTAGAGTCGCGCGTTGTAGCATTATGGTTTTCATGCTGATTTGAGTTTCCTTTTTAGTTTTGATCCTCGCCCTTTGGCGTTGTATATTATATTGCTTGCGTGGTTGTGACCGTCGATTGACGAAGAGCTAGCTCCCGCTTGGGGATGCCTTTTATCATTGTGCTTATATTATTCATGTTGTACCCCGTTTGGGGCCAATATTTACAAAGGAAACTCTGCCGAAATTTTCAGAAAAAACAAGACATTTTAAAAATTCATATTCGGCTTACTTATTTAAAAAACCTTGCTTTTAGACATGTTTTCCTTACTTCTTAAAAACTAATTTTCTTTATTTACTCCTTAAAATGGTTTTAGATTTCTGGGATTTTGGCTTACTTGAATTAGATGGGGTGCTATAGACTTCATATGATTCAAGGGCCAGTCACGTGCTATTTCGGGTCGTGACAGGTACCCCGGGGCAAGATGGTCGCAGATGACGGCATTGAGCCTGGCAGGGGAGCACTACCGACCGGTTGTTTATGACGCGGCGGATATCCAGAGGATACTGACGTAGTCCTGAGATATGATGATTTAGTCCAGTCCGGAATGCCGGAGCCCGGGGTCAGTCTGGATTGCCGGAGCCCGAGATACCGAGACATTGAGATTTTATGATATAGGCCAGTCCGGATTGCCGGAGCCCGAGATTTTGAGATATTGGGATATATATTTTGTGTTGATTCTTGACCCGGATTCCTTGTTGATTTCATTGATGATACTTCGATTTTTATGCAGATATCTCACTGAGATAAGAAAATAGTTTTCTCATTTAGATGTATTCTGTTTTCATGCATTCATACATCATATATATGATATGTTGTTACCAGAGGCACTGACACGAGCATTTGGTATTACACTTATGTATAGATGTTTACCTTTGCCATTATTATATACTTCAGGCTATATTATTTTGAGGATATTACTATGGTATGACCTAGGATAGAGTCATACATGCGATTTCTTCTCGATGATGTTTTCACGAGTTGGCAACCCACCCCCGTTGTGCCACAGTTTCTTACAGGTTTTTCCGTACAGGTTTCCTTGGCGGCTTTGCTGGCACATTGCTCCTTTCCGGGTGATTGCTTTGATAGGTTGGTTCACTCCCATCGTGACCACCATTGTACTTTATTTATATTCAGTTGTATCTAGTAACTCCATTAACCAGACTTGTATTAATATTTAGACTTAGAAGACCAGTGTGTATATTCTTTCGACCTTAGAGTCGCGCGCTTGTATTATTATGGTTTTTCTCTGGTTTTCTTGAGGATATTGCTTTTCTTGATGAGTTTTGATCCTCTCCCTTCGGCGTTGTAAATTATATTGCATTTCATGGTTGTGTCCGCCAATTGGCGAAGAGTTAGCTCCCGCTTGGGGATGCCTTTATTCATTATGTTTATTATGCACGTTGTACCCGTTTGGGGCCAGTATTTACAAAGGAAACTCTGCCGAAATTTTTGGAAAAGACTTGATGTTTTAAAATGCTACAAATTTCAAAGTGATTTATATTTAAACTTTTAAATAAGATTTCCTTCACTTCTTCTTTAAAATGGTTTAGATTTCTGGGCTTTTGGCTTACTTGAATTAGGTGGAGTACTATAGACTTCACATGATTCAAGTGCCAGTCACGTGCCATTTCGGGTCATGACAAAGTTGGTATCAGAGCACTAGGTTTAACCTTAGTTCGAGTCTATGTTTGACTATGCGGAGTCTAGAGCGTTTATTGTAAATCTACGGTAGCACCTCGGCCGTCTTTCCGAGGCCAAAATGCGGAAACGAAAACTTTTTCAAAACTTGAAACCGGCGCTATCGTATGCTTAAATCCCGGATCGAACCATTAACCTACAACTAGCTATCTAGAGAAGGGATAGAAAGGCTATACCGATCGATCCGTGTCCTTCAATCTTTGGCCACCATCCCAAGCTCCTCGCGGCATCTCCGGTCTCAATCTCCTCGTCGGAAAGGGCACCACATCATCGAGTCTTTTTACGGGTTCCCGCTTCATCCGAAGCAACTCGGGCATGAAGTGTGCTAGCCGACGTGTCCAAGGTGATGTAGAGAATATTTGTGATCACTTTGTCTCTTGCATCCATGAGATGGATGGAGGTTGAAGGTGTTGCCATTGATGGAGATTATGATCTAGAGAAGAAAGAGGAAGAAGAAGAAGTTTCCTCTCTCTCTTTTCTTTTTTTGTTGTATGATAATAAGAGTGAGAGTTGAATAACACAAGAGCCAACCTCACCCTTGGCTGCCCTTCTCTCTTCTCTTATCAATTCAACACACAAAACCAACACTAATGTGACATTTTACACAAAAAAAGAGACCATGAGTCACTATATATGTCCATGTCACATTTAATGCATCTCATGATGAATTCTAGCTCATTATTTCCATATGCAAACATTAATCCAAATGTTTGCAACAATAAAAAGATACGGCAACATCTAAAGTAAACTCATGACGGATCACAAGGATACCCCTCACATGTATATACATACCTGCACCCGCATTCCGACTGAATGCGAATGCGATGAGACTAAAGTAATCCAACAAATCTAATACAAGGATCCGGCTTAAACCAAAGCCCACTAGTATGATCCGCCCGATCATGATCCATACACTACTGCACGTATATGATCGGACCCTGCCATATATCATACGGCCTCTACAACGTTTCGTCCGAAACTTGAGAAACTGTCTGTGAGGGACTCTAAAGACTCGTCAATACTTTGGCTGTGGATTTAACCACTAGCACGTCAGAGGTACTAGCCGTACGTAACGGGCTACCAAGTATTGACCAAAAGGGAGGTCGATGAGCGAACTCATCCTGACACCCTACTGAGCCTGTCAGTGAAAATATTCGTACAGTCCGGTCCGTTCGTCTATGAGCATCGCATGGCGGGCCTAGAGGGTTGGTAAAAGTCAGACCCCCAAAAGCGGTACAAGTCGTGTAGGAGTGTGGCCCATAACACCGTGAGATACTACTGGAATACCTACCAGTAAATCTCCTGCCTTGGCCAAGGACTTCGTGTAATGGCTCTCCTAGACACAGCGCGATCTCACCCCCAATACCGGGAGAGACGAAATCCCTGCCAATCCGCTCACTGCCTCCATGTGGCTCGGGACTGTACCCAACTAAAACCTGTTTGCACGACTCCTTTGAGCCGTGGTAGGGTAGTAATCAAAGCACAGTGGGAACTCACACGAGAAAAATGATGATCTCAGGTCGATGAACTAACCTGTACACATGTCACCAGAGAACTGCAATCTGACGTCAGGTATAATACCAACTAGCATGTTCCCGGTGAGTCCTGTCCGGTGTACTCATAACCCAATGAGCACCTGTATACATCTTAGGTCAACCAACTGACACCAATGGCTTGTGAGACCGGCCATCGCCCCTCGTCGGGGTCTCGACTGTATACACTAGTCTACTCCAGAGTATCGATGCCCTGTCTCGAAAACTCCCACGACTAGAGACCTTTTAAGGATGTGCTTATAGACCCCAGCTCTCACGTATATGATCGTCATCATACTGCTGGTAGTCAAGCAAGAATCCTAAAGGCTCTATCAACGTGTAATAGCGACCTGTGAGGTCACCTAAAGCAGTACACGATGATAAAGATAAACCAGATAGCATACTATCATCTTGAGTAAAACTGTCCTACCGGTATAGGTTCTCCCTCAATCATTGCAATCACGTGCCTGCGATCCAATAATTGACTTTGAGGGCACTATATCCAACAATCTCCCACTTGCACACTCAATGCTAATTATTGTGATGTTGCATGTTCATAGCCTGTGTGATACCGAACACCCAACTCCTCTACTAATCTGTCTCACAAAGCCCATTTGCGAAACTATTGCGTTCGAGGAATAGCCTCAGTGAGTAGATCCGCCCTGATGTTTCTTTCTATGTCTCTCTTAATCTCTACTTCGCGGAGAAACCCATCTCCCGAAATGAGCAATACCTGTCTCAGAATATGTCTGGATATCGGATGGGATCTAGTTCATAAATGAACTCCAAATCCAAACTTCTTAAACTGTATCGTCAACTGAACTTAATCAGTATCCTGCGCCATGCCTCCCTCAGTATCCGCTTGGACCTCCTGTCCAAGCAACCGCCCCTCGTCAGAGGGAAAACTATAACTCTGACAGTCATTCTGTCATCCAGGTCACCTTGGAAGTCTGGAATGATAACCGTCTCCCGAAGAAGGCTGCCGTTATCATATCCCTAGAACATCCACTTATGTTCTAAAACTGCTTCCGAATGTTTCTCCAGGATTGGATTAATATAAACTTATTACATCTAGTGCAAAAACAATATCTGGTGTGGTACTTGACATCTCATGATCAACTCAATTGCCTAAGCAAGTGATCTGTCAATCATGCACATCCCTCTCCCCTTTGTCTGTAAGACGCCTTTAGAGAGGGTGACTCCATCACCTGCAGGTATACAACCGTGCCAGGAATCTTCCATTCTAAAATACCTGTAGAATGCTATCTAAGTACCCAGATTGGAAAACTACCCAAATCTAGATCTAAAATCATAGATCTAGTAACCAGAATGTCTGATACAATATCCAAGTCCTATGTGGAGAAACCACTGTGTGACAACCAAAGTATAACCGATCGTAGTATAGGAATTTCACTTCCTACTCTGTGTATGTCACCCAAATACCAGGACATCACACCCTACTACCTTCTTAACAGATCCATCCCCTATTCTGATGAAGTTAAACCTATGACTGTCACATCAAAAATAGATGATCTATCTCCGCTATATCTGTTTTAGTCTATAAATAGACATAAGCTACTTGACCACAATGCTTCTGCTGCTCCCACTGACTACGACAACCTTCTGGCAGAATAATATACACGTGCACTTCTAAAGCCAGTTCAGAACAATGCTATACTCATTCTCTTTCCGGGTCTCATAGCCTGGAACAACAGTAGTGTCAAGTCTGGGTAAACAAGAACCTCCCTGTCACTGTCTTTGAGCATACTGAAGTACCTCTCGAGTGCGTGAGGTTACCCACCTTATCTGCGGAGTGGCCAATGGAATGTCAAACCATATTGAATCTTTAGGTTCTTATCAAATTTTCAGTAATCGTTTGCGGTTCTGGAATCACTTCCAGTTCTCCCATACTCCCACTACTGTTTTCTGAAAAAATCCATTTTACTAAAACTGTGGCGAGTCAAGAACTATATCACTATTGATCTTCCAGATGGTAGAAAGTCAACCTTCGTCGTAGCCCGGGTCAACCCACAAACAGCCATTACAGAAACGTGCCTTGAGTTATCCAGAGTCTGGTTTTAAGTATAAGCCGGAAAACTCCCCGTACCTTAACAATGTTAAAATATGAACTATTCTATATACAATATAGAAATAGAGGCACTGATTTAATTAGAACCAGATTCAAATCATGCAGCTGTCTCCAGTGCATGTCAACTAAATGGAAGGAGGCCGATCAATGTTACTCAACTTAGGAAGTACATCCAAACATGAGTAACCTAAAAGAGAAACAAGTTTCTCAAAACCATTACTGTCAACTGAATACCAAACACAAGTATCTACATCTTCGATCGCCTTGAAGAATCCTGATGCTTGCAACACCTGGTTCTCTACTTTATTCTTATACCTATAACTTCTCAAAACTTAGACCTTGTATTTCTATGAAACACTTGTCTAAAAACTAGAGAAGTCACAAGTAAACCGAATATAGTACGAGGACCAACCCCTCTGTCCTAATGGACACTGGACAACATACAATACTCTGTATAAGTCCTCTAAGTTGAATAACTCAAACCCTGTGCGTCGTAGGTTGAAAACTGTACTATGGTTCTGAAGAATTACACCGCTGTTGAATGCTCCTTACCTAACAATCAACTGATATAGGTAAATGTCATGGACATAATTTCAAAAAGTTATATCTCACTTTATAAAAATAAACATACAGATATATCAGTTTGAAAATGGTGCATAACAACGGATATTCAAAACCAAATATTTGCCGTCCGGCAAAGACCCAGGTGATTTCCTCAAATATCACCAATTACAACGAATCCCGATATAATGAGGATGATCACCAAATTCCCAATAACTTACTCCCACTCATCATCTGTAAAACCATACAGATGTGAGAATCATACCTGGTAAATACATACCCTGGAGTAAGTACTAATTGGGAAATCAGTTTTCTTTTAACAATACACAGTGAAACTGAAACATGTAAATGTTTCGAAGGGGTATCCGGGTATTCCTAGTAATGCCTCTTCCATTATCCAGATTCATGACTGTAACCGTACATTTCTTTGCCATCTCTCCAAATCCCTTTATTTGTCTTTAGTCGCTACCTTCTGCACACCATCGTTAGGCTAAATGGTTTCTTCCTTCTCTACCGTTCGGCACCAACCTGTGGTCTGGAAGAAGACTATCCAATAAGTGTATTAGGTGTACTGTCCTAATCCTAGGAGCACTCGCAACGCGAGAGAAGGTAAAGATAAAAGACAACTAAATAAACCTTATTCTATTTCTCCTGAACCAGAATCCATCCCCGAACTGGAACAAGTCCACTCGAGTTCGTATATAACCATACGATGGAGTATCCAAATAACTGTGGATCTTCGTAATGATACGGGGTGTTCTGGAGAAATACAAAGGTGAAGTAGGAGTGGCGATGAAATACTTGGTTTGGTCGTGAATGATAGCAGTCGTAATTTACTTTGCCCTCTTACTAATCCATTTCTTTGTCTTTACATAATAGCTTCTGTACACCTTATTTAGGCTAATCGGTTTTCTTCATACCCTACCTTTCGGTACCTGCCTATGGTTTGGATGAAGACTATCCAATTAGCTTAATAGGTGTACTGTCCTAATCCAAGGAGCACTCGCAAGCTGAGAGAAGGTAAAGGGAAAAGACAACTGAATAGTCCTATTCATTTTCTCCAGAACCAGAAACCATCCTCGAATCTGGAACAAGTTCCTTCGAGTTCGTATATAACCATACGATGGTTTTATCCAATGGAAGTGGATGTTCGTAGTAATACGGGATGTTCTGGAGAAAATGGTAAAAGTAGGAGTGGCAATGAGGTATGCAACTCTGACAATCCAAAGGCCAGTGTTTTAACAAGGTTCGGTTAACTTGGTCACTGAATCATAGTCTAGGGTCGGGCCATGGTCGCTGCCAAGAGAGAGAGAAAAGAAATATTCAGCGTGCACTCTAACATAGATCAGAATGGTTATCACTTTATCTAATCAGGAAACCTCCCACTGTATCCTCAAATTCTCTTCCAAACCTAAAAGAAGAATTAGTCGGGATCACCCGAGGAGTAAACTAACTCATCAGTGGGAATCGGGATCCAACTATCATCGCATGATAACGTGATGGAATCCACTCACGTTATCACACTCCAGAAGGTATGCGCATGCCTGGCAAGTTTCAGTTTCTTTAGAAACTCCCGATGTGATTTAGCTTTAATGGCGTGGGATGATGGTTGAAGACCGGAGGACTCGGATCGTTCGGTATAACATTTCTACCCACTTTGTAATTTGTTAGTTTAGCTTTAATGGCAGATCCGGGTTATAGTACGCGATAGCGCCAGTTGTAAAAAGTTTTTGTTCCGCATTTGGCGTCTGTTAGACGGCCGGGACGCTACCGTGGACTTACAGTGGTATCAGAGCCTCAACATTAAGCTATACTAACATGTGCTAACGCGTTTAAAATATCGATCGAACGGAATTTCTGAAATCGCAATTTTCATGCACACAAGTTTCTGTCGATTTTTTAAAGGGCCTAAAAATAATTTTGCATATCCCAGAAAAACGTGCAGGGTTTTCTAAGCTCTGTGGAAAAATTTGGGCACGTGATCCAACAAGGCCACCGCGGATCCAGGGTCAAACCTAGGGTTTGACCACGGAACCGCGGCGCTTGTGTGGGAACAGTGCTTCAACTTTATCCAGAGAGCTTTATTTTTGGAAATTGTGGTTTCTGGTACTGTATTTTTGGGCCCAGATTTTATTACTGTACAGCAGATGTACGTGGGGCCTATTTCGGGAAATTTAGTCGATCGAAATTTTAAACTTGTTAGTATGTAGTACTTACTTTATTTCTCCGACCGGGAATGTCATTTGATCGGTAAACCGCGTCTAATTGCTATAGTTCTTTTAGACGAGTTTGTGAACATGACATTCTCGTTGATGTTCTGTGTTGTGCTGAAATGTTGCGGATTTGTCGTGGTGGATAGCAGGGTGCAATGATAGTGCAGTTTGGATTTATTTGTACATTTGATATTGCGGGGCGAGCGTCCAACATGTGGACTGCCGTCTCTGCCTGTTTGTATAATATTCTTTTTGGGGCACGACCGGGCTGAGGTCGATGTACCCATTGTACATATTTTTATTTCTGTACTAGGTTTATCCCGCGACGGAGTGCACGGATAGCCGGGTTCTGGAGGCCAGCGGGTCCGTATCTCATGGCTTTGAGAGGCAGAAGGACCTCACTCTAGAATTGGTAGACTATCCGCCGCACTCGTAGGGGGTACAGGTTGACCCAAGGAGGGATGCTCAATTTACCGGATTCCGTGGAGTGCCGGGTGTTCCATTCACTATGCTGTGGGGGACTACCTCGCTTCAGGTTTTAGCGGGTAACTTTCCGCACCCGTAGGGGTCTAGGTTTCATTGCCCAAGCTATCCACACGACCAGGGGAACGTCGGGTTTCAGTAGCGGCCCTGTGAAACCCGGGGATCCCAGATTATATGTATAGTTCTGTGATGCTTATTACTTTTCTGTAATGTTGCATATTATCACGCCTGGTGCGATTATTGTATATTGGTATATATACTATTAGATGTTGTATATGTTTTACACCCGCGCTAGTCCATCCCCCGCTCTGTCGTTAGTTATGTAACCTAACGGGTGATGACGGGACCCAACGGCGAATGCGGATGGCATATACGTACATTATATTTTTCGTTCTTTTCTGGTGTGATTGATTGATGGGACTGCGTTGATTCTGATCAATGCAAAGTAAAACAAACCTATATTTGATGTTGTTGGAACAAATTTTAAAAGATGTTGTTACAAAGATGTTTCCTTTTGCTTTGCATAGCGGTATTCGGTTAAAATATCCTGCACCTCATTCGACGAGGCAAGGGCCGAGATCCCTTCACCGGGAGTGACCCCTTGGGCAGAAGTTTACGTCAGGGTAATAACTACACTATAGTCGATTACAAGTTTCTTTTCATCGAGGTATTCAGTTAGAATATCCTGCACCTCATTACACGAGGAAAGAGCCGAGATCCCTTCACCGGGAGTGACCTCTTTAGCAAAAGGTTTTCGTCACTATATTTTTATAAAAAGCTATCAGGTTCCTTCAGCGATATCAAGTTCATTACGTTAAAGGTTTTTTGCCAAAAACCAGCCGTAGCCCTCCGTCATTTCTTTTGGGTATTCAGTAGTATTCAAGCTATGCATACTTGGCCCTTAGTCAAGGCATAGTGTTTGGTAGCTGCTGGGTATTCATTTGTTGCGTAGATAGATGAGTTGGTTTGGGACAGTCGCTCTGTCATTCTTGACCCTTAGTCAAGGGCATGTGCGGGTGGGTTCAAATTGACCTGGATAGTGACGGATAGAACTTGGCATGTGACTTATGATATACTTGGCCCTTAGCCAAGGTCATAAGAGCATGGGGTAAAAATCACATCGGGAGTTTCAAATATACAGCAAACTTGCCAGGCATGCGCATACCTTCTGGAGTGTGATAACTTGAGTGGCTTCCATCAAGTTATCATGCGATGATAGATGGATTCCGATTCTCACTGATGAGTTAGTTTACTCTTCGGGTGATCCCGACTAATTCTTCTGTCAGGTTTGGAGGAGAATTTGAGATAACAGTGGGAGGTTTCCTGATTAGATAAAATGATAACCATTCTGATCTAGGTTAGAGTGCGCGCAGAGTGTTTCTTTTCTCTTTCTCTTTGGCAGCGACCTTTGACCGACCCTAGACTGTGACTCAATGACCAAATTGACCGAACCTTCTTAAAATACTAACTTTTGGATTGTCTAAAGTTGCATAAATCATTGCTGCTCCTTCTTTTACCCTTTATATTTCTCAGAACACCCCGTATTACTACGGACATCCACTTCCATTGGATAGATCCATCGTATGGTTATATACGAACTCGAAGGGACTTCTTCGAGGATGGATCCAGGTTCAGGAGAAATAGAATTAGTTTATTCAGTTGTCTTTTATTATCACCTTCTCTCAGGTTGCGAGGGCCCCTTAGTTTAGGAGAGTACACCTATTACGCTTATTGGATAGTCTTATTCCAAACCATAGGCTGGTGCCGAAAGGTAGGGAATGAAGAAAACCAATTAGCCTAAGTAGGGTGTACAGAAGATAATAACTAAAGACAAATAAAAGGGATAAGAAAGAGGGCAAAGTAAATTGCGACTGTTATCATTCACGACCAAACCCCGTACTTCATCGCCACTCCTATTTCACCTTTAATAGAATAGGGTATTATTCAGTTGTCTTTTATCATCACCTTCTCTCAAGTTGCGAGTACTCCTTGGTTTAGAAGGGTACACCTATTATGCTTACTGGATAGTCTTCTTCCAAACCATAGGCTGGTGCCGAACGGTAGGAAAGAAAGAAAACCATTTAGCCTAACGAAAGTGTACAGAAGGTAACGACTAAAGACAAATAAAGAGATTTGGAGAGATGGCAAAGAAATATACGGTTATAGTCATGAATTGGATTATGGAAGAGGCATTACTAGGAATACCAGGATACCCCTACGAAACATTTTTTTGTTTCAGTGCATTATTAAAGGAAAACTGATTTCCCGATTAGATACTTACTCTAGGGTATGTATTTACCAGGTATGATGCTCACATCTATATGGTTTTACAGATGATGAGTGGGAGTAAGTTATTGGGAATTAAGTGATCATCCTCATTATATAGGAATTCGTTGTAATTGGTGATATTTGAGGAAATCGCCTGGGTACAGTTTTCAACCTACGATGCACAGGTTTTGAGTTATTCAACTCAGCGGACTTATACAGAGTATTGTATGTTGTCCATTGTCCATCAGGACAAAGGGGTAGGTCCTCGTACTATATTCTGTTTATTTATGACTTCTTTAGGTTTTAGACAAGTGTTTCGTAGAAATACAATGTCCAAGTTTTGAGAAGTTGTGGATATAAGAATAAAGTAGAGAACCAGGTATCACATGTATCGGGATTCTTCAAAGAAATTGAAGATGTAGATTCTTGTGATTGGTATTCAGATGATAGTAATGGTTTTGAGAAACTTGTTTCTCTTTCAGGTTACTCATAATTGGATGCATTCCTAAGTTGAGTAATGCTGGTTAGCCTCTCTCCATTAAGTTGATATGCACTAGAGACAGTTGCATGGTTTTGAATCTGGTTCAAGTTAAATTAGTGCCTCTAATTCTATATTGTATATAGAACGGTTCATATCTTAACGATATTCAGATACGGGGAGTTGTCCAGCTTATGCTTAAAACCAGACACTGGATAACTCAAGGCACGTTTCTGTAATGGCAGTTTGTGGGTTGACCCTGGCTTCGACGAGGGTTGATTTTCTACCATCTGGAAGATCAATAGTGATATTGTTCTTGACTCGCCACAGTTTTAGTAAAATGGATTTTTTCAGAAAACAGTAGTGGGAGTATGGTAGATCTGGAAGTGATTCCAGAACCGCAAACGATTACGAAAAATTTAATAGGATCTATATATTCAATCAGGTATGACATTCCAATAGCCACTCCGCAGATATGGTGGGTAACCTCAGACACCCGAGAGGTACTCCGGTAGCCTCAAGGACAGTGACAGGGAGGTTCTTGTTTACCCAGACTTGACACTACTGTTGTTCCAAACTATGAGACCCGGCAGGAGGATATGTATAGCGTCGTTCTAAACTAGCTTTAGAAGTGTACGTATATATTATTCTGCTAGAGGGTTGTCGTAGTCAGTGGAAGCAGCGGAAGCATAGTGGACAAGATGCTTATGTCTATTTATAGACTTAAGCAAATATAGCGGAGATAGATCATCTAATTTTGATGTGACAGTCATGGCTTTGACTTCATCAGAATAGGGGATGGATCTGTTAAGAAGGTAGTAAGGTGTGATGTCCTGGTATTTGGATGACATACACAGAGTAGGAAGTAAAATTCCTATACTACGATCGGTTGTATTGTGGTCGTCACACAGTTGTTTCTTCACAAAGGACATGGATATAATATCTGACATTCTGGTTACTAGATCTATGGTCTTAGATCTAGATTTGGGTAGTTTCCCAATATAGGTTCTTTGACAGTATTCTAATAGTATTTTAGAATAGATGACTCCTGGCATGGTGGTGTACCTGCAGGTGATAGAGTCGCCCTCTCTAAAGGTGTCTTACAGACTAAAGGGGAGAGGGATGTGCATGATTGACAGATCACTTGCTTAGGCAATTGAGTCAATCATGAGAAGTCAAGTACCACACCAGATGTCGTTTTTGCACTAGATGCAACAAGTTTATATTAATCCAATCCTGGAGAAACATAAGAAAGCAGTGAATGTTCTACGGATTTGATGACGGCAGCCTCCTTCGGGAGACGGTTATCATTCCAGGCTTCCAAGGTGACCTGGATGACAGAGTGATTGTCAGAGTTATAGTTTTCCCTCTGACAAGGGACAGTATTATGGACAGGTGGTCCAAGAGGATATTGTGGGAGGCATAGTGTTGGATACTGATTAGGTTCAGTGATCGATACAGTCTAAGAAGTTTGGATTTGGAGTTCATTTATGAACTAGGTCCCATCAGATATTCAGACATATTCTAAGACAAGTATTACTCGATTCGGGAGATGGCTTTCTCCGCGAACTTGAGATTAAGAGAGACATAGAAAGGAACATCAGGGCGGATCCACTCATTGAGGCTATTTCTCGAACACAAGAGTTTTTCAAACTAGCTTTGTGAAACTAATTAGTAGAGGAGTTGGATGTTCGGTATCACACGGGCTGTGAGTATGCGACATCGCAATAATTAGCCTTAAGTGCAAGTGGGAGATTGTTGGAGATAGTGCCCTCAAACTCAATTATTGGATCGCAGGTACGTGATTGCAATGATTGAGGCAGGACCTATACCGATTAGACAGTCTTGCTCGAGATGATAGTATGCATCTGGTTTGTCTTTATCATCGTATACATGCTTTAGTTCTCTATTGCATGATGATAGAGCCCATAGGATTCTGCTTGACAGCCAGCAGTATGATGGTGATCATATACGTGGGAGCTGGGTCTATAAGCACATCCTTAAAGTGTCCCTAGTCGTGGGAGTTTCGATACAGGGCATCGATACTCCAGAGTAGACTAGTGTATACAGTCGAGACCCCGACGAGGGGCGGTGGTCAGTCTTACAAGCCATTGGTGTTAGTTGGTTCACCTAAGATGTATACAGGTGCTCATTGGGTTATGAGTACACTGGACAGGACTCGCCGGGAACATACTAGTTGGTATTATACATATCGTCAGATAGCAGTTCCCTGGTGACATGTGTACAGGTTAGTTTGTCGACCTGAGATCGTCATTTTTCTCGTGTGAGTTCCCACTGTGCTTAGATTACTACCCTCTCACGCTCAAAGGAGTTGTGCAAACAGGTTTTAGTTGGGTACAGTCCCGAGCCACATGGAGGCAGTGAGCGAATCGTCGGGGATTCGTCTCTCCCGGTATTGGGGGTTGATGTCGCACAGTGTACGGGTGGCCATCACTAGAAATCCTCGGCCGAGGTAGTGGAGAATTACTGATTTGGATCAGTAGTTTCTCATGTGGTGATGGGCTTCATACCGACACGAATTATCGCGTTATTAGGGGTCTGACTTTATCCACCCCCCTAGACTCGATATGCGATACTCTTTAGACGAACGGACCGGACTGTATATACATTGTCACTGTCAGGGTCAGTACGGTTTATGGATGAGTTCGCTCGTCAGCTTCCCTTCCAATCAATACATAGGCAACCGTTACGTATATCTAGTACCTCTGACGTGCTAGTGGTTATACCCAGTGCCAGTGTGTTGATGAGTCATTAGAGTCCCCCACAGACACTTTCCCAAATTCGGGCGAAACGTTGTAGAGGCCGTATGGTTTTATGGCAGGTTCGGAAAATGCACGTGCGTTTTCGCACGTGTCATTTTTCGGGCAGATAATACTGGTCGGCTTTGGTTTAAACCGGATCCGAGTATTATACTGTGTAGATATAATATCTTTGTCTCAGATGCATTTGTATTCGGTCGTAATACAAATGCGGGTATGTTTATACTGATATGAGGTTATCCTGAAATTCGTTTCAGGGTCGCTTTTGGAAGTTGCCAGTTTCCAGTTTTCTATCAGCCGTATTTAACATTCGGTTAAATGCGGATTTATCTTTTCTTCCATTGGTGAGTCATGAGGGTGAGTCATGTGTGAGGAAGCTTCTTGATTGATGACTAGATTTGTGACTCACTTGATTGCATTAATTGATTGGATGACTAAGCTTAATGAGGCATTTTTTACATTAATGAGTTTTGTTATGCCTTAGATATTTTCTTCTTGATCTTTTGCCTTATGGTCACTCTCCCCTCTCCTACACTCACCCCCACCTTGATAAATAGTGGCCAGCCATTCCTTGTAGGGATTATGGTTGTTGTTAGAAAAAAAGATATAGTTATTTAGTTCATGGAAATTAAGCATACTCATTCCATATTTCCACCCGATCCAAAAGGCAACTTCATTAACCGTTCGTCCATAGCTTTGGACGTAATGAGACAAAGTGTTCTACTCATTCTCTACATCATCTTGGTCATCTCCTTTAGCAAACTTAACGATCGAGTTGCCTCGGTTCACAGGTGGGAGCCCGTTTAAAGATCCATCGACGTGGTGCCACCTGGACGACAAGACTGGAGATTCAGGAGATCGGAGCAGCCGCAACAAAGCGTGGGATGATGGTTGAAGACCGAAGGACTCGGATCGTTCGGTATAACATTTCTACCCACTTTGTAGTTTGTTAGTTTAGCTTTAATGTCAGATCCGGGTTATAGTACGCGATAGCGCCAGTTGTAAAAAGTTTTTGTTCCGCATTTGGCGTCTGTTAGACGGCCGGGACGCTACCGTGGACTTACACTTCTATCCAAGGGGTCACTCCCGGTGAAGGGATCTCGGCCCTTGCCTCGTCAACTGAGGTGCTGGATATTCATAACCGAATACCACTGTGCAAAACAAAAGAGAACGTCCTTGCAATAACAGCTTTTTTTGAAAAATGTTCCAACAACATCAGAATAGGTTTGTTTAGCTTGCATTGATCCGAATCAATGCAGTCCCACCAATTAATCACACCACAAAAGAACGAAAATATGATGTATGTATATGCCATTCGCATTCGCCACTGGGTCCCGTCATCACCCGTTAGGTTGCTTAACTAACGACAGAGCGGGGATTGGACTAGCGCGGGTGTAAAACATATACAACATCTACTAGTATATATATCAATATATAATATTCGCTCAAGACATGATAAAATGCAACATCACAGAAATGTAATAAGTATCACAGAACAATACAGATAATTTAGGATCCCCGGATTTCATAGAGCCGCTACTGAAACCCGACGTTCCCCTAGTCGTGTGGATAGCCTGTGCAATGAAATCCTAGACCCCTACGGGTGCGGCAAGTTACCCGCCAAAACCTGAACCGTGGCAGCCCCCTTCAACAAAGTGAATGGTCCACCCAGCACTTCACGGAATCTGGTAACTTGAGCACCCCTCCTTAGGTCAACCTATACCCCATACGAGTGCGGCGAATAGCCCGCCAATTCTTGAGTAAAGCCCCCTCCGTCTCAAAGCCATGAGACGCGGGCTCGTTGCCCTCTAGAACCCGGCTATCCGTGCACCCCATCGCGGGGTAATCCATGTACAGAAAGTAAAAATATATACAACGGGTACATCGACCTCAGCCCGGTCTTTCCCCAAAAGAATAATATACAAACAGGCAGTGACGGCAGTCCACATGTCGGACGCTCACCCCGCAATATCAACTGTACAAATACAACCAAACCGTACTACCATTGCATCCAGGCTATCCACCACGACAAATCCGCAACATCACAGCACAACACAGAACATCAACGTGAATGTCACGTTCGCAAATCCGTCTAAAAGAGCTATAGCAATTAGACAAGATTTACCGATCAAATAACATTCACGGTCACAGATAGTAATGTAAGTACTGTGAACTAACGTAGTTAAAATTCCGATCGACAAAACTTCCCGGAGTGAGCCCCAAGTACAATTCCAGCACTCAAAATAATCTGGGCCAAAACTATATATCACAAAAATCATATTTCTATAAACTAAAGTTCCAGAAAAAATTTGGGTTACTGTGGCCCAAAAAGGGCCGCGGAAGGGCCGCCAGATGCGACATTTAGCGACGGTTCCGCGGTGGAATTTTGGATTTGGGTCTCCAAACTTTTCTGTAGCTTTAGTTATGTCTGCATGTATTTTTAAGATGCCTAAAATATTTTTTTACCAACTTTGAAAATCGACAGGAAGCATACTGAAATGAAAATACGATTCAGAAATTTCGATCAATCGATATTTTACACGCGTTAGAACAAGCTAGTAAAGGTTAATGGCGTGGCTCTGATACCATGTAAGTCTACGGTAGCGTCCCGGCTGTCTATCCGAGGCCAAAATGCGTAAACAAAAACATTTTCATAAACTTGAAACCGACGCCACAGAATGCCCCCCCAATTTATAAAAGCTACTTTTACGAAAAGCCCCCTCAATGGAAAATTCAGCCATAAGAGAGAAGAATGGAAAAATGGCCAAATAAAGAATGCAAACTGGCAACTTCAAAAAGCGATCCGGTGACAAAATTACAGGATAACTCCACAACTGTATATACATACCCGCATTTGTATTCCGACCGAATACAAATGCAATGTGACAAAATCTACACAGTATAATACTAGGATCCGGCTTAAACCAAAGCCCACTAGTATGATCCGCCCGATCATATACGTGCAGTAGTGCATGGATCATGATTGGGCGGATCATACTAGTGGGCTTTGGTTTAAACCGGATCCTAGTATTAGATTTGTTGGATTACTTTAGTCTCATCGCATTCGCATTCAGTCGGAATGCGGGTGCAGGTATATATATACAGGTGAGGGGTATCCTTGTGATCCGTCACGAGTTTATTTTAGATGTTGCCGTATCTTTTTATTGTTGTAAACATTTGGATTAATTTTGCATATGGAAATAATGAGCAAGAATTCATCATGAGATGCTGTAACACCTTAGGATGTGTTTAGTGGCTAATTATATTTATATAAATGGTTTTAATAAAAAGTTTACCAAATTGGGTTTCAAATATTTTTCTAAATTTAATAAATATTTTAGTAGAATTTTTTTTAGCTTGCACACATATGTGCATGTAAACTTGGGTTATTATGAGGCTAACCATGATTAGCAACAATGGTGGTTTTAAAACTTGGGAATTTAGTCAATTGGGTTTTAATTAGGTTAATTGGTAGTTTTAATAAAAGGTTGTTTTATTATATATTTGAATTAATTTAAACTTGTTGACTTGGTGAGAGAGAGAGAGTGAGAAGGGGCATCATGGCAAAGGCCATGCTTGTATTAAATGAAGAGAGAGAGGGGGGGTGGACCACTTGTGCCATCATTCTTTACCTCTCAATTTTCCTTCTCATTTCACTCTCATTCACTCACACACACACACACTTCTCCAGCAGCAGCAGCAGCCTCATTAGCAGCATCAGCAGCCTCATTAGCAGCATCAGCAATAGCAGCACCATTGGTGGCAGCAGGCGGCAGCAAGCAACAGCAGCACCAGCGGCTTAGAGCAGCAGCAGCAGTAACAGCTCCAGCAGCCACAGCACCTCCAGATCCCCTCCTTCTCCTTCCTCTTGCCTCCTAAGGTCAAGAGTGGGTATACTTCTTAACCCTACATCCTAGTTTGCTTAGTTGGTGTGTTATAACTTCGATTAGTGATTAATTGTGCGTTTTAGTGCTAAATGTGGTGATTAGTGTGAACTTTGGTGAAGTGGGGTTAGTATTGGTTAGACTAAGTTAATTAAGTGTTGTTAGGACCATGTTAACCTAGCTTAACCCCCAATTTCACTAAAATGCCACCAGGTTTCTGTTTGATGCAAAATTTACCGTTTTTAAGCAAATTCTAGCTTCCTGTAATCTGCTATCGACCCAGTGAGTTCAGAATAAATCTGAGTTAACTGGAGTAGAGTTGTTAGGTATTGATCCCATATGTAGAACACGACCCCCAGATCCCATCTTGTGGCCACCGAAAAATTAGTTCTGGCCGCAATTTGCTGCCAGATCGGGGGGCATGGGGTTTGGGTTTTGCTCTGTAGGTGTCTGCTACTATTCTAAGACTCATGGTATGTGCAATTTTATTTAATTCTTACTCTAGAAAAATCTGGGGTCAATTACCCTATTTTCCATATTTTTTAAACCTTCGCGACACACGTGATACGTATGTGGTTTGGGGTTTCTGCATATCGCAACGCGTCGGAGTAGCTTCAGGCGCGAAATCACACGTTTTAGCGTATCGCACACGCATGCGCTTGGTTCGCGACGCGGATTACTAGTTTGACCTTAATATCGCGTTTTTGTAGATTTGAGCTTATGTGTGATATTCTGTGAAATTCTAGGTTCGCAGGCGAGTACGACGGACACCACGAAGAAGGGGAAACAAGTCGTCGGATACACTTAGCGCGAGACTACGGTGAGTAAATTTAACATCTACGGGGATATCTCCCGCATGGCGTTATGCGTCAGGGCTGATAGGACCTTGTAGCAGCATATTGCATCTTTATATATTGACTGTTCATGGATACCATTTGTTGCATGCCGCATTCCCTGCTATATGTCTATAAACTTAGAATTGATAGAACACCGCACTATTACTAATGGTTCATGTTGCACGAGCACTAATCTGCATGTTACACACACACCGTTAGTAATTGCCATGACAGTCTCACTGTAGAATTGCCATGATCATTATACTGTAGTTCATCTCACATATGATTCGATATGATTTTCATAGAAATTGGGAGCCGCATGATGCCTTTTGAAAAACTGAAACTATTTTAAAAAGCGGTTTCTTCCTTTTACTTATAGTATGACTTGATGCACATATCACATCGCATTGACTTACACATTGGTTTTGGATTTCATGTGATTTCTGGTTTTGAGGACCGTGAAGTTATTTAAGAAAAGACGCACTATTTGAAAACCCGGTTTCCTCTTGATATGATATTTTGATGCGTCCACCACGCGTTTTCTCGGTTCTGAGACGTGCGTTTGAAACCCGATTCGAGGAGTTGGACGATCCGTCTGCGGGTTCGTGGTGGACCCGGTATGGTTCCTAGGGGTGAGAAATGTTTTTCGTGGAGTATACATGAGCCTGGCAGGGTGGCGAGTACCTACCGGTGATTGGTTGGTCCTGGCGGATATCCGGAGGATACTGACCAGAGTCGATAGATGGTTGCGGGACGACCCGTACTGCCGGGGCCGAGGGCCGATACCGCAGACGGAGCCCGTGGGCTGATCCGGACTGACGGAGCCCGATATATGAGGATTTGCGTGTCGATGCTGGACACGAGTATTTATGTTATTTGAGTGCCGATGTTGGGCACTCGTGATTCTCAGAGTTTTACAGGATTTGAGGGCCGAAGAGAGTGCCGGCGCCTGAGTTTTCTTGGGTTTTGGGTGCAGTATTGGGCACCGATTATTTTTCCACGTTGATATTCCGTGTAGATGTTATTTATCCCATGCTCAGCATTGATTATTACGCATCTCATCCTGTAGTTATTTTACCTGACAGAGCACTTGCATGATTATTGCACATGCTGCTTATCGCATGAAGATATCATCTGTTAGCATATGATCGAGTAGCGCAGTACGTGCATGCTCGCGATTACCTTTATATGTTATCTCTATTCACGAGTTGGCAACACACCCCAGTTGTGCCACAGTATTTGCAGGTTGCCCATCAGAGTAGTCGCGGCAGGCTGCCTTTTGCATCTTTTGGCTACAGATACCACTACAGTTGGAGCGAGAGCTGTTTTGCGGTTAGGTGGGATGTGGTATCTGGTTACGTCTTTTGTACACTCTTTTGTATCTAGTATCCTCCATCTACCTTATATGTACTTGACTTAGAGACAGTGTGAGGACGATGATGTATGTTATTTGTATTCTGGTGTCGAGCTCGTGGGAGCCGACTTTATATATGCAGTTTTATTATTCTGTGATGTTTTTACTCATTGCTCATTTCTTCGCTACGGCGTCGTATATTACTCTTATGGTGATGGTTTCCGCTGTTTGGCGTGATTGCTCCCGCTTAGGGATGCTTTATTTTTCATTGTATATCATTTTCACTTATACCTTGTTTTATACCCGACTTCGGGGTTAGTTTTACAAAAGAAATGCTGCCAAAATTATTAAGATTATAACTTAACCTTAAGGAACTTCATTAAACTACTTAAGGTTTTCTAAATGTTTTAATCAAATGTTTTCAACACTCACTACTTTTAATGGTTTTGATTTCTGGGTTCGGCTTACTTTGTCGCGTTACGCCTGTATACGTTGCATGGTTAAGTGCCGGTCACGAGTCGAATTTCGGGTCATGACAAAGTTAGTATCAGAGCGTAGGTTTTACCTTCGGAGTGTAGGATGACCCTGGTATGATGGAGTAGGTAGCTGAAGCAGAGTGGCGTAGCGTGCGTATGTTCCGCGGCATACTCACGACACGGTACTCCGCCAAAGCGACCTTAGGACTTATTGATTTAAATTCCTTCTTGAGTATATACATTCTTGCGATTCGATTTCCGTATCCTTATAGAATCCTACTTTTCCTTTCAACCATTATGCCGCCAAAGACTACGAGGGCGCAGAGAGCGGCCGTAAGGGCCGAGATTAGAGTTGATTCGTCTGAGACGAGGACAGATCCGGGTAGTACACCGGTTGTTCCCGAGCAGGCTGTTCCTCCCGTGACAGATCAGATTGCCATGTTAGGGGCTGGTATGCAGGAGATGCGCCAGACGGTAGGATCCAGTATACAGGAGATGCGCCAGATGATGGGATCTCTAGTTGAGACATTTCGAGTGCAGCGACCAGAGGTAGTTCCACCCGTTGTAGAGACCGCGGTGATACCCACAGCACAGGCAGTTTCCCCTACAGCTACAGAGGTCATCTCAGTATCGCTATCAAAGTTTATGAGGCTGAAGCCTCCGGTCTTCACAGGTACCGATGCAACCGAGGACCCACAGTCTTTCATTGATAGGATGGCTCGAATATGCCGTTCCCTCAGATGCGCAGATGCGAGGTGGGTTGAGTTCGCGAGCTTTCGCCTGGAAGGTCTTGCACAGAAGTAGTGCGAATCAGTCGAGAAGGGTAGAGCGGCAGGTCTTCCTCCTATGACCTGGACAGAGTTCGTGGCGCTATTCCTTGCCCGCTTTCTTCCACTGAGTGTCAGAAATGCTAGAGCACGCAGGTTCGAGTCCTTACGCCAGACTCCGGAGATGTCAGTGGCAGAGTACGATGTGCTATTCATGCTTCGTACCTAGTGGCTACTGAGGAGATGCGAGTCAAGAGATTTGTTCGAGGCTTGCTTACACCACTGTTCCTCGCGATCAGCGCACAGCATTACGAGACATATGCAGCAGCTGTAGACGTAGCCCTATTAGTCGAGGAGCGCCTCGCTGAGACTTCGGTAGCTCCAGAGCCGAAGAGAGTTCGTACTGGTATATCAGCACGGAGACAGACATTCAGACGCCGCGACAGGTATCGTTCAGGTACGAGGAGTGCCAGAGATTCGGGACGAGGCCAGATGTTTAGCTCATATCCACGGGAGAGCCAGCAGTCGTCACAGGGTTGCTTTAGATGCGGCAGTCTACTCCACCTCGTTAGAGATTGTCCTGAGATACACCGGAGGGAGGCAGCAGCACCGCATGTTACCTTACCACCTTCACCACCTCAGAGGGCGTTGCCTGTTGTACCTATGGTTGCTCCGCGTCAGACTCATGCACAGAGAGATCGTGGGCGTGGAGGAGTTGCTCAGAGAGGACGGGATGACCGAGGCAGAGGACAGTCAGTCACAAGTGGAGGACAGGCGCGGGTTTTTGCTTTGACGCAACAGGACGCGCAGACGTCCAACACAGTGGTCTCAGGTATCCTTCCAGTATGTTCTGTTGATGCACACGTATTGTTCGATCCCGGATCCACGCACTCGTACGTATCCATACACTTTATGACGAGTTTGGATAGAGAGTCCGGTTTGCTTGATCAGCCGCTTGTTGTGACCACTCCTGTAGGAGAGTCGTTTGTTGCTAGGCACGTGTTCCGATCCTGTACCGTCAGTATTGGTGAGAGAGTTGCCTGTCAACTTGATCCTTCTTGAGATGTTGGACTTCGACGTTCTTTTGGGCATGGATTGGTTAGCCACGTGCTATGCTTCTTTGGACTGCCGTGAGAAGACAGTTAGATTTTGTTTTTCCAGCGAGTCGGTTTTTTTTGTGTTGGGGGACCGTGGTGCCGCCCCTCACAGTGTGATTTCTTCTTTTTGCACGGGACAGCTTTTGAGGAAGGGATGTCAGGGATTTCTCACCTATGTTTGCGATACTAGCGCTACAGAGGTTCTGTTGGATCAGCTTCCGGTTGTTAGCGAGTTTCCTGATGTGTTCCCTGACGAGCTTCCTGGGCTACCGCCCGAGCACGACATTTCTTTTTGTATTGATTTGGTTCCTGGCACGGGGCCTATTTCCATACCGCCTTATCGGATGGCCCCGGTGGAACTTCGAGAATTGAAGGGTCAGTTGCAAGATTTGCTGGATAAGGGACTTATTCGACCCAGTGTTTCTCCTTGGGGTGCTCCAGTCCTATTCGTCAAGAAGAAGGACGTCAGTTTGCGTCTGTGTATCGACTACCGCCAGTTGAACAGGGTTACATTACGGAACAGGTATCCTTTGCCACGCATCGACGATTTGTTCGACCAGCTTCAGGGGGCAGGATACTTTTCGAGGATCGATTTACGATCGGGCTATCATCAGCTGCGGGTTCGACAGGAGGACATTCCTAGGACAACTTTCCGCACGCGCTACGGCCATTATGAGTTTTTGGTGATGTCGTTCGGACTCACCAACGCTCCAGCAGCATTCGTGGACTTGATGAACCGTATTTTCCGGCCATATCTAGATCTGTTCATCATAGTATTCATTGACGATATCTTGGTGTATTCCCGGAGTAGAGAGGAGCACTAGCAGCACCTGCGGATTACACTGCAAACCTTGAGGGAGCACCAGCTTTACGCGAAATTCTCCAAGTGTGCATTCTGGCTGGACAGCGTAGACTTCTTGGGTCACGTGATTTCACGAGACGGTATATGTATAGACCCGAGGAAGATCGAGGCCGTTCGGAGTTGGCCCAGACCTACATCAGCTACGGAGATTCGCAGCTTTTTAGGGTTGGCCGGTTACTACAGGCTATTCGTACATGACTTCTCCTATATTGCTACACCTTTGACCGGGTTGACCCGGAAGGGAATTCCTTTCGATTAGACGGAGGAGTGTGAGCATAGTTTCAGCAGCTACGGACTCGACTGACTACGGCGCCGGTGTTATCACTGCCTTCAGGATCAGGCGGATTTGTGGTCTATTGTGATGCTTCTCGAGTGGGGCTATGGTGCGTATTGATGCAGCATGATAGGGTGATCGCGTATGCTTCGCGACAATTGAAGAAACATGAACAGAACTACCCCACTCACGATTTGGAGATGGCTGCAGTGGTCTTTGCACTTAAGATCTGGAGACATTACCTATATGGCGAGTCGTGTCAGATATTCACTGATCACAAGAGCTTAAAGTATATATTTCAGCAGCGAGACCTGAACCTTAGACAGCACCAATGGATGGAGTTAGTGAAGGACTACGATTGTAAGATCTTGTACCACCCGGGCAGAGCTAATGTAGTGGCGGATGCCTTGAGCAGGAGGCCCGGGGGTAGTCTATCTTGTTTGAGTGCAGTACGGGGGCAGTCGTCGGCAGATTGGCAGATCTTATGCGACAGCCGGGTACAGTTCGAGTTTACGCCGATCGGAGGACAGATTGCGCATGTTCGTGCACGCCCACAGTTGCTTGACCATTATACATGAGGCACAGCATAGTGATGACCGATGTTCAGAGATCATGGCGCAGATTGGACAGGGAAGATTTTTCGAGTTCGTGATCGATGATCAGGGAATACTGCGATTTGGGACTAGACTGTGCATACCAGATGTTGAGGAACTGCGGCGTGAGATTCTTGAGGAGGCACATCGATCAGTGTACAGTGTTCATCCAGGTTCCACCAAGATGTACCATGATATGAGAGATGTTTACTGGTGGGACGGAATGAAGAGGGACATCGCAGATTTCGTGTCGAGATGCCTGACTTGTCAGCAAGTCAAGGCCGAGCACCAGAGGCCCGCGGGAGAGCTACAGCCGTTACCCATTCCAGAGTGGAAATGAGAGCAGATTTCGATGGATTTCTTTGTGGGTTTGCCCAGGACTAGGCGTGGGTATGACTCCATTTGGGTGATTGTGGATCGTTTGACGAAAACGGCTCACTTTCTGCCGGTGAAGACGACTTTCGGATTTGCTCAGTACGCCCAGATTTACATCGACGAGATTGTACGACTGCATGGAGTCCCGATGTGTATCGTGTCCGACAGAGGCACCCAGTTTACCAGCCGACTATGGCAGAGACTTCAGGAGGCTTTGGGCACACGCTTGAGTTTCAGCACAGCTTTCATCCGCAGACCGACGACCAGTCAGAGCGGACGATTCAGACTCTCGAGTACAAGCTCCGAGAATGTGTTTTAGACTTTGGTGGTAGCTAGGATCATCATTTACCCTTGGTGGGGTTCTCCTACAACAATAGTTTCCATGATACTATTCAGATGACACCTTTCGAGGCTCTGTATGGGAGGACATGTAGATCGCCCGTCTGCTAGACAGAGCTCAGTGAGAGCAGTATTTCAGGGTCACAGATCGTACAGGAGACGACCGAGAAGATACAGCTGATTCGAGACAGGATGAGGACAGCTCATAGCAGGTAGAGATCGTATACTGACAGGCGCCGCCGCAGATTAGAGTTCGCAGTTGGAGATCACGTTTTTCTGAGGGTCTCTCCGATGAAGGGAGTGATGAGGTTTGGACGGAAAGGGAAGCTTAGCCCCATATTCATAAGTCCCTTCGAGATCCTCGAGCGTATGGGCACAGTAGCTTATCGTTTGGCTCTTCCACCCAACTTCCCAGATGTTCACCCCGTGTTCCACGTGTCGATGCTTCGCAGATACCTACATGACCCTTCGCACATGATTCAGCATCAGACCGTTCAGCTCGAGCGCGACCTTTCGTTCACCGAGCAGCCAGTCGTGATATTGGACCGGCAGGTGAAGAAACTTAGGTCAAAGGTCTTGCCATCAGTGAAGGTGCTTTGGCGCAGCCCGAATGGCGAAGAGATCACTTGGGAGGCCGAGGGAGAGATGCGGAAGAAGTTCTCTCATCTCTTTGAAGGTATGCGTGACTTTATATTTTCAAATTCGGGGACGAATTTCTTTTAAGGAGGGGAGATTGTAACACCTTAGGATGTGTTTAGTGGCTAATTATATTTATATAAAGGGTCGTTAATAAAAAAAGTTTACCAAATTGGGTTTCAAATATTTTTCCAAATTTAATAAATATTTTAGTAGAATTTTTTTTAGCTTGCACACATATGTGCATGTAAACTTGGGTTATTATGAGGCTAACCATGATTAGCAACCATGGTGGTTTTAAAACTTGGGAATTTAATCAATTGGGTTTTAATTAGGTTAATTGGTAGTTTTAATAAAAGGTTGCTTTATTATATATTTGAATTAATTTAAACTTGTTGACTTGGTGAGAGAGAGAGTAAGAAGTGGCATTATGGCAAAGGCCATGCTTGTATTAAATGAAGAGAGAGAGAGGGGAGGGTTGACCACTTGTGCCATCATTCTTTACCTCTCAATTTTCCTTCTCATTTTACTCTCATTCACTCACACACACACCCACACTTCTCCAGCAACAGCAGCAGCCTCATTAGCAACAGCAGCAGCCTCATTAGCAGCATCAGCAACAGCAGCACCATTGGCAGCAGCAGGCAGCAGCACGCAGCAGCAGCACCAGCAGCTTGGAGCAGCAGCAGCAGTAGCAGCTCCAGTAGCCACAGCAACTCCAGATCCCCTCCTTCTCCTTCCTCCTGCCTCCTAAGGTCGAGAGTGGGTATACTTCTTAACCCTACATCCTAGTTTGCTTAGTTGGTGTGTTATAACTTCGATTAGTGATTAATTATGCGTTTTAGTGCTAAATGTGGTGATTAGTGTGAACTTTGGTTAAGTGAGGTTAGTATTGGTTAGACTAAGTTAATTAAGTATTGTTAGGACCATGTTAACCTAGCTTATCCCCCAATTTCACTAAAATACCACCAGGTTTCTGTTTGATGCAAAATTTACCGTTTTTAAGCAAATTCTAGCTTCCTGTAATTTGCTATCGACCCAGTGAGTTCAGAATAAATCTGAGTTAACTGGAGTATAGTGTTTAGGTATTGATCCCATATGTAGAACACGACCCCCAGATCCCATCTTGTGGCCACCGAAAAGTTAGTTCTGGCCGCAATTTGCTGCCAGATGGGGGGGCATGGGGTTTGGGTTTTGCTCTGTAGGTGTCTGCTGCTATTCTAAGACTCATGGTATGTGCAATTTTATTTAATTCTTGCTGTAGAAAAATCTGGGGTCAATTACCCTATTTTCCGTATTTTTAAAACCTTCACGACACGCGTGATACGTATGTGGTTTGGAGTTTCTGCGTATCGCGACGCGTCGGAGTAGCTTCAGGCGTGAAATCATACGTTTTAGCGTATCGCACACGCACGCGCTTGGTTCGCGACGCGGATTACTAGTTTGACCTTAATATCGCGTTTTTGTAGATTTGAGCTTATGTGTGATATTCTGTGAAATTCTAGGTTCGCAGGCGAGTACGACGGACGCCGCGAAGAAGTGGAAACAAGTCGTCGGCTAAACTTAGCGCAAGACTACGGTGAGTAGATTTAACATCTACGGGGATATCGACCGTATGGCGTTATGCATCAGGGCTGATAGGACCTTGTAGCAGCATATTGACTGTTCATGGATACCATTTGTTGCATGCTGCATTCCCTGCTATATGTCTATAAACTTAGAATTGATAGAACACCGCACTATTACTAATGGTTCATGTTGTACGAGCACTAATCTGCATGTTACACACATACCGTTAGTAATTGCCATGACACTCTCACTGTAGAATTACCATGATCATTATACTGTAGCTCATCTCACATATGATTCGATATGATTTTCATAGAAATTGGGAGCCGCATGATGCCTTTTGAAAAACTGAAACTATTTTAAAAAGCAGTTTCTCCCTTTTACTTATAATATGACTTGATGCACATATCACATCGCATTGACTTACACATTGGTTTTGGATTTCATGTGATTTCTGGTTTTGAGGACCGTTGAGTTATTTAAGAAAAGACGCACTATTTGAAAACCCGGTTTCCTCTTGATATGATATTTTGATGCGTCCACCACGCGTTTTCTCTGTTCTGGGATGTGTGTTTGAAACCCGATTCAAGGAGTTGGACGATCCGTTTGCGGGTTCGTGGTGGACCCGGTATGGTTCCCCGGGGCTAGAAATGTTTTTCGTGGAGTAGACGATGAGCCTGGCAGGGTGGCGAGTACCTACCGGTAATTGGTTAGACCTGGCGGTTATCCAGAGGATACTGACCAGAGTCGATAGATGGTTGCGGGACGACCCGTACTGCCGGGGTTGAGGGCCGATACCGCAGACGGAGCCCGTGGGCTGATCCGGACTGACAGAGCCCGATATATGAGGATTTGCGTGTCGATACTGGACACGAGTATTTATGTTATTTGAGTGCCGATGTTGGGCACTCGTGATTCTCAGAGTTTTACAGGATTTGAGGGCCGAGGAGAGTGCCGGCGCCTGAGTTTTCTTGGGTTTTGGGTGCAGTATTGGGCACCGATTATTTTTCCACATTGATATTCCGTGTAGATGTTATTTATCCCATGCTCAGCATTGATTATTACGCATCTCATCCTGTAGTTATTTTACCTGACAGAGCACTTGCATGATTATTGCACATGCTGCTTATCGCATGAAGATATCATCTGTTGGCATATGATAGAGTAGCGCAGTACGTGCATGCTCGCGATTACCTTTATATGTTATCTCTATTCACGAGTTGGCAACTCACCCCTGTTGTGCCACAGTATTTGCAGGTTGCCCATCAGAGTAGTCGCGGCAGGCTGCCTTTTGCATCTTTTGGCTACAGATCCCATTACAGTTGGAGCGAGTGCTATTTTGCGGTTAGGTGGGTTGTGGTATCTGGTTACGTCTTTTATACACTCTTTTGTATCTAGTATCCTCCATCTACCTTATATGTACTTCACTTAGAGACAGTGTGAGGACGATGATGTATGTTATTTGTATTCTGGTGTCGAGCTCGTGGGAGCCGACTTTATATATGCAGTTTTATTATTCTGTGATGTTTTTACTCATTGCTCATTTCTTCGCTACGGCGTCGTATATTACTCTTGTGGTGATGGTTGCCGCCGTTTGGCGTGATTGCTCCCGCTTCGGGATGCTTTATTTTTCATTGTATATCATTTTCACTTATACCCTGTTTTATACCCGACTTCGGGGTTAGTTTTACAAAGGAAATGCTGCCAAAAGTTTTAGGATGATAACTTAACCTTAAGGAACTTCATTAAACTACTTAAGGTTTTCTAAATATTTTAATCAAATGTTTTCAACACTCACTACTTTTAATAGTTTTGATTTCTGGGTTCAGCTTACTTAGTCGCGTTACGCCTGTAGACGTTGCGTGGTTAAGTGCCGGTCAAGAGTCGAATTTCGGGTCGTGACAGATGCATTAAATGTGACATGGACATATATAGTGACTCATGGTCTCTCTTTTTTTGTAAAATGACACATTAGTGTTGGTTTTGTGTGTTGAATTGATAAGAGGAGAGAGAGGGGCAACCAAGGGTGAGGTTGGCTCTTGTGTTATTCAACTCTCACTCTCATTATCATACAACAACAAAAGAAAAGAGAGAGAGGAAACTTCTTCTTCCTCCTCTTTCTTCTCTAGCTCATAATCTCCATCAATGGCAACACCTTCAAGCTCCATCCATCTCATGGATGCAAGAGACAAAGTGATCACAAACATTCTCTACATCACCTTGGACACGTCGGCTAGCACACTTCGTGCCCGAGTTGCTTCGGATGAAGCGGGAGACCGTAAAAAGACTCGATGATGTGGTGCCCTTTTTGACGAGGAGATTGAGACCGGAGATACCGCGAGGAGCTTGGGATGGTGGCCAAAGACCGAAGGACACGGATCGATCGGTACAGCCATTCTATCCCTTCTCTAGATAGCTAGTTGTAGGTTAATGGTTCGATCCGGCCTCTACAACGTTTCGCCCGAAACTTGAGAAACTGTCTGTGGGGGACTCTAAAGACTCGTCAATACTTTGGCTGCGGATTTAACCACTAGCACGTCAGACGTACTAGCCGTACGTAACGGGCTACCAGGTATTAACCAAAAGGGAGGTCGATGAGCGAACTCATCCTGACACCCTACTGAGCCTGTCAGTGACAATATTCGTACAGTCCGGTCCGTTCGTCTATGAGCATCGCATGGCGGGCTTAGGGGGTTGGTAAAAGTCAGACCCCCAAAAGCGGTACAAGTCGTGTCGGAGTGTAGCCCAGAACACCCTGAGATACTACTGGAATACGTACCAGTAAATCTCCTGCCTTGGCCAAGGAGTTCGTGTAATGGCTCTCCTAGACACAGCGCGATCTCACCCCCAATACCGGGAGAGACGAAACCCCTG
Organism: Agapanthus africanus; assembly: GCA_030015575.1. NCBI lineage: Eukaryota > Viridiplantae > Streptophyta > Magnoliopsida > Asparagales > Amaryllidaceae > Agapanthus > Agapanthus africanus. The sequence goes on along the minus strand of CM057337.1, from coordinate 218,111,874 downwards.
CCGATCCGCTCACTGCCTCCATGTGGCTCGGGACTGTACCCAACTAAAACCTGTTTGCACGACTCCTTTGAGCCGTGGTAGGGTAGTAATCAAAACACAGTGGGAACTCACACGAGACAAATAATGATCTCAGGCCAATGAACTAATCTGTACACATGTCACCAGGGAACTGCTATCTGACGTCAGGTATTATACCAACTAGCATGTTCCCGGCGAGTCATGTCCGGTGTACTCATAACCCAATAAGCACTTGTATACATCTTAGGTAAACCAACTGACACCAATGGCTTGTGAGACCAGCCACCGCCCCTCGTCGAGGCCTCGACTGTATACACTAGTCTACTCCGGAGTATCGATGCCCTGTCTCGAAAACTCCCATGACTAGGGACCTTTTAAGGATGTGCTTATAAACCCCAGCTCCCACGTATATGATCGCCATCATACTGCTGGTAGTCAAGCAAGAATCCTAAGGGCTCTATCAACGTGTAATAGCGACCTGTGAGGTCACCTAAAGCAGTACACGATGATAAAGATAAACCAGATAGCATACTATCATCTTGAGTAAGACTGTCCTACCGGTATAGGTTCTTCCTCAATCATTGCAATCACGTGCCTGCGATCCAATAATTGACTTTGAGGGCACTATATCCAACATTTATATATATTCGGAACCTAGGCTTGACCTTACGAAACTTAGACTTGGTCGAGGGGGTATTAGACCCGAACTTTCGTCGCGTAGGTTGACCTTGGTTGATGGAGTAGGTGACTTAAGTAGAGTGACGTACTGTGTGTATGTTCCGCGGCATACTTACGATACGCTACTCCTCTTAAGAAGCCTTAGGATGTACATTTCTTTGTATAGTATTCTATTCGTTCATTGATCTATCCTCATCGATATCGGTTGGTGGTTTTGTTACCACGTTTGCATAGGTAGAGAGAGCCGCGGATAGAGTTACGGTCAGCATGAGCCCGTCTTGGACGAGGACTGACTGGGGCGTAATTCCGGTGACACATGATTGCTTAGATGTGTCGTTTTATTGTGTTATTCACGATATGAGCGTTTCGATATGTCATTTACTATGTTTTCTCGTGGACGCAAGCGTGCAAATCAGCACCAGAGGATCGGGTCACTGCTAGAGGCTGGCTAGAATGTAATGACCGTTAATGTATCGTCTATTCTTAAGGATTGAGGCACTGTTCCATGTGCAGACGAATGAGCCAGCTATTGCTGCGACTGACAAGATATCTCCCCAGATGTTTGAAGCTAATGCAGCACGAGTTGTACTTAGGGATATGATAGAAGATCGCTAGTCATCCAAGGATGAACGACTAAGACATATGGTTCATTTGCATACCCCGATGCGAGGTCATCAGATTGATTGATTTTAGTTAGATGAGACTTCACGCAGGCACGTGGTGAGTCGATAGAAACGATCGAATGTCAGAAACCCATTCTTCTAAGTTTAAGGTATTCGGAAAAACATGCAAGTAATTCTATGGACCCTCTAGAAGAATGAAATCTTAACTCGATATAATGATCATGGGAACGCTTTTGAACCTTAGGGTTTGCGGCAGTTCCGCGGTACCATTAATGAGGCTTGGGTTTGCCCTTCTACGGCTGGTCCATAAATACTGTGGAATATACTGGATATTATTAAACTGTACTCAAGTGTTGAGCTCTCGGGGAATTATGGTATTTTGACAAATCGATCGAAAAGTTCGAAGTCGTCCGGATATCTTATAATGGAACACAACACGAGGAGACTTGGACCAAGGATCGGTCGTATTACGCACACCCAGTAGGCCAGAGTCCGGCAACATTGACGAGATATGTTATGAGTGATCATGATAGTTGGCCAGAAATCTTTAGAGGACGTGCCAGGGCAAAACTGTTTCCGTCATAATTTCCATATTGGGCCGTTGAGCCGAGGAGCTATATAATTAGCAATTCGCAGTGAGCGACGAGAGCTTAAGGACACAAGGCGCCAGACCGTTAACAGGAGGCAAGTAGATACCTTGCTCTGCTAGCTTTGGATGCACCAACACCTTCTTGATTTTGAAGGAAGAACAATATCGACGATAGTGTTTACGATTTGCGATTTGGTGATTTGAATATCACGTGTCCGTTATTTTGGATTTCGGTATTTTGGGCGATTTATTTGCATGATTGAGATTTTGTGCACCATAGTTGTACTCGACTTCGATTTGATGTCGTTCAAGATGTTTGATTTTGATTTCATGCCTATGGTAAGTAGGTGTATTGACTTGTGCTTTCGGTGTAGTTTTCATGCACTTTTAGTATTTTGATTCGATTTTGTGCACGCTGATGCACGTAGTTGTGAGATTATATACCACGGTATATCTGATTTGGATTGATATATGTTGTATACTGTCGATTTCGATTGTGATATTTGATATTGTTTTCGTGCACCTTGTGCATTTGATTTGGATTCTTGCACATACTTGACGCGCTTGATGGGATTTTGGTGCACACCAGATGCACTAAATCGGGATTTTTCGTGCATATCAGATGCACCTGATATTGTTGTCAGGCACACTCGTTACCCTTGACCGGTGTTTTCGTGCATACCCGTTGCACTTAGTTTTGGTTTTTGTGCACATGTATGGCACATTCAGTGATTTCGATTTCTATGCGCACCAGATGCGCGTGGCATTCTTATATACATTTTGGGATTGATTTCTTTTGGAGCAATATGTTTTATGATATTTACTATTTGATATAGTGGCTGAGCAGGACTAGTCTGGGGACAGTACCTGGATATATTTTTGCATGCATTAATAGTTACCGAAGAGATTTCCAAAAAGGAGCTATAGTCTCAATATTTTTCCTGTGTGTCCGAGGCGGCACGAACATTTTATAAAGGAAACCCTTCTAAAATTATTTTTTTTTTAAAAAGGCAGGACGTATATGTTAAACAAAGAATACATATATATAGTTATTTTCTTACAATGAACGTCCGCTACTTGTGCCGTGATACGTGTATTGCACATTGACTTGAAAAAGATTTGGCATGCATTTCTTTCAGATGTTTTGGCGAATTTGCAACGATGCGTACATGTATAGTTTTGTTGTATATCATGTTGGTTTTCATATTGGACTTTGACATTGGTGTCTTCACCATAACTCCGATGATTGCGGGATACTTGACGGAGTTTTGATTTTGAGTTATAAACGCGTGTTCATGCGCATGCATTGCGCTACGATATGTTTTATGTATTATGATTTCGGAGCCCCGACGACTTGATCATTTTATTAAAATGTTTTAGTATTCAAGGAGTTTAAATTTAAATTCGGGGACCGAATTTATTTATGGGGGGAAGACTATAACATTTCAGGAAAATAAAATATTATTTTTGGAAATTTAAATAATTAAAATAATAAATATTATTAATATTTTAATGAATGGAGATTAGTTTTAATGTTATGGTATAATTAAATACTGATAAATTGGGAAATATTGGAAAATTAAATTGAATGGTGATTTTTAAAGGAATTTATGTGATTTAGGAAAATTATAATTTTTTATAATTAATTATATACAACTTTATCCTAAACTTGATTAATGTTCACTAATCACACATTGATGGTTTTTTGTGCATGTGACATACACCATGTCATATTACACATTTGTTACATTTGTCTACCATGGCTTTTCTTTTATTTCATGCATGGATTTGTTTTTATTGAGATGAAGAGATAAAAGAAAAAAAAAGAAAGAAAAGAAAAAAAGAAAAAAGGATTAAAATATGTGGTATAGGCGAGAAAGAGAAGAGAGAGAGAGAGGATCATGGCTCCCATTGTTCATCACTTGTGTTTCTTCATCATTTTTCCTTCCTTCTCCTCACTTGGCCGCCCTCCTCCCTCTACCACCTCAACCTCCTCACAACTCCATCAAAAATACATCAAAACACTTCATCCTCTTCATTAAAAATGTGCACAAGCTCACTATAAACATGGGGAACCAAGAAAGTTTGGATTTTGAGCACTTGGGGCAACTCAAGAAAATTCTTGAGCTGCCAAATGAGATAATTCTTTCACATTAAGTTTAGTAATTGAGTTCTTTTAGCCTCTAATCTATTTTAGATTTGATTAAGTATAGTTAAGTGATCTTGGAAAATTCCAAGTTGAGGTTAGGGTTGGATTTGAGTTGAGATGGTGCAATTGAGGTTTAGTGGTGACCCTAAACCCCCTTTAGTGTCTAAAACCCAGACCAAACCTGAAACAGAACCCAAGACTTGAAATATGAAACTTTTCGTATCGGCATTGTGAATAATTAGTGGGTGAGGGAATCTGGAGTGACCTGGAGACTCTACGAGAAAAACAAACAACACCACTAACCTAGATGGACCACTAGGAGGCCACCCTGAAAGTACGAGCACAAACAGAGATACCTTGGCCAAGCAGGCCGAATTTTGAGGTGGTGTGGCCGGCCAAACTTTGAGGAATCGTGTTGAAATTGGTTCTGTAGCTCATATACCCTATATACTTCACCCCAGTACTGTTTGTTTAACCTAATTTCACCTGAACTAAAATCTGGGACCATTTTCCTTAGTTGTTGTTTTGATTTGTAGCTTTTTCATGACGTGAACTTTTGATATTTGTGTTTTGAATCGGTCACTTGACGTTTGTACGTCGATATGGGATGTTTTTGGGCTATTTTGCATGAGTGGACCATACGTTTTACCTATGTGTGATTCGTGTGTCGTTTTGATTTATTATTAGACGTTTTGATGCGATATGATATACGTAATATGTAGGTACCCTCACGTGGACTTCATACGATGAAGAAGAGGATGGCGATATCGACTTCAGCAAGCAATGATCAAAGTGAGTATATATATATCTACGGAGGAAGTCGGGTGGATAGAATATAGCACCCCCGCAGTTTCATAGTGTAGCACGCGAATGCATTATGATATATATATATATATATACTTTTGTGTTTTATGAGATGTGTATACTTAGCAAGAAATGCTCAGGTGACTTTGGGTTAGTTTTAGCGTAATTGTAAGAAAATACTTTTAGTTTAGTTTCTTAGTCACGAAACCCTAGAGTAATGCATTGCACACATGCACACACACACGCATACATTTGATTTTCTTGTGCGTATATGAGGATATATGTGTGTGTGTGTGTGCACGCGCGCGCGCGCATGTGTGTATGTGTGTGTGTGTGTGTGTACGTATATACGTTGATGAGGATAGAATATGATACTTGGAGATGAGTCGATGTGATTGGGCATGATGCCATGAGATCGGTGAGGTGATTTGGGTCGTGTGATGAGACACAACATGATATTATAGCGGATCGTTGGGCAATGTGATTTCATACGCACGCGGATATATATGTTGATGGTATCGGAATGTGCTAGACTTTAGATCAGTACCCCTAATTCAGAATATGATGATAATGATACCAGATAAGTAATGTGTTATGTGATATTGACCCGTACCCCGATTTGGGAGGCCGTACGATGGCTTTTACCGTACGATGTATAAATATGATGATTGATCTGCACTCTCGACTCAAGAATGTCGTACTATATATTTTATCGTACATGACGCTATAGAGGCGGGATCACCGATTTCTAGATATATCGACTCGGACTTAGGTAGATTTTCTTATCCCTTTGGTTAGTCTCTTAGCTTATCCTGTAGTTTACTTAGTAGATGTTAGATCTGGGCTCGAGTCATACTTATTTTCAAAACTAACGAATCGTGAGTATTTTCAAAAGACAACCCGAGAGATATTACGGATTTTTCAAAGGATGTACCTTTTCTTAAAAACACCGTACCCCCGGCTTACTAAAAACCACGATTCGTGCTTTTCTAAATGCCAAAACTGTATGACTCGCATATATATAAATGTTCATTCTTATATGTGGCGTTTACTATTCATTTTCCGTATATTCTTGCTGTTCGTATCGCATTGCATGCTTAAATGTGTTTTCGTTAGTTATTATGAGCCCATGCTGTCAGGATATCAGCACCATTACCGATGATGTGTATGCTCCACGTACACTTGCTTGCCGGCTCACACATATCATCATCGGTAATTGCTATCGCGCGCACACATTAGATAATATTATTTCATTGACATAGCTTGCTAGCTGATAGTTCCAATATATTATTGCTTTTATATGCTAGTTTAATTATTGCATTCCTTGTTGATATCAGATGCATTCATATATTCATTCGGTCATGCAATATTATGGAGCTTAATGCCGGTAATTCACTGTCTTTTACTCTTGAGATTGGGATTTCGGATTTTCATGAGATTTCTGGATTTGGAGAAACCGCAAAAATTTTATAAACTTATTATCATTTTAAAGATGGAAAATTGCGGTTTTATCGTGATATGATGTGAGATATGTCCGCCATGAGTTTTCTCGGCTCTTGAGCAGTATCATACACCCGATTCGAGAAAGATGATGAACCGTCTGCGGGTGTATGGTGGACCCGGTGCGGTATCCCGGGGCAAGATGGTCGCAGATGATGGCGCTGACCCTGGCAGGGGAGCACTACCGACTGGTAATTTATGACGCGGCGGATATCCGGAGGATACCGACGTAGTCGTGAGATATGATGATTTGGGCCAGTTCGGATTGCCGGAGCCCGGGGCCAGTCCGGATTGCCGGAGCCCGAGATATTGAGACATTGAGATTTTATGATATGGGCTAGTCCGGATTGCCAGAGCCCGAGATATTGAGATATTGGGATATATATTTTGTGTCGATGCTTGACACGAATTCCTTGTTGATTTCATTGATGATACTTTGATTTTTATGCAGATATCTCACTGAGATAAGAAAACAGTTTTCTCATTTAGATGTATTCTATTTTCATGCATTCATATATCATATATATGATATGTTGTTACCTGAAGCACTGACACGAGCACTTGGTATTACAGTTATGTATAGATGTTTACCTTTGTAAGTCCACGGTAGCGCCCCGGCCATCTAACAGACGCCAAATGCGGAATAAAAACTTTTACAACTGGCGCTATCGCGTACTATAACCCGGATCTGCCATTAAAGCTAAACTAACAAACTACAAAGTGGGTAGAAATGTTATACCGAATGATCCGAGTCCTTCGGTCTTCAACCATCATCCTACGCTTTGTTGCGGCTGCTCCGATCTCCTGAATCTCCAGTCTTCTCGTCCAGGTGGCACCACGTCGACGGATCTTTAAACGGGCTCCCGCCTCTGAACCGAGGCAACTCGGTCGTCAAGTTTGCTAAAAGAGACGACCAAGATGAAGTAGAGAATGAGTAGAACACTTTGTCTCGTTACGTCCAAGGCTATGTGTCACGACCCGCAGGGTACGGAACGTGACTGGCACTTAAGTTTACGAAACGTCTAAAGACGTCCGTAAAGTAAGTAAGCCAAAGCCCAGAAAACAAAACCATTTAAGCAAAAGAGTGAAGAAAACCCAATCAATTGAAAGCGAGTTTATCAAATAAGTCATGTAAAACCCTTTTTAAAAGCAATACCAATTTTTCCGAAAATTTCGGCAGAGTCTCCTTTGTAAATACTGGCCCCCAAAAATGGGTACAACAAAATATATATGAATCCAACAAAATAGGGCATCCCCAAGCGGGAGCTAGCTCTTCGCCACAAGGCGGTCACAAATCCCACGCAATATAAAATGACAACAAGCAAAATAATCATAATGAAGCATAAAAAAAAAAACGCATGTCGACTCAAGTGAGCTCGACCCCAAAATACAGCATAAAAGTCCACAAACCTCACAGTCTCATCTCTAAGTCAATATACAATAATACTGGTAGAAACAGTAGATGGAGTACACTAGATACAAAGAATATACAAGGTGGTACAAAAATAATAACATAACCCACCTATGAGCAAATCTCGAGCCCAGGCAAAGGAGGCAAAAGAACAAGTGCGTCCGCCGCTACTGAACTGACGGAGCGGACCTGCAAAAGACTGTGGCACAACGGGGGTGAGTTGCCAACTCGTGAGTAATAAATAACACCTACAAAGGCTATCGTATGCATGCACACAAGCATCCTAGCATCTAAAATACAGGTATGAATGGGTGCACTAGCAGGTGTGTATACAACATCAGTGTACGAATATGTATGCAACATGAATATCTGAGGTCTCAATAGGTATATATAAGAAACATTTATCTCTTTTTGTTTTTGAAACTCTTTTAGAATGCCAGCATAATACTCAAAGAATCGACGAGAACCGGTGTCCAGCAACGACACCCAAAAGCTGTCTCAAATGTCATAACTGTATCTCTGGCCTCAGCCGTCCGGCTGACCCATCTCAAATATCAATATCTCATCATCTAGCGGCCACGGTCGGTATCCTCTGGATATCCGCCGTCCCAAACAGTCACCGGTAGGTAATCCGTCCCCTGCCAGGCTCAACGTCAACACCACATTCCTCTTGCCCCGGGGTACCTTACCGGGCCCACCATGTACCCATGCCGGTTCCTCCACTCCTCGACACGGATTTCCAAAACCATAGCAAACTCATGGTGGACGACACTTACATCACTAGAAAACCGCAATTTACATATTTTAAAATTATAATAAGTTTAGAAATTTTGCGGCTTTCCCCCGAAATCCAGAAATATCATAAAATCTAAAGAAATCCTCATAAGTGCATATATCAATGATAATGAATGCATATGGTATCAATAATCAAGTTGCGATGTGTGATTAATAGATTAGGCATGAACAATTAATATGATGAAGTACATGCACATGAATAGCAATCCTACGGTTTCATTTTAAGGAATTAAAGGCAATAGCACAAGTTTAAGTATCATTTAGTAAAAGGTTTAAATTTAAAGGTTATCTAGTGTGGTGGCATGGCAATTACCAGGGTGTGTGTGTAAGCATGAATAGTGCTCGTGCTGCATATAAAAACCCTGGCAATAGTGCAGGTGTCCTATAACATGGTTTCGTATATGTATGTCAATATAATGTATGGATGCAGCAAATAATCAAATAAGTATTTCACCCCTAATTACTAACATCACTAAGAATCTTGTAAGTTACTAAAACTATCGGACGGCTTGCGCCATCCAACGATAGTCCCCCGTAGATGTTACATCTACTCACCGGAATCCCTGGCTAGCTGTGTCCAATCACCGCTTTTCCCTTTCGCGCCGCGTCTGACGTCTCCGCGACCGAACCTGGAATTTACATCAATACCAACATAAGGTTACTTATCAAGAACGACGCAAAACCCCAACGAAACTACTAAAGTTCGCTAGCTAGGTACAACGTGCACAAAGTGCGCGTAACACACGCGAAAATCGCAAAAACTGCCAAAAAAACGCCGATTTGATCGCCCGGCAAAACTAAAACCCAACTACTCAAAACTCCGCACTCACGCATCCTAAACGTCATAGGAGATGCTAAAAACATCCCCAAGGTATCACAAATAATTCACCAAATAATTTTAATATAAACCTAGTAAGCACAAAACTAGCAATTTTGGTGCGAAAATCGAAAATTAGCGATACGGTTATCACAATCCAACCACACAACAAGCAATCTACAAACACTATAATTACAACACATTAGCAAAGATTCAAAACCTATTTTCCATAAACAACCATTACTTTGAATCATATAACCTAGCAATTCTTAATCCAAACTTTATATGAAAACCTTAAATTAACACTAATTTATAACTCAATTAGCAAGTTAACCTTCTAGATTAGGTTAGCAAAACAACTAGATAACAATTTAGATTTAATCAACTACATAATGGTTTCTAAACCTTAATTCAACTCATTAATCATGCTTCACAACCCATTTCCATACACTAACCCCTTTCTAGATTTTGGTAAATTAGCAAACTTAATGCAATTTCACACATGTTTAACATAGAATAGGTTAATAGGAAGCCGCATAAGCAAGGTAACCATATAAATTAGTTAATTAACAACTAGATTAACTACAAAACAATTTAATTAACTATCATGGCTTCAAAAACCCTAGTTTAATACAAACTACTCTTTTATAAACTAGATTAGAAATTAGTTAACTTTTAACACTAAAACCATATAATTAATGGAATTTAGCAAAAAGAAAGTAACTTGATGGAAATTATACCTCAAGATCTATGGATCAAGCATGTGATTTGCCTCTAAGGATGGCTTCCTAGCTCCAAGATTCAAGCAAGAATGGCTAAGGATAAATGATAGCATAAGGATTTTGTTTGGATTTTTCAATTAATTGTGGATTTTGATGTGTTTTCTTGAAGAAATTTGAAGAAAAATGAAAAGAAAAGAGATGAAGAGGGGGGAGTGCAGGTTTCGGCCAGAGGAGAGCATGGGGGAGGGTGTGGGTGTGTGGGAAAGGTCAAGAGTCAACTCTCCAATAAGTCAAAGCACCATACCTCATCAACTATATTTAAAATAAATTCATAAACAACCCCATTTTCAACACAAGAAAGAAACCCACATGAGGCCAGAAATTTCTGGACTTGAACAATGTGGGGCTGTCCTAGGGCTGAGGGAAGAGAGAGGGGGGGGGTTTACAAAAGAAATTTTATGCAAAAAGACCCCCTACAAGTCAAAAATTGCAAGTTTTAGCTAAAAATTCAATAAATTCGTTTCCTATCATAAAAATTTGTAAAAAATCAAAATAAAATACTAAAAATTTATGTTTCAACTAGATTTTAATTATCATAATTTTAAAGATTAAAATTAGCCCGGAAAAATTTGTATTTATCGCTAAATTAATGTATTTTCTTACCGGCTTAAAATAATATTAAAAAAATGAAAAATTAGGGAAAATTTTTAAACGACCAGAATTTCATAATTAACTCATTAGCTACTAAAAACAAGCAATTACCTATCCATTTTAAGTATAATTAGCCCTAAACTGCAAAATAACGAAAAAGACGGTTTTCGGAAAAATACCGAATTTTCACCGAATTTCAGGAAAACATCAAAACGACTTTTCAAGACGCTACAATCTTCCTCCCTTAAAGAAATTCGTTCCCCGAATTTAAAAATATAGCTACGCGTACCTTCAAAGAGATGGGGATATTTCTTCCTCATCTCGCCCTCGGTCTCCCAGGTAACCTCCTCGCGGCTCGGGCTACGCCAAAGGACCTTGACGGTTGGTATAATCTTCGACCTCAACTTCTTCACCTGCCGATCCAGGATGGCCACCGGATGCTCTGCAAAAGAAAGGTCGCGCTCTAGCTGGACTGTCGGGTGCTGAATCGCATGCGAAGGGTCGTGAAGGTACTTGCGGAGCATCGAAACATGGAAGACGGGGTGAACATCGGGAAAGCTGGGGGGAAGAGCCAAACGATATGCAACAGCGCCGACACGCTCGAGGATCTCGAAGGGACCTATGAATCTAGGGCTAAGCTTCCTCTTTCGCCCAAAACGCATCACGCCCTTCATCGGAGAGACCCTCAGAAAAACATGGTCGCCAACTGCGAACTCTAATCTGCGACGGCGCCTGTCTGCATAGGATTTCTTCCTGCTCTGAGCCGCTCTCATCCGATCTCGGATCAACTGTATCTTCGCTGTCGTCTCCTCAACAAGATGCGGCCCCAAAATGCTGCTCTCGCTGAGCTCTGTCCAACAAACGGGCGATCTGCATCTCCTCCCATACAATGCCTCGAAAGGTGCCATCTGAATAGTATCCTGGAAGCTGTTGTTATAGGAGAACTCCACTAGAGGTAAATGACGATCCCAGCTACCACCAAAGTCTAAAACGCACGCTCTGAGCATGTCCTCGAGAGTCTGAATGGTCCGCTCTGACTGTCCGTCGGTCTGCGGATGAAATGCTGTGCTGAAGCTCAAACGAGTGCCCAAAGCCTCCTGAAGTCTCTGCCAAAGTCGGCTGGTGAACTGAGTGCCTCGATCTGACACGATACAAGTCGGTACGCCATGTAGTCGCACGATCTCGTCAATATAGAGCTGAGCATACTGAGCGAAGCTGAAAGTCGTCTTCACTGGAAGGAAGTGAGCCGCTTTCGTCAATCTATCCACGATCACCCAGATGGAGTCGTACCTTCGACTGGTCCTGGGTAGACCCACAACGAAGTCCATCGAAATCTGTTCCCATTTCCACTCTGGAATGGGTAACGGCTGTAGCTCTCCTGTGGGCCTCTGGTGCTCGGCCTTGACTTGCTGACAAGTCAGGCATCTCGAAACGAACTCCGCAATGTCCCTCTTCATCCCGTCCCACCAGTAGGTCTCTCTCATATCATGGTACATCTTGGTGGAACCGGGGTGGACACTATACACTGATCGGTGTGCCTCCTCAAGAATGTCGCGCCGCAATCCATCAGCATCTGGTACGCACAGTCTAGATCCATATCGTAAAATCCTCTGATCGTCAACCACGAACTCGGGAAATCTGCCCTGTCCCATCTGTACCATGATCTCTGAGCAACGGTCGTCACTGCGCTGTGCCTCACATATACGGTCAAGCAACTGTGGGCGTGCACGAACATGCGCGAGCTGTCCCCCTATCTGAGTGAACTCGAACTCAACTCGGCTGTCGCATAACATCTGCCAATCTGCTGACGACTGCCTCTGCACTGCGCGCAAAAAGGATAGACTACCCCCGGGCCTCCTGCTCAACGCATCTGCCACTACATTCGCCTTGCCTGGGTGATATAAGATCTCGCAGTCGTAGTCTTTCACCAACTCCATCCAACGACGCTGTCTGAGATTCAGGTCTCGCTGCTGAAATATGTACTTTAAGCTCTTATGATCGGTGAAAATCTGACACAACTTGTCGTACAGGTAATGTCGCCAAATCTTCAGTGCAAAGACCACTGCAGCCATCTCCAAATCATGAGTGGGGTAGTTCTGTTCATGCTTCTTCAACTGCCGAGAAGCATAAGCGATCACCCAGCCATGCTGCATCAATACGCATCCTAATCCCACTCGCGAAGCATCACAGTAGACAACAAATCCGCCTGATCCCGAAGGCAAAGATAATACCGGCGCCGTAGTCAAACAAGTCCGTAGCTGCTGAAAACTGCGCTCGCACTCCTCTGTCCAGACGAAAGGAACTCCCTTCCGGGTCAAACCGGTCAACGGTGCAGCTATACGGGAGAAGTCCTGGACAAAACGCCTGTAGTAGCTAGCCAGGCCTAGAAAACTACGGATCTCGGTAACCGATGTAGGTCGGGGCCACTGCTGAACAGCCTCAATCTTCTTCGGGTCCACACAAATGCCGTCTCTCGTAACCACGTGACCCAAGAATCCGACGCTGTCCAGCCAGAATGCACACTTGGAAAACTTTGCAAACAGCTGGTGCTCCCTCAGAGTCTGTAACGTAATCCGCAAGTGCTGCTCGTGCTCCTCTCTGCTCCGGGAGTACACCAAGATATCGTCGATAAACACGATGATGAACAAGTCAAGATACGGCCTGAATGTACGGTTCATCAAATCCATGAATGCTGCTGGGGCGTTGGTGAGTCCGAACGATATCACCAAAAACTCGTAGTGGCCGTAGCGCGTGCGGAAAGCTGTCCTCGGTATATCCTCCTGTCGAACTCGCAGCTGATGGTATCCTGATCGCAAGTCGATCCTCGAAAAATACCCCGCACCCTGAAGCTGGTCGAACAAATCATCAATGCGCGGCAACGGATATCTGTTCCGAACGGTAACTTTGTTCAGCTGGCGGTAGTCGATACATAAGCGCAAACTTCCATCCTTCTTCTTGACAAACAGGACCGGAGCACCCCACGGAGAAACACTCGGTCGAATAAGCCCCTTATCTAACAAATCCTGCAACTGATCCTTCAGCTCTCGAAGCTCTGCCGGGGCCATCCGATAAGGCGGTATAGAAATAGGCCCCGAACCGGGAATCAAATCAATGCAGAACTCAACATCGCGCTCAGGCGGTAGCCCAGGTAGCTCATCAGGGAAAACATCAGGGAACTCACAAACTACCGGGACCCGGTCTAACGGAACCTCTGCAGCTCGAGTATCACAAATACACGCTAAGAATCCCTGACATCCCTTCCGCAAGAGCTGACCAGCGCGAAGAGACGAAATTAAGCTGGGAAGGGTGACACTGCGGTCTCCCCGAATAACAAGGACTGGCTCTCCCGGAAAGCTAAATCTGACTGCCTTCTCACGGCAGTCCACCGAAGCATAACAAGTGGCTAGCCAATCCATGCCCAGAAGCACATCAAAGTCCAACATATCGAGGAGTATCAAATCAACTGATGAATCCCTCTCCCCGATACGAACGGAACACAAACGAAATACAAACCGAGCGACAAACGACTCGCATACCGGAGTAACAACAACAAGCGGATGATCTAACGATGACGACTCACGGCCCAACATCGGTGCAAAGTGTGTAGAGACGTACGAATGTGTGGAACCTGGGTCGAATAATACCCGGGCGTCGAAAGAACAAACTGGCAAGGTACCTGTCACAACGGCATTGGATGCCTGCGCATCCTGCGGTGTCAAAGCAAAAACTCGGGCCTGTCCTCCACCGATAGCGGGCTGACCTCGACCTCGGCCTCTGCCTCCTCGTCCTCTCTGAACAGGACCGCCGCGTCCACGGCCTCTCGGTGCACCTAACTGGCGTGGAGCATCGCCTGGGGTAGGAAGTAGGGCTCTCTGAGGAGGGGGTGGTGATGGTGGTAGGGTCACATGCGGAACTGTCGCTGCTCCCTGTCGTCTCGCCGGACAGTCTCTGACAAGATGGTGCAGACTCCCGCACCCAAAACACCTTGGCGACGGCTGCTGCCCCTGGGGATAAGAACCATATAACTGTCCCCGCCCAAATCCTCTGCCAGGCCTATCTCTCGGAAAGAATCTGGCGCGCTGCCTCTGAGACGGTACATCGGTGCGAATCATCTTCGGCCCAGAAACGGCCGAAGTCCGTGATATGCGTGCCTCCATCCGCAATGCCGTATCCATAGCAGCTGAATAAGTGTCGTAGTGCTGGGCGCCAATGGCAAGATATAGCTGGGCATCGAGTCCCTGTACGAACCTCTTCACCATCTTCTCCTCGGTATCCACCAAATACTGAGCATATCGGGATAACTGTGTAAACTGGATGTCATACTCAGACACCGTCATCCCGGGTGTCTTGACTAAGGCCTCGAAGCTACGAGCTCTGGCGTCACGAACGCTCTCTGGAAGGAAACGGGCTAGAAAGACCGCTGTAAACTCGGCCCACGTCATAGGCGGTAGACCTGCAGCTCGACCTCTCAAGACTGACTCCCACCATGTCTGCGCGAGACCCTCTAGTCGGAAACTCGCAAGCTCTACCCATCGATCATCCGAACATCTCAGCGAACGGCAGATCCGGGCTAAACTGTCAAGGAACGTCTGTGGGTCCTCCGCTGCCTCGGTGCCGGTGAATACTGGAGGTCTCAGCCTCATGAAATCCTGTAGTGAAACCGGGATGGTCACGGTGGTAGTAGTAGGAGCAGGTATCATGGTCGTCTGTGATGTAGTAGGTACGTCATCCGGCCTCGGTGTATGACTGGCTGCAACTAGAGATCCTACCATCTGACGTAGCTCCTGCATGCCTCCCATCATCTGTCGCAACTCCTCCATACCGGTCTCGAGCCTATCCATATGGCCTGGGGAAGGTGGATCGGTCTGTCCCTGCGGCGTAGGCATACCACCCTGCTCAGTCCTAGTCTCGGACGAGCCAGCTCGAATCTCGTCTCTGGCGGCAGCCCTCTGTGCCCTCGTAGCCTTCGGCGGCATAGTGGCTGTTACAGGAAAACGGATAGTAAGAACAGGGCAATAGGATCATAGGATACACGGAATTGAAGAAGGAATTTTCAAGCAAGTATATCCTAAAGTCACTTAGGCGAAGTACCGTATCGTAAGTATGCCGCGGACATACGCACGCTACGTTACCCTGCTTAAGTCACTTACTCCATCTACCAAGGGTCATCCTACACTCAAAAAGGTAAAACCTATCGCTCTGATACCAACTTTGTCACGACCCGCAGGGTACAGAACGTGACTAGCACTTAAGTTTACGAAACGTCTAAAGACGTCCGTAAAGTAAGTAAGCCAAAGCCCAGAAAACAAAACCATTTAAGCAAAAGAGTGAAGAAAACCCAATCAATTGAAAGCGAGTTTATCAAATAAGTCATGTAAAACCCTTTTTAAAAGCAATACCAATTTTTCCAAAAATTTCGGCAGAGTCTCCTTTGTAAATACTGGCCCCCAAAAATGGGTACAACAAAATATATATGAATCCAACAAAATAGGGCATCCCCAAGCGGGAGCTAGCTCTTCGCCACAAGGCGGTCACAAATCCCACGCAATATAAAATGACAACAAGCAAAATAATCATAATGAAGCATAAAAAAAAAACCGCATGTCGACTCAAGTGAGCTCGACCCCAAAATACAGCATAAAAGTCCACAAACCTCACAGTCTCATCTCTAAGTCAATATACAATAATACTGGTAGAAACAGTAGATGGAGTACACTAGATACAAAGAATATACAAGGTGGTACAAAAATAATAACATAACCCACCTATGAGCAAATCTCGAGCCCAGGCAAAGGAGGCAAAAGAACAAGTGCGCCCGCCGCTACTGAACTGACGGAGCGGACCTGCAAAAGACTGTGGCACAACGGGGGTGAGTTGCCAACTCGTGAGTAATAAATAACACCTACAAAGGCTATCGTATGCATGCACACAAGCATCCTAGCATCTAAAATACAGGTATGAATGGGTGCACTAGCAGGTGTGTATACAACATCAGTGTACGAATATGTATGCAACATGAATATCTGAGGTCTCAATAGGTATATATAAGAAACATTTATCTCTTTTTGTTTTTGAAACTCTTTTAGAATGCCAGCATAATACTCAAAGAATCGACGAGAACCGGTGTCCAGCAACGACACCCAAAAGCTGTCTCAAATGTCATAACTGTATCTCTGGCCTCAGCCGTCCGGCTGACCCATCTCAAATATCAATATCTCATCATCTAGCGGCCACGGTCGGTATCCTCTGGATATCCGCCGTCCCAAACAGTCACCGGTAGGTAATCCGTCCCCTGCCAGGCTCAACGTCAACACCACATTCCTCTTGCCCCGGGGTACCTTACCGGGCCCACCATGTACCCGTGCCGGTTCCTCCACTCCTCGACACGGATTTCCAAAACCACAGCAAACTCATGGTGGACGACACTTACATCACTAGAAAACCGCAATTTACATATTTTAAAAATATAATAAGTTTAGAAATTTTGCGGCTTTCCCCCGAAATCCAGAAATATCATAAAATCTCAAGAAATCCTCATAAGTGCATATATCAATGATAATGAATGCATATGGTATCAATAATCAAGTTGCGATGTGTGATTAATAGATTAGGCATGAATAATTAATATGATGAAGTACATGCACATGAATAGCAATCCTACGGTTTCATTTTAAGGAATTAAAGGCAATAGCACAAGTTTAAGTATCATTTAGTAAAAGATTTAAATTTAAAGGTTATCTAGTGTGGTGGCATGGCAATTACCAGGGTGTGTGTGTAAGCATGAATAGTGCTCGTGCTGCATATAAAAACCCTGGCAATAGTGCAGGTGTCCTATAACATGGTTTCGTATATGTATGTCAATATAATGTATGGATGCAGCAAATAATCAAATAAGTATTTCACCCCTAATTACTAACATCACTAAGAATCTTGTAAGTTACTAAAACTATCGGGCGGCTTGCGCCATCCAACGATAGTCCCCCGTAGATGTTACATATACTCACCGGAATTCCTGGCTAGCTGTGTCCAATCACCGTTTTTCCCTTTCGCGCCGCGTCTGACGTCTCCGCGACCGAACCTGGAATTTACATCAATACCAACATAAGGTTACTTATCAAGAACGACGCAAAACCCCAACGAAACTACTAAAGTTCGCTAGCTAGGTACAACGTGCACAAAGTGCGCGGAACACACGCGAAAATCGCAAAAACTGCCAAAAAAACGCCGATTTGATCGCCCGGCAAAACTAAAACCCGACTACTCAAAACTCCGCACTCACGCATCCTAAACATCATAGGAGATGCTAAAAACATCCCCAAGGTATAACAAATAATTCACCAAATAATTTTAATATAAACCTAGTAAGCACAAAACTAGCAATTTTGGTGCGAAAATCGAAAATTAGCGATACGGTTATCACAATCCAACCACACAACAAGCAATCTACAAACACTATAATTACAACACATTAGCAAAGATTCAAAACCTATTTTCCATAAACAACCATTACTTTGAATCATATAACCTAGCAATTCTTAATCCAAACTTTATATGAAAACCTTAAATTAACACTAATTTATAACTCAATTAGCAAGTTAACCTTCTAGATTAGGTTAGCAAAACAACTAGATAACAATTTAGATTTAATCAACTACATAATGGTTTCTAAACCTTAATTCAACTCATTAATCATGCTTCACAACCCATTTCCATACACTAACCCCTTTGTAGATTTTGGTAAATTAGCAAACTTAATGCAATTTCACACATGTTTAACATAGAATAGGTTAATAAGAAGCCGCATAAGCAAGGTAACCATATAAATTAGTTAATTAACAACTAGATTAACTACAAAACAATTTAATTAACTATCATGGCTTCAAAAACCCTAGTTTAATACAAACTACTCTTTTATAAACTAGATTAGAAATTAGTTAACTTTTAACACTAAAACCATGTAATTAAAGGAATTTAGCAAAAAGAAAGTAACTTGATGGAAATTATACCTCAAGATCTATAGATCAAGCATGTGATTTGCCTCTAAGGATGGCTTCCTAGCTCCAAGATTCAAGCAAGAATGGCTAAGGATAAATGATAGCATAAGGATTTTGTTTGGATTTTTGAATTAATTGTGGATTTTGATGTGTTTTCTTGAAGAAATTTGAAGAAAAATGAAAAGAAAAGAGATGAAGAGGGGGGACTGCAGGTTTCGGCCAGAGGAGAGCATGGGGGAGGGTGTGGGTGTGTTGGAAAGGTCAAGAGTCAACTCTCCAATAAGTCAAAGCACCATACCTCATCAACTATATTTAAAATAAATTCATAAACAACCCCATTTTCAACACAAGAAAGAAACCCACATGAGGCCAGAAATTTCTGGACTTGAACAATGTGGGGCTGTCCTAGGGCTGAGGGAAGAGAGAGGGGGGTTTTACAAAAGAAATTTTATGCAAAAAGACCCCCAACAAGTCAAAAATTGCAAGTTTTAGCTAAAAATTCAATAAATTCGTTTCCTATCATAAAAATTTGTAAAAAATCAAAATAAAATACTAAAAATTTATGTTTCAACTAGATTTTAATTATTATAATTTTAAAGATTAAAATTAGCCCGGAAAAATTTGTATTTATCGCTAAATTAATGTATTTTCTTACCGGCTTAAAATAATATTAAAAAAATGAAAAATTAGGGAAAATTTTTAAACGACCAGAATTTCATAATTAACTCATTAGCTACTAAAAACAAGCAATTACCTATCCATTTTAAGTATAATTAGCCCTAAACTGCAAAATAACAAGAAAGACGGTTTTCGGAAAAATACCGAATTTTCACCGAATTTCAGGAAAACATCAAAACGACTTTTCAAGACGCTACACTATGGACGAACGATTAATGAAGTTGCCTTTTGGATCGGGTGGAAATGTGAAATAAGTATCTATCAAATTTCTATACACTAAAACTATCATCTTTTTCCTCTCAAGCAACCATGATCCCTCACATAAGAATGGCCGGCCATATATAGGAGAAGGGGGAGGTGACCATTAGCACAAAACTTATCATAACTCATTTAAAGAAACATGACTCACTAATGACACCTAGTATGAACACATTAAAAGCAAAGGATGAATCATTAACCTAGTCACCCTTGCATTAAAAGAATCATTAAATGCACTAATGAGTCACTAAACCTAGTCACCATCCTAGAAGCTTCCACACTCATCCAAAGAAAAGATAAATCCGTATTTAACCGAATGATAAATACGGCCGATAGAACACTGGAAACTGGCAACTTCCAAAAGCGATCCCGAAACGGATTTCAGGATAACCCCGTATCAGTATAAACATACCTGCATTTGTATTACGACCGAATACAAATGCATCTGAGATAAAGATATTATATCTACACAGTATAATACTCGGATCCGGCTTAAACCAAAGCCAACCAGTATTATCTGCCCAAAAAATGACACGTGCGTAAACGCACGTGCATTTTCCGAACCTTACCATAAAACCATACGGCCTCTACAACGTTTCGCCTGAACTTGGGAAACGGTCTGTGGGGGACTCTAATGACACATCAACACACTGGCACTGGGTAAAACCACTAGCACGTCAGAGGTACAAGCTGTACGTAACGTTTGCCTATGTATTGATTGGAAGGGAAGCTGACGAGCGAACTCATCCATAAACCTTACTGAGCCTGACAGTGACAATGTATATACAGTCCGGTCCGTTCGTCTAAAGAGTATCGCATATCGAGTCTAGGGGG
This sequence comes from Agapanthus africanus, assembly GCA_030015575.1. Taxonomy (NCBI): domain Eukaryota; kingdom Viridiplantae; phylum Streptophyta; class Magnoliopsida; order Asparagales; family Amaryllidaceae; genus Agapanthus; species Agapanthus africanus. The sequence goes on along the minus strand of CM057337.1, from coordinate 218,091,353 downwards.
TGGATAAAGTCAGACCCCTAATAACGCGATAATTCGTGTCGGTATGAAGCCCATCACCACCTGAGAAACTACTGATCCAAATCAGTAATTCTCCACTATCTCGGCCGAGGATTTCTAGTGATGGCCACCCGTACACTGTGCGACATCAACCCCCAATACCGGGAGAGACGAATCCCCGACGATCCACTCACTGCCTCCATGTGGCTCGGGACTGTACGCAAAAAATACCTGTTTGCACGACTCCTTTGAGCCGTGGTAGGGTAGAAATCAAAGCACAGTGGGAACTCACACGAGACAAATGACGATCTCAGGTCGACAAAATAACCTGTACATATGTCACCAGGGAACTGCTATCTGACGATATGTATAATACCAACTAGCATATTCCCGGCGAGTCCTGTCCGGTGTACTCATAACCCGATGAGCACCTGTATACATCTTAGGTGATCCAACTGACACCAGTGGCTTGTGAGACCGGCCACCGCCCCTCGTCGGGGTCTCGACTGTATACACTAGTCTACTCTGGAGTATCGATGCCCTGTCTCGAAACTCCCACGACTAGGGACACTTTAAGGATGTGCTTACAGACCCCAGCTCCCACGTATATGATCGCCATCATACTGCTGGCAGTCAAGCAAGAATCCTATGGGCTCTATCATCATGCAATAGTGAACTAAAGCATGTATACGATGATAAAGACAAACCAGATAGCATACTATCATCTCGAGCAAGACTGTCATATCGGTATAGGTCCTCCCTCAATCATTGCAATCACATGCCTGCGATCTAATAATTGACTTTGAGGGAACTATATCCAACAATCTCCCACTTGCACTTAAGGCTATTATTGCGATGTCGCATACTCACAGCCTGTGTGATACCGAACATCCAACTTCTCTACTAATCAGTTTCACAAAACCCGTTTTTAAAACTATTGTGTTCGAGAAATAGCCTCAGTGAGTGGATCCGCCCTGATGTTTCTTTCTATGTCTCTCTTAATCTCAAGTTCGCGGAGAAAGCCATCTCCCGAATCGAGTAATACTTGTCTTAGAATATGTCTGAATATCTGATGTGACCTAATTCATAAAAGAACTCCAAATCCAAACTTCTTAGACTGTATCGATAACTGATCCTAATCAGTATCCAGCACCATGCCTCCCACAGTATCCTCTTGGACCACCTGTCCATAATACAGTTCCTCGTCAGAGGGAAAAATATAACTCTGACAATCACTCTGTCATCCATGTCACCTCTGAAGCCTGGAATGATAACCGTCTCCCGAAGGAGGCTGCCGTCATCAAATCCATAGAACATGCACTTATGTTCTAAAACTGCTTCCTTACGTTTCTTCAGGATTGGATTAATATAAACTTATCGCATCTAGTGCAAAAACAACATGTACTTGACATCTCATGATTGACTAAATTGCCTAAGCAAGTGATCTGCCAATCATGCACATCCCTCTCTCCTTTAGTCTGTAAGACACCTTTAGAGAGGGTGACTCCATCACCTACAGGTACACCACCATGCCAGGAGTCATCTATTCTAAAAACCATTAGAATACTATCAAAGTACCCACATTGGGAAACTACCCAAATCTAGATCTAATACCATAGATCTAGTAACCAGAATGTCTGATATTATATCCATATCCTTTGTAGAGAAACAACTGTGTGACGACCAAAGTACAACCGATCGTAGTATAGGAATTTTATTTCCTACTCTGTGTATGTCATCCAAATCCCAGGACATTACACCCTACTACCTTCTTAACAGATCCATCCCCTATTCTGATGAAGTCAAACCCATGACTTTCACATCAAAAATAGATGATCTTGCTCTGCTATATCTACTCAAGTCTATAAATAGATATAAGCTACTTGCCCACTATGCTTCCGCTGCTCCCACTGACTACGACAACCCTCTGGCAGAATAATATATACGTGTACTTCTAAAACTAGTTTAGAACAACGCTATACATATCCTCCTGCCGGGTCTCATAGTCTGGAACAACAGTAGTGTCAAGTCTGGGTAAACAAGAACCTCCCTGTCACCGTCTTTGAGGCTACCGGAGTACCTCTCGGGTGTCTGAGGTTACCCACCATGTCTGCAGAGTGGCTATTGGAATGTCAAACCTGATTGAATATATAGGTCCTATTAAATATTCCGTAATCGTTTGCGGTTCTGGAATCACTTCCAGTTCTACCATACTCCTACTACTGTTTTCTGAAAAAATCCATTTTACTAAAACTGTGGCGAGTCTAGAAGAATATCACTATTGATCTTCCAGATGGTAGAAAATCAACCCTCATCAAAGCCAGGGTCAACCCATAAACTACCATTACAGAAACGTGCCTTAAATTATCCAGTGTCTGGTTTTAAGCATAAGCTGGACAACTCACCGTACCTTAACATCGTTAAGATCTGAAGCATTCTATATCCAATATAGAAACTTTGGCACTTACTTAATTGGAACCAGATTCAAATCATGTAGCTGTCTCCAGTGCATATCAACTTAATGGAGAGAGGCTAATCAGCATTACTCAACTTAGGAATCCATCCAATTATGAGTAACCTGAAAAAGAAACAAGTTTCTCAAAACCATTACTATCATCTGAATACTAATCACAAGAATCTACATCTTCAATCTCTTTGAAGAATCCCGATACTTGTGATACCTGGTTCTCTACTTTATTCTTATACCCACAACTTCTCAAAACTTAGACATTGTACTTCTACGAAACACTTGTCTAAAAACTCGAGAAGTCATAAGTAAACAGAACATAGTACGAGGACGAACCCCTTTGTCCTGATTGACACTGGACAACATACAATACTCTGTATAAGTCCGCTGAGTTGAATAACTCAAAACCCGTGCGTCGTAGGGTGAAAACTGTACCCAGGCGATTTCCTCAAATATCACCAATTGCAACGAATTCCGATATAATGAGGATGATCACCAAATTTCTAATAACTTACTCCCACTCATCATCTGTAAAACCATACAGATGTGAGAATCATACCTGGTAAATACATACCGTGGAGTAAGTATCTAATCGGGAAATCAGTTTTCCTTTAACAATGCACAGTAAAACTAAAACATGAAAATGTTTCGTAGGGGTATCCTGGTATTCCTAGTAATGCCTCTTCCATAATCCAATTCATGACTTTAACCGTATATCTCTTTGCCATCTTTCCAAATTCCTTTATTTGTCTTTATTCATTACCTTCTGTACACCCCTTTAGGCTAAGTGGTTTTCTTCCATCCCTACCGTTCGGCACCAGCCTATGGTTTGGAAGAAGACTATCCAGTAAGCATAATAGATGTACTCTCCTAATCCTAGGAGCACTCACAACTTGAGAGAAGGTGATGATAAAAGACTACTGAATAATACCTTATACTATTTCTCCCGAACTGGGGAAAAAGCAAAGGTGAAATAGGAGTGGCGATGAAGTACGCGGTTTGGTCGTGAATGATAACAATCGCAATTTACTTTGCCCTCTTTCTAATCCCTTTATTTTGTCTTTAGTTATTTCCTTCTGTACACCCTACTTAGGCTAATTGGTTTTCTTCATTCCCTACCTTTCGGCACCAGCCTATGGTTTGGAATAAGACTATCCAATAAGTGCAATAGGTGTACTCTCCTAAACTAAGGAGCCCTCGCAACTTGAGAGAAGGTTATAATAAAAGCCAACTGAATAAACCAATTCTATTTCTCCTGAACCTGGATCCATCCTCGAAAAAGTCCCTCCGAGTTCGTATATAACCATACAATGAATCTATCCAGTGGAAGTGGATGTCCGTAGTAATACAGGGTGTTCTGAGAAATTCAAAGGGTAAAAGAAGGAGCGGCAATGACTTATGCAACTTTAGACAATCCGAAAGCCAGTATTTTAAGAAAGTTCGGTCAACTTGGTCACTGAGTCATAGTCTAGGGTCGGTCAAAGGTCGCTGCCAAAGAAAGAGAGAGAAAAGAAACACTCTGCGTGCACTCTAACCTAGATCAGAATGGTTATCACTTTATCTAATCGGGAAACCTCAACTGTTATCTCAAATTCTCTTCCAAACCTGAAAGAAGAATTAGTCGGGATCACCCGAAGAGTAAACCAACTCATCAGTAAGAATCGGGATCCAACTATCCTCGCATGATAACTCAATAGAAGCCACTCAAGTTATCACACTACAGAAGGTATGCGCATACTTGGCAAGTTTCATTATGTTTGAAACTCCCGATGTGATTTTCACCTCATGCTCTTATGACCTTGACTTTGGACAACAAATCATAAGTCACATGTCAAGTTCTACCCGTCATTATCCATGTTAATTTGAACCCACCCGCACATGCCCTTGACTTTGGCCAACAAGGTAGAACGACTGTCCCAAACCAACGCATCTATCTATGCTACAGATGAATATTCAGCAGCTACCAAGCACTATGCCTTGACTTTGGCCAACAAACATAGCTTGAATACTACTGACTATCCATAAGAAATGACGGAGGGCTATGGCTGGTTTTGGCGAAAAACCTTTAACATAATGAACTTGATCTCGTTGAAGGAACGTGATAGCTTTTTATAAAATATAGTAGCGAAAACTTTTGCTAAAGAGGTCACTCCCGGTGAAGGGATCTCGGCTCTTTCCTCGTGGAATGAGGTGCAGGATATTCCGACTGAATACCGCGATGCAAAGCAACTTGTAATCGACTATAGTAAAGTTATTACCCTGACGCAAACTTCTGCCCAAGGGGTCACTCCCGGTGAAGGGATCTCGGCCCTTGCCTCGTCGAATGAGGTGCGGGATATTCTAAACTGAATATCACTATGCAAAACAAAAGGAAACGTCTTTGTAATAACACTTTTAAAATTTGTTCCAACAACATCAAATAAAGGTTTGTTTTACTTGCATTGATAAGAATCAACGCAGTCCCATCAATCAATCACACCAGAAAAGAACGAAAAATAAAATGTACGTATATGCCATCCGCATTCGTCACTGGGTCCCGTCATCACTCGTTAGGTTACTTAACTAACGACAGAGCGGGGGCTGGACTAGCGCGGGTGTAAAACATATACAATATCTAATAGTATATATACCAATATACAATAATCGCTCTAGGCGTGATAATATGCAACATTACAGAAAAGTAATAAGCATCACAAAACAATACAGATAATCTGAGATCCCCGGGTTTCACAGAGCCACTACTGAAACCCGACGTTCCCCTGGTCGTGTGGTTAGCATGTGCAATGAAACCTAGACCCCTACGGATGCAGCAAGTTACCCGCCATAACCTAAAGTGAAGTAGTCCCCACAGCATAGTGAATGGAACACCCGGCACTTCACGGAATCCGGTAAATTGAGCACCCCTCCTTGGGCCAACCTGTACCCCCTACGAGTGCGGCGAATAGTCTGCCAATTCTAGAGTGAGGTCCCTTTGCCTCTCAATGCCATGAGATACGGACCCATTGCCCTCCAGAACCCGGCTATCCGTGCACTCCGTCACGGGGTAAACCTAGTACAGAAATAAAAATATATACAACGGGTACATCGACCTCAGCTCGGTCGTGCCCCAAAAAGAATATTATACAAACAGGCAGTGATGGCAGTCCACATGTTGGACGCTCGCCCCGCAATATCAAATGTACAAATAAATCCAAACTGCACTACCATTGCACACTGCTATCCACCACGACATATCCGCAACATCACAGCACAACACAGAACATCAACGCGAATGTCACGTTCGCAAACCCGTCTAAAAGAACTATAGCAATCAGACGCGGTTTACCGATCAAATGACATTCCCGGTCGGAGATATAATGTAAATACTACATACTAACAAGTTTAAAATTTCGATCGACTAAATTTCCCGAAGTAGGCCCCACGTACATCTGCTGTACAGTAACAAAATCTGGGCCCAAAAGAAATATTCCAAAAGCCACAATTTACCAAGCAAAGCCAACTGGAGAATTTTGATGCACCGTTCCCACAGTACTGCCGCGGTTCCGCGGTCAAACCCTAGGTTTGACCGCGGATCCGCGGCGGTCACGTGGGATCACGTGCTCAAAATTTCCCAGTTTGCTTAAAAAACCCTGCACGCTTTTCTGTGATATGCAAAATTATTTTTAGGCCCTTTAAAAAATCGACAGAAACTTGTGTGCTGAAAATTGTGATTTCGGAAATTCCGTTCGATCGATCTTTTAAACGCGTTAGCACAAGTTAGTAAAGCTTAATAGTGAGGCTCTGATACCACTGTAAGTCCACGGTAGCGCCCCGGCCGTCTAACAGACGCCAAATGCGGAACAAAACTTTTACAACTGGCGCTATCGCGTACTATAACCCGGATCTGCCATTAAAGCTAAACTAACAAACTACAAAGTGGGTAGAAATTTTATACCGAATGATCCGAGTCCTTCGGTCTTCAACCATCATCCCACGCTTTGTTGCGGCTGCTTCGATCTCCTGAATCTCCAGTCTTCTCATCCAGGTGGCACCACGTCGACGGATCTTTAAACGAGCTCCCGCCTCTGAACCGTGGCAACTCGGTCGTCAAGTTTGCTAAAAGAGACGACCAAGATGAAGTAGAGAATGAGTAGAACACTTTGTCTCGTTATGTCCAAGGCTATGGACGAACGGTTAATGAAATTGCCTTTTGGATCGGGTGGAAATGTGAAATGAGTATCTATCAAATTTCCATACACTAAAACTATCATCTTTTTCCTCTCAAGCAACCATGATCCCTCACATAAGAATTTCCCGCCATATATAGGAAAGGGGGGTGAGTGTAGGAGAGGGGGAGGTGACCATTAGCACAAAACTTATCATAACTCATTTAAAGAAACATGACTCACTAATGACACCTAGTATGAACACATTAAAAGCAATGGATGAATCATTAACCTAGTCACCCTTGCATTAAAAGAATCATTAAATGCACTAATGAGTCACTAAACCTAGTCACCATCCTAGAAGCTTCCACACTCATCCAAAGAAAAGATAAATCCGTATTTAACCGAATGTTAAATACGGCCGATAGAAAACTGGAAACTGGCAACTTCCAAAAGCGATCCCGAAACGGATTTCAGGATAACCCCGTATCAGTATAAACATACCTGCATTTGTATTACGACTGAATACAAATGCATCTGAGACAAAGATATTATATCTACACAGTATAATACTCGGATCCGGCTTAAACCAAAGCCGACCAGTATTATCTGCCCGAAAAATGACACGTGCGTAAACGCACGTGCATTTTCCGAACCTTGCCATAAAACCATACGGCCTCTACAACGTTTCGTCCGAACTTGGGAAACGGTCTGTGGGGGACTCTAATGATTCATCAATACACTGGCACTGGGTAAAACCACTAGCACGTCAGAGGTACAAGCTGTACGTAATGTTTGCCTATGTATTGATTGGAAGGGAAGCTGACAAGCGAACTCATCCATAAACCCTACTGAGCCTGACAGTGACAATGTATATACAGTCCAGTCCGTTCGTTTAAAGAGTATCGCATATCGAGCCTAGGGGGGTGGATAAAGTCAGACCCCTAATAACGCGATAATTCTTGTCGGTATGAAGCCCATCACCACCTGAGAAACTACTGATCCAAATCAGTAATTCTCCACTATCTCGGCAGAGGATTTCTAGTGATGGCCACCCATGCACTGTACGACATTAACCCCCAATACCGGGAGAGACGAATCCCCGACGATCCGCTCACTGCCTCCATGTGGCTCGGGACTGTACCCAAAAAATACCTGTTTGCACGACTCCTTTGAGCCGTGGTAAGGTAGAAATCAAAGCACAGTGGGAACTCACACGAGACAAATGACGATCTCAGGTCGACAAACTAACCTGTACACATGTCACCAGGGAACTGCTATCTGACGATATGTATAATACCAACTAGCATGTTCCCGGCGAGTCCTGTCCGGTGTACTCATAACCCAATGAGCACCTGTATACATATTAGGTGATCCAACTGACACCAGTGGCTTGTGAGACAGGCCACCGCCCCTCATCAGGGTCTCGACTGTATACACTAGTCTACTCTGGAGTATCGATGTCCTGTCTCGAAACTCCCACGACTAAGGACACTTTAAGGATGTGCTTACAGACCCCAGCTCCCACGTATATGATCGCCATCATACTGCTGGTAGTCAAGCAAGAATCCTATGGGCTCTATCATTATGCAATAGTGAACTAAAGTATGTATATGATGATAAAGACAAACCAGATAGTATACTATCATCTCGAGCAAGACTGTCATATCGGTATAGGTACTCTCTCAATCATTGCAATCACATGACTGCAATCTAATAATTGACTTTGAGGGCACTATATCCAACAACCCTTACCATTATTATATGCTTCAGGCTATATTATTTTGTGGATATTACTATGGTATGATATAGGATAGAGTCATACATGCGATTTCTTCTCGGTAATGTTTTCTACTCACGAGTTGGCAACTCACCCCCATTATGCCACAGTTTCTTGCAGGTTTTGCCGTACAGGTTTCCTTGGCGGTTTTGCTGGCACATTGCTCCTTTCCGGGTGATTGATTTGGTAGGTTGGTTCACTCTCATCGTGACCACCATTGTACTTTATTTATATTCAGTTGTATCTAGTAACTCCATCAAGCAGACATGTATTAATATTTAGACTTAGAAGACCAGTGTGTATATTCTTTCGACTTTAGAGTCGCGCGCTTGTATTATTATGGTTTTTCTCTGATTTTCTTGAGAATATTGCTTTTCTTGATGAGTTTTGATCCTCATTCTTCGGCATTGTATATTATATTGTATTGCGTGGTTGTGTCCGCCAATTGGTGAAGAGCTAGCTCCCGCTTGGAGATTCCTTTATTTATTATCTTTATTATGCATGTTGTACCCGTTTGGGGCCAGTATTTACAAAGGAAACTCTGCCGAAATTTTTGGAAAAGGCTTGATCTTTTAAAATGCTACGAATTTCTCAGTGATTTATATTAAACTTTTAAATAAGTTTTCCTTCATTTCTTCTTTAAAATGGTTTAGATTTCTTGGCTTTTGTCTTACTTGAATTAAGTGGGGTCCTATATACTTCACATGATTCAGGTGCTAGTCACGTGCCATTTTGGGTCGTGACAATCGTAGTGCTAGTAAACATTTTCATGAAAGATATACGTAAGGCAAGTATTTTAACAAAACCTGTCCTGTGCGGATTCAAATAAATTAAAATATCTGTCTTAAATAAATACCTATGATGGAAAGCCTTCAGATCTACACTTGTATACAACTATTGTAAAATTAATTGAGAAAACATTTAATTTATAAAACAATTTTAATTACTATTATATTGTCCTCATTTTGATTTGTAATTAAACAAATGATAATCCACATAATAACCCATAACTATTTATAGAGTTTTGAAACTTATTTCATACACACAATTTATCATATAAAATATCATAAGAAACTAATCACAATATTAGTTCTAATCTTTTCCATAAAAAAGAACCACATATAAATCAAATTTATATAATATAAAGTGACTAACATATAATTTCATAAAATTACATGGGCTTACAGATAATTATTCAAGAATATATTCACTTAATAAAGGTCCTTAAACAATTTAATAATTATCCATGGGTCTCTGAATATTTAATCCTATTAAATAAAGGTTTGGAAACACGTTTTTAAATTTCCCGTGACCTTAAGATAATTTACCAGATCCCTTTTAGAAGTGCTGTAAGCAGTTTCGCGAATCTTAATATTCTCCTTAGACTTAGTGTAACATTTCAAAAAATAAAATAAAATATAATTTTTGGGAATTTTTATAATTTAATATTATTTTATTGAATATTTTAATATTTCAATATAATTAAATACCGATAAATGGGTAAAATTTTGGAAAAAATTTGGAAAATTCTAAAATAGGATATTTTATGGAATTATGCCATTTTTAAGTTTTTATGATTAATTATATGTTAAATTAGTGCTAATCGCGATTAAAAATCGCTAATCGAATTTTTGGCATTTTGTGCAAAACATACACATATCATTTTTCCTTTACACTTGTGCATTTCTACCATATCACTTTGGGTTTACTATTCAAGTGAGAAGGTTTTAGAGGGAAAAAGAAAAGAAAGGAAAGGAAAGGAAAAAGAGAAAGGAATAAAGAAATATGAAGCATGGTGAGAGAGAGAAAGGGTAGGTGAGAGAGAGCTTGACTCAGCCATTCTTCTCCATTTTCTTCCCTCATTTCCTTTCCCCCCCTTTCTTTTGCTGCTGCTGCTCCTACTCCTCATTCACTTCCCTCTTTACCTCCTCAAATCATCTCAAAAACAACTCCAAAACCCTATCTTCATTTCACAAAAAAGGTGCACGAGCTCGAGACAAACACATCGGACCAAGAAAGTAAGGATTTTGTCCATTTGGGGCAACTCAAGAATTTTCTTGAGTTTCCAAATAAGGTATTTACTGAACCATTAGCTTAGTTTTTGCATTACTTTTAACCCCATGTTAAGATTGAATCGATATCGGGTAGTTTGGTGGACATAGGAAAAACCTAGTTAGGGTTTGAGGGAATTTTAGAGTTTTGTTGTGAAATTGGGCTCAATAGAGGCTACATGAATACCCTAGTGCTTGAATTAAGACCCAAACCAGAGAGTTGAAACCCGGAATACGGATTTAGAAACCGATATCGGAAAAACTGTGATTTCTGTGAAGGTTATATGAGATCTGCTATCACCCCGAGACTCTGAAATTTTTTTTGGATTGACAGTGAGATGTGCAGGCACCCAGGAAGCTACCACCAAAACCCTAGCCCCTACCCTCTCTTGCAGGCAGCCAATTTATTCCCTCTTGCCGTAAACTGCGGCCAGACCTCGGGCATTTTGCCTCGTTTTGGTTCTGTGGTCCCCTTATCTATAAATTAGACCCCTGGCAAGTGCAATAGTGTCTAATTTGTCCTAGGGTGAAATCTGGGACCATTTTCTCTAGTTGCTGTTTTGGATTCGTGTTTCCGTATTCCGTATTTTGAATTCTGGATTTATATATCTGTGTTTCACCTCGATTATTTAGCGTTGTACGACGATATCGAGGATTGATTGATGGTTTTGAAAGCGTACCCATAGGTTCTAACCTATAGGCCTTTTAGCGTAACGTGTTGGTTTTCGCGTGTCGTTTTAGTTTCTATTTGGTTTTAATGCGATGCGATACGTGTGATATGTAGGTACCCCACGGTGATCCGAGGCGATGAAGATGATGGTGGCAATATCGACACCGATACGCAAGATACAAGGTGAGTAGATTATATCTACGGGGGAAGTCGGGTGGATGACGTATAGCACCCCCGCAGTTCGATGTCTAGTACTGTATATACTATATATATGATAGTTTATTGCGTGACATGGAGATCATAGATGTGTTAGGTGTACTATGGATAGATTAGGGTTAGAAGGGAACTAGTGTATTTCCTAGTTGCGAACCCTAGAACAGGTTTATACCCACACGCACACACATGCTTATTGCTATACTTGTACCGTGATGATGAGGATAGTGGATGATATGTGGAGACGAGTCGATGATATTGGACATAGTGCCGGGATATCGGTGTTATGATGTGATTCGTATTTGGGATACGATACGAGATTTTTAGCGGGCTTTTGGACGTGTGTTTTACACACGCGCTTATATTTGTATAGATGGTGTCGATTGTACTAGACTTAGATCAGTACCCAGATCATGTGATATGATGATAAGGATACCAGATATTGATGAGATGAATGTGATGTTGACCCATACCCAGATTTGGGATGTCGTACGACGGATTTACGTACGAGCAATGTATTGATGATAGATCCACACTCATGACTCGAGGGTATTATATGATGTATATTGTATTGTATGTGATACTATTGAGGCGGGATCACCGACTATTATATTTATATATATATATCGACTCAGATGTAGGTGGTTTCCATAACCCTCCTGTTTAGCTTGTTGGTTAGGTCTGTAGATTACTTAGTAGACATTAGACTATACCCGAGTCATACCTATTTCTAAACTAACGAATCGGGGATATTTTAAAGATAGGCAAAACGGATTCTATAGATATTTTCAAACGACGCATCTTTTCTTAAAACACCGTATCCCTTATTTTACCAAAAACCCCGATTCGCCTTATTTCAAATGGCAAAGCCGCATGATATATTTATTGAGGTAGATTCTTCACTGTTGCGTTGATCATTCGATTCCGCATATTCTTGCTATTTGCATTGCATTGCCTGTGTTTATTGATATATTACAATCATGCTGCTAGGACACCAGCACCGTTATCGATGATGCATATGTTCCACGTACACTGCTCGCCGGCTCACACACTTCATCATCGATAATTGCCATGTCACTACACTGTAGTACTGTTGCATTCAGGATATGACCCTTGCATGGCATACTTGTGTACCTACATACTGTATATGCATACGTATTTGCACATACATTGACGATTCTGGCTTGATTAGAGATTTGGGAACCGCAAGATACCTTTTAAAGCTGATTCATTTTAAAGAAGCAGTCTTCCCTAAATATGTGCATATTCCTATTCCGTGTTGCATGACATACTGATATGCTTACATTTCTTTTACATGTCGCATACATCATTCTTTTTTATTATACGCATTGAGATATGTTGTTTCCATGATATTTCTGGATTTGGGAATCGTGGGTATTTCAAAAGAGAATATGTAATTGTTTTAAAAACCCGGTTACCCTTTATATGATATTTCAGTGCGTCCACCATATGTTTTCTCGGTGCTGAGAGCGACATGTGAAACCCGATTCGAGGAGGCGGATGAGGCCGATTGCGGGTACATGGTGGACCCGGTATGGTTCCCCGGGTCAAGAAATGTTTTTCGTGGAGCAGACGATGAGCCTGGCAGGATGGCGAGTACCTACCGGTGATTGGTTGGACCTGGCGGTTATCCGGAGGATACTGACCAGAGTCTATAGATGGATATGGGACGATTCGTACTGCTGGGGCCGAGGGCCGATTCCGCAGACAGAGCCCGTGGGCTGATCCGGACTGACGGAGCCCGATATATGAGGATTTACGTGCCGATACTGGGCACATCTTTCATGATGTTTTTGAGTGTCGATGCTGGACACTCCGGTTCCATGATTTTGACGTGTCGCGAGGGACACAGATGGTTTATATCCTCATACTTCCATGCATATGCTTTATGATATTTACATGCATGATGGTTTTGTCATTGGGTGACGCATAGACAGGATCCACATACATACAAATTTGATTATATTGATCATACCTCATATTTATGATATGTATTACCTGAGGCACTGGCACGAGCACTTGGCACTACACTCATGTATAGAGATTATACTGCCACTCTAGCATGCTTCAGACTTATTCATATTGAGATTTATATATATCTGATCGTATTGACCTAGGATGAATCATACATACGATTTCTGCTCTGTGATGTTTTCTATTCACGAGTTGGCAACTCACCCCCGTTGTGCCACAGTTTCTTACAGGTTTTGCCGTACAGGTTTCATTGCGGCTTTGCTGGCACATTGCTTCCCTTACGGGTGAGTTGCTTTGGTAGGTGGGTTATTTTGCATCAGAACCACCATTGTACATGTATTATTCAGTTGTATCTAGTAATTCCATCAACCAAAATTTGTATATTGTTTCAGACTTAGAAAATCAGTTATGTATTATTTCGACCTTAGGGTCGCGCGTTGTAGTATTACGGTTTTCAGGCTGTTTGAGTTTCTTTTTCTGAGTTTTGATCCTCGCCCTTTGGCGTTGTATATTATATTGCTTGCGTGGTTGTGAACGTTGATTGACGAAGAGCTAGCTCCCGCTTGGGGATGCCTTTTATCATTGCATACATATATTATTCTTGTTGTACCCCATTCGGGGCCAGTATTTACAAAGGAAACTCTGCCGAAATTTTCAGAAAAGACTATACATTTTAAAAATGCACATTCGGCTTACTTATTTAAAAACCCAGCTTTTAAAACATGTTTTCTTCACTTCTTAAACTATTTTTCCTTTATTTATTATTTAAAATGGTTTTAGATTTCTGGGCTTGGCTTACTTAGATTAGATGGGGTCCTATAGACTTCATATGATTCAAGGGCCAGTCATGAGCTATTTCGGGTCGTGACAAAGTTGGTATCAGAGCGCTAGGTTAACCTTGGTTCGAGTCTATGTTTGACTATGCGGAGCCTAGAGCGTTTATATATATACGGAACTTAGGCTTGACCTTACGGAACTTAGACTTAGTCGAGGGGGTATTATACCCGAACTTTCATCGCGTAGGATGACCCTTGGTTGATGGAGTAGGTTGCTTGAGTAGAGTGACGTACCGTACGTATGTTCCGCGGCATATTTACGATACGCTACTCCGCTTAAGAAATCTTAGGATGTACATTTCCTTGCACAGTATTATATTCATTCCTATAATCTATCCTCATCGATACTGGTTATGATTTTGCTGCCACGATTGCACGGGCAGAGTGAGCTACGGCTCGAGTTGCGTCAGCATGAGCTCGTCGTGGACGAGGACTGACCAGGGCGTGATTCCAGAGACGTACTAGTGCATATAGAGGCATCGTCTTATTGTGTTTTCGCGCCATGAGCGTTTTACTGATCGCTTTTACGAGATTTCTCGGGCGTGCCGATCGGTACCAGAGGATTGAGCCACTGATAGAGGCCAGCCAGGATGTGATGACCATTGATATATCGCTTATTCATGATGATTGAGGCGCTGTTCAGCGTACAGACGAATGAGCCAGTTGTTGCTACGAATGACGAGATATCGCCCAGATGATTGGAGCTACTGCAGCTTGAGCATATACTTAGAGATATGATGATGAGTCGCTAGTCACCCGAGGATGAATGACTAGGACATGTGATTCGTTCTCTTACCCCGATGTGAGGTCATCAGGTAGATTGATTCCAGCTAGAGATGACTTCACGCAGATTCGTTGAGAGTCGATAGTGACGATCGAATGTCAGAAACCCATATTCCAAGTTTAAAGTATTCGGAAAGACATGCAAGCGATTCTATTGACTCTCTAGAAGAATGAAACCCTAACTCGACATAATGACCGTGTGAAAGCCTTTGAACCTTAGGGTTTGCGGCAGTTCCGTGGCGCCATTAGTGAGGCTTGGGTTTTCCCTTCTACGGTTGGACCACCGATGCTATAGTATGTACTCGATACTATTAAACTGTACCTAAGATGTTGAGCTCTTGGGGGATTCTGAGGTTTTGACAAATCGATCGGATGGTTCGGCATCTTTCGGATATTATGTGATGGGACACATTGCTTGGGAGATTCCAGATATGAGTGTAGCCATTGGAGTGCCGTCCATGCAGTCACGAGTAGACGAGTCCGAATCAGTCGACATTTGAACAAAGTGGAGTAAAGAGTTCGCACGAGATTTCGACGAGATGACGTTCCACTCCGCTGACATCAGAGATGCGGTATGTCTACGGAGGCGTTGGGATGCGACCAGCTTCCGAGTAAATGATGTACTGAGAATGCAGATGTCCAGAGAGCAAGAAAAGATTGTGTAAGAGTAACAGCCTCCGTACCGTTCGGCATAGGCGAGATTGGAAGAGACCTTGAGCAGGATTCCTTCCAGGACACTGCTGCAATAAGAATTGCACCCAGGATCGGATATGTGATGTGTATTCAGAGGACCAGAGGTCGGTGCAAGTGACGTGCTGCTTTACGAGTGGTCGTGAGGATTGACCGAGAGATGACCAGAGAAGTGCCAGAACGGAATCGTTTCCGTTAGCACACCTGACAGGGCCGATGAGCCGATGGATTGTGAGATTGGAAATCCACAGAGAAGATAATGACCCAGTGACAGAGGACGCCAGATCGTGAGCAAGAGGCAAGTAGATATCTTGCGCCGCTAGCATTGGATGTACCGGCACCTTCTCGACTTTGAAAGAGGATATACCGACGACGGTATTTATGATTTGTGATTTTGTGATTTAACTATCACATATTCGTCACTTTGGATTTCGGTATTTTGGGCGATCTATTCGCATGATTTAGTCTTGATGACTGAGTTTCATGGATTTCATACGGTTGATTTGATATTGTGCATATGTTACGCACACGATTTGATTTTTGCACTCGGTATAGCTTATATGTGCTTGTAGTGCATTGATATGTGTTTTGTGCACGCAGTTGCACATGTTTATGATTTTCTTTACACCTGGATACACTTGGTGTTGCTGCTTATGCATTTGAGTTATTGCTTGGTATTTGTGCATGGGATGCACCAGTTCTATACTTCGCGCGTTTGTCGCACCAGTTTTATGTTTCTTGCGTTCATCGCATCAGATTTATATTTCGTGCCTTTGTTGCACCGGAATTATATTTTGCGCACTACGGTTGCACCTGACTTCGATTTGATGTCATTCGATATATCGATTTTGATTCTGATATTGATGTTGATTTCTTGCACTCCGTGCATTTGATTTGGACTTGCGCATGTTCGACGCTTGCTATTGAATTTCATGATTTCGTGCATGTTGAGTGCGCAGGATTTAGCTTTTATTCGTGCATGATGGATGCACCGATTTGGATTTTCGCGCATGTTGGGCGCATGTGTTGAGATACGATTTTGGTGCACACCAGATGCACTAAATCGGGATTCTTCGTGCATGTCAGATGCACCTGATGTTGCTGTCAGGCACACGCATTGCCTATGACAGGTGTTTCGTGCACATCCGTTGCACCTAGATTTTGTTTCTGTGCACATGTATGGCACATATATGGATTTTGATTTCCGTGCGCACCAGACGCACAGGGTTTTGTTATATACATTTTTGTGATTGATTCCTTATGGAGTAGTACATTTTTATGATATTTGCTATGTGTTTTCGTACTGAGCAGACTAGTCAGAGGACAGTAGCTGGATATATTCTGCATGCATTGATAGTTATCGAAGGGATTTCTAAAAAGCGAGCTATAGTCTAAGTATTTGCCTACATGTCCGATATGGCACGAAACGTTTAAAACAAGGAAACCTTTCTAAATTGTTTTCAAAACGGCGGAAAGTACATAGTGAACAAAAGATATATACATATATGGTTATTTTCTTATGAAAGACGTCCGCCACTGTGCAGTGTTATGCGCATCGCACAGCGACTTAAAAAGATTTGGCATGCATTTACTTCAACTGTTTACATGTATAGTTTTGATTTACATCGTATTGGATTTGACATTTGTGTCTTTACCATGACTCCGATGATTGCGGGATGCTTGACGGAGTTTCGATTTTGAATTATCTGCTCATTACTCATGCGCATGCATTGCGCTATGATGCGTTTTATGTATTCATGATTTCGGAGCCCCGACGACTTGGACTTTTTACTGAAATGTTTTAGAATTTGGGGGTTTAAATTTAAATTCGGGGACCGAATTTTTTTAAGGAGGGAAGATTGTAACATTTCAAAAAAAAATAAAATACTATTTTTGGGAATTTTTATAATTTAATATTATTTTATTGAATATTTTAATATTTCGGTATAATTAAATACCGATAAATGGGTAAAATTTTGGAAAAATTATGGAAAATTCTAAAATAGGGTATTTTATGGAATTATACCATTTTTAAGTTTTTATGATTAATTATATGTTAAATTAGTGCTAATCACGATTAAAAATCGCTAATCGAATTTTTGGCATTTTGTGCAAAACATGCACATATCATTTTTCCTTTACACTTGTGCATTTCTACCATATCACTTTGGGGTTAATATTCAAATGAGAAGGTTTTAGAGGGAAAAATAAAAGAAAAGAAAAGAAAAAGAGAAAGGAATAAAGAAATATGAAGCATGGTGAGAGAGAGAAAGGGTAGGTGAGAGAGAGCTTGGCTTAGCCATTCTTCTCCATTTTCTTCCCTCATTTCCTTTCCCCCTCTTTCTTTTGCTGCTGCTGCTCCTACTCCTCATTCACTCCCCTATTCACCTCCTCAAATCATTTCAAAAACAACTCCAAAACCCTATCTTCATTTCACAAAAAAGGTACACGAGCTCGAGACAAACACATCGGACCAAGAAAGCAAGGATTTTGGCCACTTGGGGCAACTCAAGAATTTTCTTGAGTTGCCAAATGAGATATTTACTGAACCATTAGCTTAGTTTTTGCATTACTTTTAACCCCATATTAAGATTGAATCGATATCGGGTAGTTTGGTGGACATAGGAAAAACCTAGTAAGGGTTTGAGGGAATTTTAGAGTTTTGTTATGAAATTGAGCTCAGTAGAGGCTACATGAACACCCTAGTGCTTGAATTAAGACCCAAACCAGAGAGTTGAAACCCGGAATACGGATTTAGAAACCGATATCGGAAAAAATGTGATTTCTGTGAAGGTTATATGAGATCTGCTATCACCCCGAGACTCTGAAATTTTTTTTGGATTGACAGTGAGATGTGCAGGCACCCAGGAAGCTACCACCAAAACCCTAGCCCCTACCCCCTCTTGTAGGCAGCCAATTTATTCCCTCTTGCCGCAAATTGCGGCCAGACCTGGGGCATTTTGCCTCGTTTTGGTTCTGTGGTCCCCTTATCTATAAATTAGACCCCTGGCAAGTGCAATAGTGTCTAATTTGACCTAGGGTGAAATCTAGGACCATTTTCTCTAGTTGCTGTTTTGGATTCGTGTTTCCGTATTCCGTATTTTGAATTCTGGATTTATATATCTGTGTTTCACCTCGATTATTTGGCGTTGTACGACGATATCGAGGATTGATTGATGGTTTTGAAAGCGTACCCATAGGTTCTAACCTATAGGCCTTTTAGCGTAACGTGTTGGTTTTCGCGTGTCGTTTTAGTTTCGATTTGGTTTTAATGCGATGCGATACGTGTGATATGTAGGTACCCCACGGTGATCCGAGGCGATGAAGATGATGGTGGCAATATCGACACCGATACGCAAGATACAAGGTGAGTAGATTATATCTACGGGGAAAGTCGGGTGGATGGCGTATAGCACCCCCGCAGTTCGATATCTAGTACTGTATATACTATATATATGATAGCTTATTGCGTGACATGGAGATCATAGATGTGTTAGGTGTACTATGGATAGATTAGGGTTAGAAGGGAACTAGTTATTTTCTAGTTGCGAACCCTAGAACAGGTTTACACCCACACGCACACACATACTTATTGCTATACTTGTACCGTGATTATGAGGATAGTGGATGATATGTGGAGACGAGTCGATGATATTGGACATAGTGCCGGGATATCAGTGTTATGATGTGATTCGTATTTGGGATACGATACGAGATTTTTAGCGGGCCTTTGGACGTGTGTTTTACACACGCGCTTATATTTGTATAGATGGTGTCAATTGTACTAGACTTAGATCAGTACCCAGATCATGTGATATGATGATAAGGATACCAGATATTGATGAGATGAATATGATATTGACCCGTACCCAGATTTGGGATGCCGTACGACGGATTTACGTACAAGCAATGTATTGATGATAGATCCACACTCATGACTCGAGGGTATTATATGATGTATATTGTATCGTATGTGATACTATTGAGGCGGGATCACCGACTATTATATTTATATATATATATATATCGACTCAGATGTAGGTGGTTTCCATAACCCTCCTGTTTAGCTTGTTGGTTAGGTCTGTAGATTACTTAGTAGACATTAGACAAGATCCGAGTCATACCTATTTCTAAACTAACGAATCGGGGATATTTTAAAGATAGGCAAAAGGGATTCTACGGATATTTTCAAACGACGCATCTTTTCTTAAAACACTGTAGCCCTTATTTTACCAAAAACCCTGATTCGTCTTATTTCAAATGGCAAAGCTGCATGATATATTTATTGAGGTAGATTCTTCACTGTTGCGTTGATCATTCGATTCCGTATATTCATGCTATTTGCATTGCATTGCCTGTGTTTATTAATATATTACAATCATACTGCTAGGACACCAGCACCATTATCGATGATACATATGTTCCACGTACACTGCTCGCCGGTTCACACACTTCATCATCGATAATTGCCATGTCACTACACTATAGTACTGTTGCATTCAGGATATGACCCTTGCATGACATACTTGTGTACCTACATATTGTATATGCATACGTATTTGCACATACATTGATGATTCTGGCTTGATTAGAGATTTGGGAACCGCTAGATACCTTTTAAAGCTGATTCATGTTAAAGAAGCGGTCTTCCCTAAATATGTGCATATTCCTATTCCGTGTTTCATGACATACTGATATGCTTACATTTCTTTTACATGTCGCATACATCATTCTTTTTTATTATACGCATTGAGATATGTTGTTTCCATGATATTTCTTGATTTAGGAACCGTGGGTATTTCAAAAGAGAATATGTAATTGTTTTAAAAACCCGGTTACCCTTAATATGATATTTCAATGCGTCCACCATGTGTTTTCTCGGTGCTAAGAGGGACATGTGAAACCCGATTCGAGGAGGCGGATGAGGCTGATTGCGGGTACATGGTAGACCCGGTATGGTTCTCCGGGTCAAGAAATGTTTTTCATGGAGCAGACGATGAGCCTGGGAGGGTGGCGAGTACCTACCGGTGATTGGTTGGACCTGACAGTTATGCGGAGGATACTGACCAGAGTCGATAGATGGATATGGGATGATCCGTACTGCTGGGGCCGAGGGCCGATTCCGCAGACGGAGCCCGTGGGCTGATTCGGACCGACGGAGCCCGATTTATGAGGATTTACGTGCCGATACTGGGCACAGCTTTCATGATGTTTTCGAGTGTCGATGCTGGACACTCCAGTTCCATGATTTTGACGTGTCGCGAGGGACACAGATGGTTTATATCCTCATACTTCCATGCATATGCTTTATGATATTTACATGCATGATGGTTTTGTCATTGTGTGACCCGTGGACGCGATCCACATACATACAGATTTGATTACATTGATCATACCTCATATTTATGATATGTATTACCTGAGGCACTGGCACGAGCACTTGGCACTACACTCATGTATAGAGGTTATACTGCCACTTTAGCATGCTTCAGACTTATTCATATTGAGGTTTATATATATATCTGATCGTATTGACCTAGGATGAGTCATACATACGATTTCTGCTCTGTGATGTTTTCTATTCACGAGTTGGCAACTCACCCCCGTTGTGCCACAGTTTCTTGCAGGTTTTTCCGTACAGGTTTCATTGCGGCTTTACTGGCACATTGCTTCCCTTACAGGTGAGTTGCTTTGGTAGGTGGGTTCTTTTGCATCAGAACCACTATTGTACATGTATTATTCAGTTGTATCTAGTAATTCCATCAACCAAAACTTGTATATTGTTTCAGACTTAGAAAATCAGTTATGTATTATTTCGACATTAGAGTCGCGCGTTATAGTATTACGGTTTTCAGGCTGTTTGAGTTTCTTTTTCTGAGTTTTGATCCTCGTCCTTTGGCGTTGTATATTATATTGCTTGCGTGGTTATGACCGTCGATTGACGAAGAGCTAGCTCCCGCTTGGGGATGCCTTTTATCATTACATACATATATTATTCTTGCTGTACCCCGTTCGGGGCCAGTATTTACAAAGAAAACTCTGCCGAAATTTTCAAAAAAGACTATACATTTTAAAAATGCACATTCGGCTTACTTATTTAAAACCCAGCTTTTAAAACATGTTTTCTTCACTTCTTAAACTATTTTTCCTTTATTTATTATTTAAAATGGTTTTAGATTTCTAGGCTTGGCTTACTTGGATTTGATGGGGTCCTATAGACTTCATATGATTCAAGGGCCAGTCACGAGCTATTTCGGGTCGTGACACTTAGAATAACGGGTTGTAGGGCTTAATTAAAACCCGACTCGTTTCAGTTTTAATGTTAGGGAGGCAACAACTATTACTTTCTCCAGCACTGGGGTCGGCTCTGCACCCCACCGCCGGCCTGAGCACCGGCGGGTTAGCCGCCGGCGAACAGTAAAATATATATTTTTTCATCGAAACTTAGATTTCAGAAACTTAATAAAAGTCTATTTTTATAGATTTCATTATAATTTTGATTTGATTTAAAAAATCAAAACTTTACAAGAAAAAAAATAATTTTGATTTTAAAATCTAACAATATAGATTTCATGCATAGCAATTATGATCTTCATGAATCTAACAAAAATCATATTTTTATTTAATATATTTATTTAATCTTAAATAATATAGATCAAATAATTTTAGATCTATGAAAATATAATTATTATGAAATCCAGGGTTTTAACTATTTTCAAAAACCTAATTAAAAATCTATCAATATAGATTTCAAACATAACAATTATATTCATGATTTGATTTCAAAAATCAGAACTTGAACTTAATCAAGAAATCTATCTTTATAAATTATATGCATAATAATTATAATCTTGATAGATCTAACAAAAAATTATTTTTTATCTAATCTAAATTATTTAATCTTTATCAAATAGTTTAGATCTAATAATTTTAGATCTAAAAAATTACAATTATTATGAATCTAGGTTTTTAATTAAAATCCCTAATTCTGCAAGACCAACTGTATGCTCTAATACCAATTGAAGGAAATCGCGTGTATAAAGCAGTAGAAGTGGTTCATATGATCTCCGATTATTCATCAATATGAATCATACATATATACTTTTGCAGATCACAATATCTGTTATCAAAAGAACTTTTTCTTGTAGCTAGCACAATCGCAGAAACCTCCAATCAAGTCCACCATCTTGCACAGGAGGCAAATTAAAAAATAGATCGATAGAAACCATTCTTTTTAAGATGAGAAGATTTTAAATAATTCTCAATTATTTTCCTCGTTTTTTTCCTTATTCTTTATGAACTACCATGGCCATCCTTTTATAGGATTGTGGTACAATACTTTTTCACTTTTTTACCGATGGACTGTACTCCGTAACATGATAACACAACATATTATGTTATATTATTTCTTTTTTTATTTGTTTTTATTTGCTCTTCTACCTTAAAACTTTGCGGTGGGACAAATTGGGTCTCACATCGAGAACCAATTATAATTCTCAATTAATTCGTAATTAATCAATTGATAATTTTAATTTAACAATTAAACTCCTATCAAGTTAACTGTTCATAAAAGTTCTTCATAATCACTACTACAAATAAGGGTTCCACTGCCCCTACGGATATATCCATAGGGCGAAAAAATAATCTGTAGGTGCAAACGCCGTAGGTGCAAGTTGAAGCCCTGAACTTGCCCCTACGGGCAAAAACTTGCCCCTACGGAGTTCTGTGTAGTTCCATTTTCACCTACGGAGTAGGCCGTAGGGGAAAAAAAGTTATTTTATTTACGGTTTTTTTAAATATATTAGCTGTACCTACGGAATTATCCGTAGGGCCAAGTACTATCCCCTACGGATACATGCGTAGGTACATATCCGTAGGGGCTTTTGTTTGCCCTTACGAATATATCCGTAGGGGCAAGCCCAACCCCCTGACACTGAGATCAGGGGGAAAATATCAGTTAATGCTGATATGTTGCCCCTACGGTTTAAACCGTAGGGGCAACATGTGTACCTACGGATTAATCCGTATACATATTATCTGTTTTTTTTTTAAAAAGGGCTGCCTGATTTTTTCTCGCCCTGTGCACAATAATATATATCAATAAAATATAAAATTAATCATCACACAATATATCGCAGTATTCATAATCACATCTCACGCATATAATATACAAAAGAAACCCAAATACTGAATATGATATAAATATAAACCAATATCAATATCAATATTATTTCAAAATGTAGTACAATATGTATGATATAAATAAATACATGTTTCAAAAAATAAGAATAAAAAAGCTACCCTAGCTCGGTCCAGCTCCACCTCTGATAAACGATAGAATAAGGCGTGCCTGCTCCTCGGTCAATAAACCATGCAATTCGGCGCGAGCGGGAGTCTGAGCGTCCTGTGGAGCTGGTAATGTGGTCTGCGCAGCCGCCGTCGAGGTAGTAGCTTGCGGAGCCGCGGCTGCGGGAGTCTGAGCGGGCGGTGGAGCTATAGGAGCTGTCTGCGGAACCGCAGCCGATGTAGTGGCTTGTGGAGCCGCAGTCGAAGGAGATGCATGTGGAGGCTCGGCCGATGTACCCTGTCGCGTCTGGACCTAACGTGTGTAAGAAGCGTGTAAGAACTGTGTATTATTCGAATTCGTATCATTATCAAGTTATTTTGAAATCCCATTTGGATATCTAGTTTGGAAAACCGTTGTTTATTTTAATTACATATGTATGTATGATTAATCAAACCTAAGTCTAAAACCAAATAATCTCAAGCTACGTACTAATTATGGATATATTGATATCTATAATATGACATGATATTTTACTATAAAGTAATATACATACCAGCATCTCCTTCAACTCCTGAACGGTGGCCCTCAAGCTCTCCAGTTCCTGCTGGACACGTTGCTCACTGGAGACGGAGGAAGTAACCGCCGGGGTGGAGTCCAACCTCATATGGGCCCTGCTAGGGCCCAGTCCCCGGCCTCTCTCCCAACCTCCGTGGTGCCCTCCGTGTGCGGCATCCAGAACTGGGGTCAGCAGCCTCGGATCGCTCTGTCCGGTAAAATCGATCCCCGAGGTCTCGGCCTGCTCAACCACCCGCTCCTACACCCACATTAAGCAGTAAAGTATAAGTATAAAATTTAAACTTGAACCTTCCAAAACTAAAATTTTAAATATGGGTAGAATAAATATTAACACTTACGCAATACTCCTGGGTAGCGACGTCGGGATATCGAAGCTTGCCCGTGGCGGGATCTGTCGAGGTGCCGTGGACGGCAAGATATGCGTACAGCACGCTCGGTGTACCACCTTGCGCCACGGTCTGAGCTGTCTGCAATATTAGAAATAACTCTTAATATTAGAAATATTAAAAAATAACTCTTAATATTGCAGAATATCACAAAGTTCGGTCTATTGTAATTTACCGATAACTCCATGGCTCGAGTAA
This sequence comes from Agapanthus africanus, assembly GCA_030015575.1. Lineage (NCBI taxonomy): Eukaryota > Viridiplantae > Streptophyta > Magnoliopsida > Asparagales > Amaryllidaceae > Agapanthus > Agapanthus africanus. The sequence continues at coordinate 218,066,279 of CM057337.1, read as the reverse complement.
TATTTCTCGAGCTACCTGTGTAAGTGGGGCGACCCCTCTTCGCCGACTTCCTGTTCTCTGTATTCTGAGCGGCATGTTTCTGCACAACGCATTAACATTTAGTTTTCTAATTAAGGAACACAAAAAAATAAATTATATCCTAAACAATGAATTACATTTAAAATACATACCTGTTTGCGTTGGAAGTCGAAATATTCGCACAATAGAGGCCATCTCTCTACGTCGACTCTCGCAAACGCCGGAGTAGATAGGAGGGCCGCTCTCTCTGCCTCGGGGGTCGCCATCCACAGGGAGTAGCAATCGGCCTTCAGCTCATTCCTGTTTTATCGGACCTTGGTCTGCATGTTCTTCATCAGGCCATTGTACAGAGCATGAAGGTCGAGCACCCTCCTAGGGTGATCAGGGTCGGGTACAGGCTGAAAATCGTAATCCGACTGAAAATACAAAAAAAAACATTGTTATTCGATTGAAAGTGTTAATAATAAATATATTGGATAAATCAAATGAAAATATATATTAATACGTACCCGAGCCTGATCAAAGAAGAGGGCGAATGAGCGCCGGTGCTGCTCGCCCCACTCAACGTGAAGTGGATAGTTCTTCACGAGCCGGCTCTCGTCCCCCATATACCGGCCGAACCTCTCGGCATGAGGACCGTTATAGCGATAGTCAAGGGTAAAAAAGAGGGGGAATGCTGCCTCCCCCCTAGCACTGTCAGGCCTCAGCCTATGGGACTGATTCGGGCCTCGAGTCCCCCTCTGAGGATGGGGAGGCCCTGCGTCTGCACGAAATATCAAGACAATCAATATTAAGACAAAGTTGTATTAAGAAATCAAGCTTAAACGAAAATTGAAGTGTGATATATACCTCCGGTGACTATCGCACGAGCCTGGGCCCGGACAGCAGCACGAGCGGGGCGATAGTTCCTCCGGTGAGGAACAACCGGGGTCCCGGATGCGGACGCATCCTCTCCAACTAGAAAATAAATATTGACGCTAAATTTCCATGAAATTCATATTTATTCTATAGAGCATATGTAAAATGAATAAATATTTTATATTTATCTATACTAACCTGCAGACGATGCGGATAGTATGGAAGCGGCAGGAGTGGCCCCTGCGGAAGATGTGGACGCACCACCTATAATTAGACAATTAAAAATAGATTATATAAGTAATTGCAAAAAGAATGTGTAGATCAATAATATAACGTTCTAAATCAATATGCATGCACTATAGGATATATAAACATACCCGCAGGTACGGTGGTATCACCACCTACAGCTAGACAATAATAAAAATTGCTAAGTAAGAGCAAAAGGAATGTGTGTATATTTATGATATAGCATTCTAAATCAATATAAATGCACTATATGATATATAAACATACCTGGAGGAGCGGGAGTAGCCTCTGTCCTAGATGTGGACGCATCACCAACAACTAGACAATCAAATATTGACAATATAAGTAATTTTGACATAAACAGGCATGAATATCTGTAATATTACATTCAAAATGGATATGCATGCAGTATACCTGGAGGTGTGGCAAAATCCACACGGAAGGAGGCATCCGAAAGGGTCTCCGATCTAGGTGCAAGACCGGCCCTCTGAAGCACCCTACGAAGCTCTCCGGGCGGCAGAACCGCTCTGCCTCTGCTTCTGTCTCTGCCGTGGCTGGAGCTCCTGCCGCCCCTCGCTGCTCCCGACATCGTCATCAAATCTAGATAAACGGTTTGTGGACGCATTAGACAATCATTAAAAGTATTGACTATATATGTATAGAGCGTAAAATGTGAAGTAATAATATAACATTACTGATAACCTTTTTCGTTTCGTGGGCGCATTATACATATCTACTTGGATTTCATCGTCGATGTCATTTCTAACCCACGTAACTTCATGATCCGTCGAAGACAACCCATCCTTCGAAACAGACGGTCGGAGCACTTTAAGCCTTCTCTCTTCTTCGTCCTCATCGCTGTCCTCGAATTCTGGGACATCGTAGACATCTCTGGGTTTCCATCGGCATACAACACTCCATCCCGGATGCTTCAAACACTGTGAGTAGTATACTTGGAACGCTTGATTCGGAAAGATAAACGGATCTTCCTGACCGTAAAATCGAAGTGTGTTCACACTGGTCAATCCATATTCATCTTTCCAAGTCCCAAGATTGCTTCTCCACTTGTCCGTATCGGTTTGCGTATCGTACCAAGTACACTGGAATATATAAAAGGGTTCTGATCGTCCGGGATAGTGGATGCCGAGTATACAATTTAAGTACCCATAATAAATCACACCGTCCGATCCTACCGTCGCAATCCCACTATTCTGACTGGTTCTAGATGTTTCTATGTCCTTAACTTCGAATTTGTATCCAAGGACACCAAATCCTTTGTAATATGCAACCTCCGTACTAGGAAATTGAGTTAAACATCTTGAATCACTCTCAAATGATGCAGACAAGTTCGGATCGTGGATCTAAAAAAACAAATTTTACGACAAATACATAACGATACAAGTTTAGATTAAAACTAATAGCAATAAAATGTTATTCGAATAAATTACATGATCTGTGACCCAATCACAAAAATTATCCTGATGATATTTTTCCAATCGTTCTTCGTTCCAATCAGGATGCCTCTCACGTACCTCGTTAAAATGAATTCTGTTTTCGACAAATAATGGTGACATTAATATTATATCATTTCATACACACACAAACACAGATATAACAATTAATCCAAAAAAACTTACTCTCTAATTTGTTCAAGACATGCGCAATTAAGCAAGATAAACCGGTATATCTTGTTGACAAACATAGTGTCTACCCTCTTATACTCGGCTTTACCATATGGCCCGTCTTGAATTCTTCGTGGCCGGTTAAGCCTTGTCTCAATGTTCTCGTCCAGATAGCGGGAACAAAATGTGGTTGCTTCATCAAGAAGATAACCTTGCATGATAGAACCCTCTGGTCGATTTTTATTGCGTATATACTTCTTAAGAGTGTAGAGGTACCTAATGAAAACATGTTGAATAAATAAATACGGGCATACAGGACAACAATAAATTTATAAATTGCGCGAAACGAAAAATTACACGTACCTCTCGACGGGATACATCCATCGATATTGTACCAGTCCGGCTAACTTCGCCTCAGTTGCAAGATAAACCGTCAAGTGTATTATGATATCGAAGAATGACGGTGGGAAAATAAGCTCAAACTTGTAAAGTATCAACGCAATAGAATTTTATAGTTTATCCAGCGTCACAACCTCCAATGTTTTAGCACACAACTCCCTGAAAAAACAACATAAGTCGTTGATTACTAGACCAACCGATTCGGGGAGAGAAGTCCTGAGGGCTAATGAAAGAAGGTGCTCCACGATAACATGGTGATCATGACTTTTCAGCCCATCGATCTTGCCCTTCACAATTTTTATTTTCTTGCTGAATGATCTTGAGAAACTTGTGGGAACTTTCAAATCATGCAACACCTGCAGGAATCTTTTCTTCTCCGGTTGTGACATATGATAAGCGGCATTGGGAAGTACAAACTTGCCCGGTTTACCCGCTACCGGTTTAGGGTGCAATTCATTTCTTATTCCCCACTCTTTTAGATCCATCCGAGCATTCAGGTTGTCTTTCGATTTCCCGTCTTTACAAAGAAGCGAGTTAAGTATGTGCTCTGATACTCCCTTCTCTATATGCATGATGTCCAGACAATGACGCACTGAATTTGTAGACCAGTACGGAAGCACGAAGAAAATGCTTAACTTGTTCCAAAATGGTGGTTTGACCTGTTTCGTCGGATCCATCCCGAAGGTCACATTATTGTAACCATCCCATTTAGCAGTCACGTCCTCTCCGGACAATGGGGATGGAGGTCCAAGAAGCTCTTGATGACCATCAAAGTGAACCGTGTCTAACCTATAGGGGTGGTCTGGAGGCAGGAAACGTCGATGGCCGCAATAACAAACCTTCCTGCTAAAATTCAAGAATTTCGATGTTGTGTGTTCATGGCAATGAGGACATGCTTTGTGACCATGTACGGACCAACCTGATAGAAAGTCATTAATTATCCACATTAGAGCCGCATGCAGTATGAAGGTTGTATTTGTGTTTGCATCATATGTCTCTATACCATCAATGAACAAAAATTTCAACTCCTCGATCAGAGGTCGGAGATAGACGTCAATATTGTTCCCCGGTGAGTTTGGTCCGTCGATAAGAAGAGACATTATAAAGTATGATTGGTCCATAGCCAACCAAGGAGACAGATTATAAATTATCATTACAACGGGCCATGTGCTGTGACTTCCAGCCATATAGTTGAATGGGCAGAAGCCATCAGTAGCCAGTCCGAGCCGGACATTGCGAGGATCGCTACTGAATATTGCGTGTCTCCTATCGAAATCCTTCCATGCCGGTGAATCTCTTGGATGGCTCATTTTTCCATCTTCACTTGGAGGAGCACGGTGATGCCAAATCATTGCCTCGGCTGTTTTCTTGCACCTGAATAGCCTCTGTAGCCTCTGTGTTATGGGAAAGTATCGTGCTATCTTGACAGGTATATCGGGCTTCTTATCAGAATCTTTCGGCTTATACCTGGCCTCTCCGCATGTTGGACACTCTTTCAAATCTGAATTCTCTTTCCGGTACAACACACAATTTTTAGGACATGCTTGAATCTTCTCGTACTTTAGACCCAAATCAGACATCATCTTCTGAGCTCCGTACCAGCTGTCGGGCACGTTATTTCCCGGAGGCATAGAATCTTTCAAGAAAGAAAGAAGCATTGTGAATGACTTGTTGCTCCATCCATTTAGGCACTTAATCTGGAAAAGTTGGACAAACTATGAGAGGGTGGAATACTTCGCATTCTCATAAATTGGTTTCCTAGCATCATTCATGAAATTTTCATATTTATCCGCACGCGGTCCTTGACCGGAAGGAATGTCATCTTCGGTATGAATAGATTCACCTAGGGCAGCCTCTACCATATCCTCCATTTCTTCTGATGGAAATAAATTACCGTCTTCTCCTTCTGCCGCATTACCGAATTCTTCTTCTTCTCCTGCCGCATTATCGTGTTCTCCTTCTTCTTCTGCCGCAGTAATGCATTCTTTTCCTTCCACGTGATATTTCCAAGTTGTATAAAGTGTTGGATATAATGCCCTCTAAGTCAATTATTGGATCGCAGGTACGTGATTGCAATGATTGAGGGAGGACCTATACCGCTAAAACAGTCTTACTCGAGATGATAGTATGCTATCTGGTTTGTCTTTATCATCATGATAGAGCCCATAGGATTCTTGTTTGATTACCAGCAGTATGATGGCGATCATATATGTGGGAGCTGGGGTCTATAAGCACATCCTTAAAAGAGTCCCTAGTCGTAGGAGTTTCGAGATAGGGCATCGATACTCCAGAGTAGACTAGTGTATACAGTCGAGACCCCGACGAGGGGCGGTGGCCTGTCTCACAAGCCACTGGTGTCAGTTGGATCACCTAAGATGTATACAGGTGCTCATTGGGTTATGAATACACCGGACTGGACTCGCCGGGAATATGCTAGTTGGTATTATACATATCGTCAGATAGCAGTTCCCTGGTGACATGTGTACAGGTTAGCTCATCGACCTGAGGTCGTCATTTGTCTCGTGTGAGTTCGCACTGTGCTTAGATTACTACCCTACCACGCTCAAAGGAGTTGTGCAAACAGGTTTTAGTTGGGTACAGTCCCGAGCCACATTGGAAGCAAGTGAGCGGATCTTCGGGGATTCGTCTCTCCCGGTATTGGGAATGAGATCGCGCTGTGTTTAGGAGAGCCATTACACGAAATCCCTGGCCAGGGTAATCGAGATATACTGGTAGGTATACCAGCAGAATCTCAGGGTGTTCTGGGCTGTTCTCTGACACGACTTATATCGCTGTTGGGGGTCTGACGTTTACTGGCCCCCTAGGCCGTATATGTGATACTCATAGACGAATGTTCCGGACTGTACGGTTATTGTCACTGTCAGGCTCAGTAGGGTTTATAGATGAGATCGCTCGTCAGCTTCGCTTCCAATCAATACATAGGCAAAACGTTACGTACAGCTTGTCCCTCTGACGTGCTAGGGGTTATACCCAGTGCCAGTGTGTTGATGAGTCATTAGAGTCCCCCACCGACACTTTCCCAAGTTCGGACGAAACGTTGTAGAGGCCGTATGGGTTTATGGCAATGTTCGGAAAATGCACGTGCATTTTCGCACGTGTCAGTTTTCGGGCAGATAATACTGGTAGGCTTTGGTTTAAGCCGGAACCCAGTATTATACTGTGTAGATATAATATGTTTGTCTCAGTTGCATTTATATTCGGTCGTAATATAAATGAGGGTATATTTATACCGATACAGGGTTATCCTGAAATTCGTTTCGGGATGATTTTTGGAAGTTGCCAGTTTTCAGTTTTCTATCAGCCGTATTTAACATTCGGTTAAATACGGATTTATCTTTTCTTGATGAGGTGAGTTAGTGTTCTAGAAGGTTCTAGAGAGGATGATTTGGCTTGTGACTCACTTGTTCATTAATGGTGCATTTATTGTATTCACACTTTGTGTTCACACTTTGTGTTCACACACTAGATATTTTCCTTAAGCTCACCCTCCCCTCTCCTACACTCACCCTCCCTCTCCTATATATTATGGCCGGCCCTCTTTGTGAGGATGAGGAATTTTTTCCATTTGCTTGAGAGAAAAAGATCATGACAGTTTAGTGTATGGAAATTTCCTAGTTCAATTTCCATTCACCCGATTTCAATTGGCAACTTCTATTAACCGTTCGTCCATAACCTTGGACGTAACGAGACAAAATATTCTACTCATTCTCTACTTCATCTTGTTCGTCTCTTTTGGCAAACTTGACGATCGAGTTGCCTCGGTTCAGAGGCGGGAGCCCGTTTAAAGATCCGTCGACGTGGTGCCACCTGTTCGACAAGACCGGAGATCGAGCAAGTTCGGATCAGTTGCAACATAGCGTGGGATGATGGTTAAAAACCGAAGGACTCGGATCATTCGGTATAACAATTCTACCCTCTTTACAATTTGTTAGTTTAGCTTTAATGGACGATCCGGGATAAAGTACGCGATAGCGCCAGTCGTAAAAGTTTTGTTCCGCATATCGGCGTCTGTTAGAAGGCCGGGGCGCTGTCGTGGACTTACAGTGGTATCAGAGCGTCACCATTAAGCTATACTAACTTGTGCTAACGCGTTTAAAAGATCGATCGAACGGAATTTCCGAAATCACAATTTTCTGTACATGATGTTTCTGTCGATTTTTAAACTGTTCTAAAATTCATTTTGAGCATTTCAGAAAATCATGCAGGGTTTTTGAAGCAAACTGTGCAAATTTGGGCATGTGATCCCATTAAATCACCGCGGAACCGCGGTCAAACCTAGGGTTTGACCGCGCTTCCGCGGCGGTTTAGTGGGATTGGTGCACCAAATTTTTCCAGGGGATTCTTCACAGGGAAATGTGGTTTCTGGTATTGTTATTTTGGGCCCATATTTTATTACTGTACACCAGATGCTTGTGGGGTCCACTTCGGGAAATTTAGTCGATCGAAATTTTAAACTTGTTATTTTTCAGTACTTTCATTATATCTCCGACCGGGAATGTCATTTGATCGGTAAACCGCGTCTGATTGCTATAGTTCTTTCATACGGGTTTGCGAACGTGACATTCGCGTTGATGTTCTGTGTTGTGCTGTAATGTTGCGGATTCGTCGTGGTGGATAGCAGGGTGCAATGATAGAGCTGTTTAAATTTATTTGTATATTTGATATTGCGGGGCAAGCGTCCAACATGTGGACTGCCGTCACTGCCTTTTTGTATAATATTCTTTTGGGGCACGACCAGGTTGCGGTCGATGTACCTATTGTCTATTTTCATTTCTGTACTAGGTTTACCCCGCGGTGGGGTGCACGAATAGCCGGGTTCTGGAGGGCAACGGGTTCGTATCTCATTGGATTGAGAGGCAAAGCGACCTCACTCTAGAATTGGCAGACTATTCGCCGCACTCGTAAGGGGTATAGGTTGACCGAAGGAGGGGTGCTCAATTTACCGGATTCCGTGAAGTGCCGGGTATTCCATTCACTATGTTGTGGGGACTACCTCGCTTCAGGTTTTAGCGGGTAACTTGCCGCACCCATATGGGTCAAGGTTTCATTGCACAGGCTATCCACACGACCAGGAGAATGTCGGGTTTCAGTAGCGGTTCTGTGAAACCCGGAGATCCCAGATTATCTGTATTGTTCTCTGATGCTTATTACTTATCTGTAATGTTGCATATTATCACGCCTGGAGCGATTACTGTATATTAGTATATATACTATTAGATGTTGTATATGTTTTACACCCGCGCTAGTCCAGTCCCCGCTCTGTCGTTAGTTAAGTAACCTAACGGGTGATGACGGGACGCAGTGACGAATGCGGATGGCATATACGTACATTTTATTTTCGTTCTTTTCTGGTGTGATTGATTGATGGGACTGCGTTGATTCTTATCAATGCAAAGATAAAACAAACCTATATTTGATGTTGTTGGAACAAATTTTAAAAGGAAATTATTACAAAGACGTTTCCTTTTGTTTTGCATAGCGGTATTCAGTTGGAATATCCTGCACCTCATTCCACGAGGAAAGAGTCGAGATCCCTTCACCGGGAGTGACTTCTTTAGCAAAAGGTTTTCGCTACTATATATTTTTATAAAGCTATCATGTTCCTTCAACAAGATCAGGTTCATTACGTTAAAGGTTTTTCGCCAAAAACCAGCCGTAATCCTCCGTCGTTTCTTATGGATGGTCAGTAGTATTCAAGCTATGTTTGTTGGCCTACGTCAAGACATAGTGTTTGGTAGCTGCTGGGTATTCATTTGATGCATAGATAGATGCATTAGTTTAAGTCAGGCGTACACCTTGTTGGCCTACGTCAAGGGCTTGTACGATGACTTAAGTTGAGCAGGACAACGACGGGTAGAACTTGACATGTTGCTTATGATTTGTTGGCCTACGTCAAGGTCATAAGAGTATGGGATAAAAAATTACATCGGGAGTTTCAAACATACAAGAAACTTGCCAGACTTGCGCATACCTTCTGGAGTGTGATGACTTGAGTGGCTTCCATCAAGTTATCATGCGATGATAGTTGGATCCCGATTCTCACTGATGAGTTGGTTTACTCTTCGGGTGACCCCGACTAATTCTTCTTTCAGGTTTGGAGGAGAATTTGAGAAAACAGTGGAAGGTTTCTTAATTAGATAAAGTGATAACCATTCTGATTTAGGCTAGAGTGCACGCAGAGTGTTTCTTTTCTCTCTCTCTTATGGCAGCGACCTTTGACCGACCCTAAACTACAACTCAGTGACCAAAGTTGACCGAACCTTCTTAAAATACTGGCCTTTTGGATTGTCTAAAGTTGCATAAGTCATTGCCACTCCTTCTTTTACCCTTTGTATTTCTCAGAACACCCTGTATTACTACGGACATCCACTTCCATTGGATAAATCCATCGTATGGTTATATACGAACTCGAAGGATATTTTTTTGAGGATGGATTCTGGTTCAGGAGAAATAGAATTGGTTTATTCAGTTGTCTTTTATTATCACCTTCTCTCAGGTTGCGAGGGCTCCTTGGTTTAGGAGAGTACACATATTATGCTTATTGGATAGTCTTATTCCCAACCATAGGCAGGTGCTGAAAGGTAGGGAATGAAGAAAACCAATTAGCCTAAGTAGGGTGTGCAGAAGGTAATATGTAAAAACAAAGAAAAGGGATTATAAAGAGGGCAAAGTAAATTGCGACTATTAATATTCACGACCAAACCACATGTTTCATCGCCACTCCTACTTCACCTTTGATTTCTCCAGAGCAACCCGTATCACTACAAACATCCAATTCCATTAGATAAATCCGTCGTATGATTATATACGAACTCGAAGGATATTTTTCGAGGATGGATTCTGGTTCAGGAGAAATAGAATTGGTTTATTCAGTTGTCTTTTATTATCACCTTCTCTCAGGTTGCGAGGGCTCCTTGGTTTAGGAGAGTACACCTATTACGCTTATTGGATAGTTTTATTCCCAACCATAGGCAGGTGCCGAAAGGTAGGGAATGAAGAAAACCAATTAGCCTAAGTAGGGTGTGCAGAAGGTAATATGTAAAAACAAAGAAAAGGGATTAGAAAGAGGGAAAAGTAAATTGCGACTATTAACATTTACGACCAAACCACATGTTTCATCGCCACTCCTACTTCACCTTTGATTTCTCCAGAACAACCCGTATCACTACAAACATCCAATTCCATTGGATAAATCCGTCGTATGATTATATACGAACTCGAAGGATATTTTTCGAGGATGGATTCTGGTTCAGGAGAAATAGGAATAAGGTATTATTCAGTTGTCTTTTATCATCACCTTCTCTCAAGTTGCGAGTACTCCTAGGATTAGGAGGGTACACCTATTATGCTTACTGGATATTCTTCTTCCAAACCATAGGCTGGTGCCGAACGGTAGGGAAGGAAGAAAACAACTTAGCCTAATAATGGTGTACAGAAGGTAACGACTAAAGACAAATAAAGGGAATTGGAAAGATGGCAGGGAAATATACGGTTAAAGTCATGATTTGGATTATGGAAGAGGCATTACTAGGAATACAAGGAAACCCCTACAAAACATATTTATGTTTTATATTCACTGTGCATTGTTAATAGAAAACTGATTTCCCGATTGGATACTTACTCCAGGGTATGTATTTACCAGGAACGATTCTCACATCTGCATGGTTTTACAGATGTTGAGTGGGAGCGAGTTATTGGGAATTAGGTGATCATCCTCATTATATCGGAATTCGTTGTAATTGGTGATATTTGAGGAAATCGCCTGGGAACAGTTTTCAACCTACGACGTACAGGTTATGAGTTATTCAACTCAGCGGACTTATACAGAGTATTGTATGTTGTCCAGTGTCCATCAGGACAAAGGGGCTGGTCCTCGAACTATATTCTGTTTACTTGTAACTTCTCTAGTTTTTAGACAAGTGTTTCATAGAAATACAATGTCTAAGTTTTGAGAAATTGTGGGTATAGGAATAAAGTAGAGAACCAAGTGTTACAAGTATCGGGATTCTTCAAAGAAATCGAAGATGTAGATTCTTGTGATTGGTATTCAATTGATAGTAATGGTTTTTGTGAAACTTGTTTCTTTTTCAGGTTACTCATAATTGGATAGATTCCTAAGTTGAATAATACCGATCATCCTCTCTCTATTAAGTTATTATGCACTGGAGACAGCTGCATAATTTGAATCCGGTTCCAATTAAATAAGTGCCAAAGTTTCTATATTGGATATAGAACGATTCATATCTTAACGATGATAAGATTCAAGGAGTTGTCCAGCTTATACTTAAAACCAGACACTGGATAACTCAAGGCACGTTTCTGTAATGGCAGTTTGTGGGTTGACCCTAGCCTCGACGAGGGTTGATTTTCTACCATCCGGAAGATCAATAGTGATATTGTTCTTGACTCGCCACAGTTTTATTAAAATAGATTTTTTCAGAAAAACAGTAGTGGGAGTATGGTAGAACTGGAAGTGATTCCATAACCGCAAACGATTACGGAAAGTTTAATAGGACTTATATATTCAATCAGGTTTGACATTCCAATAGCCACTCCGCAAATATGGTGGGTAACCTCAGACACCCGAGAGGTACTCCGGTAGCCTCAAGGACGGTGACAGGGAGGTTCTTGTTTACCAAGACTTGACACTACTGTTGTTCCAGACTATGAGACCTGGCAGGAGGAAATGTATAGCGTCGTTCAAAACTAATTTTAGAAGTATACGTATATATTATTCTGCCAGAGGGTTATCGTAGTCAGTGGGAGCAGCGGAAGCATAGTGGGCAAATAGCTAGTGTCTATTTATAGACTTGAGCATATATAGCGAAGATAGATCATCTGATTTTTGATGTAACAGTCATGGGTTTGACTTCATCAGAATAGGGGATGGATCTGTTAAGAAGGTAGTAAGGTGTGATGTCCTGGTATTTGGATGACATACACAGAATAGGAAGTAAAATTCCTATACTACGATCAGGTTGTACTTTGGTCATCACACAGTTGTTTCTCCACAAAAGATATGGATATAATATAAAACATTCTGGTAACTAGATCTATGGTTTTAGATCTAGATTTGGGTATTTTCCCAATTTGGGTACTTTGACAATATTCTAATAGTATTTTAGAATAGATGACTCCAAGCATGGTGGTGTACCTGCAGGTGATGGAGTCACCCTCTCTAAAGGTGTCTTACAGACTAAAGGGGAGAGGGATGTGCATGATTGACAGATCACTTGCTTAGGCAATTGAGTCAATCGTGAGATGTCAAGTACCACACCAGACGTTGTTATTGCACTAGATGCAATAAGTTTATATTAATCCAATCCTGGAGAAACATTAGGAAGCAGTTTTAGAACATAAGTGATTGTTCTACGGATAAGATGACGACGGCCTCCTTCGGGAAACGGTTATCATTCCAGGCTTCCAAGGTAACATGGATTGTCAGAGTTATAGTTTTTCCTCAGACGAGGGACAGTATTATGGACAGGCGATCCAAAAAGGATACTGTGGGAGGCATGGTGCGCAACACTGATTATTTTCAGTGATCGATACAGTCTAAGAAGTTTGGATTGGGAGTTCATTTATGAACTAGGTCCCATCAGGTATCCAGACATATTCTAAGACAGTTATTACTCGATTCGGGAAATGGTTTTCTCCGCGAACATGAGATTAAGAGAGACATAGAAAGAAACATCAGGGCGGATCCACTCACTTAGGCTATTTCTCGAACACATTAGTTTCGCAAACAGTCTTTGTGAAACTGATTAGTAGAGGAGTTGGATGCTCGGTATCACACGAGCTGTGAGTACGCGACATCGCAATAATTAGCCTTAAGTGCAAGTGGGAGATTGTTGGATATAATGCCCTCTAAGTCAATTATTGGATCGCAGGTACATGATTGCAATGATTGAGGGAGGACCTATACCGATAAAACAGTCTTACTCGAGATGATAGTATGCTATCTGGTTTGTCTTTATCATCATGATAGAGCCGATAGGATTCTTGTTTGACTACCAGCAGTATGATGGCGATCATATATGTGGGAGCTGGGGTCTATAAGCACATCCTTAAAAGAGTCCCTAGTCGTGGGAGTTTCGAGATAGGGCATCGATACTCCAGAGTAGACTAGTGTATACAGTCGAGACCCCGACGAGGGGCGGTGGCCGGTCTCACAAGCCATTGGTGTCAGTTGGATCACCTAAGATGTATACAGGTGCTCATTGGGTTATGAATACACCGGACTGGACTCGCCGGGAACATGCTAGTTGGTATTACACATACCGTCAGATAGCAGTTCCCTGGTGACATGTGTACAGGTTAGTTCATCGACCTGAGGTCGTCATTTGTCTCGTGTGAGTTCCCACTGTGCTTAGATTACTACCCTACCACGCTCAAAGGAGTTGTGCAAACAGGTTTTAGTTGGGTACAGTCCCGAGCCACATTGGAGGCAAGTGAGCGGATCTTCGGGGATTCGTCTCTCCCGGTATTGGAAGTGAGATCGCGCTGTGTTTAGGAGAGCCATTACACGAAATCCCTGGCCAGGGTAATCGAGATATACTGGTAGGTATACCAGCAGAATCTCAGGGTGTTCTGGGCTGCTCTCTGACACGACTTATATCGCTATTGGGGGTCTGACGTTTACTGGCCCCCTAGGCCGTATATGCGATACTCATAGACGAATGTTCCGGACTATACGGTTATTATCACTGTCAGGCTCAGTAGGGTTTATAGATGAGTTCGCTCGTCAGCTTCCCTTCCAATCAATACATAGGCAAAACGTTACGTACAGCTTGTACCTCTGACGTGCTAGGGGTTATACCCAGTGCCAGTGTGTTGATGAGTCATTAGAGTCCCCTACCGACACTTTCCCAAGTTCGGGCGAAACGTTGTAGAGGCCGTATGGGTTTATGGCAATGTTCGGAAAATGCACGTGCATTTTCGCACGTGTCAGTTTTCGGGCAGATAATACTGGTAAGCTTTGGTTTAAGCCGGAACCCAGTATTATACTGTGTAGATATAATATCTTTGTCTCAGTTGCATTTATATTCGGTCGTAATATAAATGAGGGTATATTTATACCGATACAGGGTTATCCTGAAATTCGTTTCGGGATGAATTTTGGAAGTTGCCAGTTTCCAGTTTTCTATCAGCCGTATTTAACATTCGGTTAAATACGGATTTATCTTTTCTTGATGAGGTGAGTCAGTGTTCTAGAAGGTTCTAGAGAGGATGATTAGGCTTGTGACTCACTTGTTCATTAATGGTGCATTTATTGTATTCATACTTTTTGTTCACACTTTGTGTTCACACACTAGATATTTTCCTTAAGCTCACCCTCCCCTCTCCTACACTCACCCTCCCTCTCCTATATATTATGACCGGCCCTCTTTGTGAGGATGAGGAATTTTTTCCATTTTCTTAAGAGAAAAAGATCATGACAGTTTAGTGTATGGAAATTTCCTAGTTCAATTTCCATTTACCCGATTTCAATTGGCAACTTCTAATAACCGTTCGTCCATAGCCTTGGACGTAACGAGACAAAGTATTCTACTCATTCTCTACTTCATCTTGGTCGTCTCTTTTGGAAAACTTGACGATCGAGTTGCCTCGGTTCAGAGGCGGGAGCCCGTTTAAAGATCCGTCGACGTGGTGCCACCTGGACGACGAGACCGGAGATCGAGCAAGTTCGGATTAGTTGCAACATAGCGTGGGATGATGGTTGAAGACCGAAGGACTCGGATCATTCGGTATATCAATTCTACCCTCTTTACAATTTGTTAGTTTAGCTTTAATGGACGATCCGGGATAAAGTACGCGATAGCGCCAGTCGTAAAAGTTTTGTTCCGCATATCGGCGTCTGTTAGACGGCCGGGGCGCTGCCGTGGACTTACATAAAGTCTAGTAAACCCATATTTTACAATATGAAGCTCTGCCAATTCTACCTTCTGCCAGTACTTATTGCCACATCTATCGCACGGACAGAGAATCTTCTCTATTATGATCTTATTATGTGCGCGTGCAAATTCAATAAAAGCAGCAACTCCTGCGACAAACTTAGGTTGCATACGTTGTTGCCAATCCACATACATCCAGTCCTTAACTCTGACGTACTCATGGGCCATGTTAGACTGTATAACATATAAATTGTAGGTTATGGTGACTATATTGAGAAATATAAGAACGGGATAGTTACTGACAAAGGAGAAAATCCGTGTATATACTTTGTGTGTGCTTTTGTCGTTGAAAAGAATAAATTATCGCACGTATGTTAACCGATAGACGGGGATAAGTGGCGCTTTTAGTTTCATATATGAGTATCGATGGGAATATGAAGGTTTCATATTATCATCGAGTATCATATATTGGTTTTAATCTGAACATCTCGAATCACTCTCTAATTATGCGTTTGTTGTGTATTCTTGTTGTATGTATGTGTTCCGGCTGTCGGGGGTAGGCTTCTATCCCATTAAGAATGTATAGAGCGAACACCCATCACTTGTGTTTTTAACCGTTTCGAGTAAATTTCGGCAGCACCTCCCCGCTGTTCTTCGAGTACACTGTAATAGAATAGATAATAATTTCAAAGCTGTGAAACAAGGTTGAAATGAACATCTAATCTATCTTTGTACACGGAGAACCAGCGGAAAGGTACCGACGAAATATCTCGAAACGGATGAAAACATAAGTGAATGAAGGCGTTTGCATTATACATTCTTAACTTGTCCACACGGGACAAATCTATGGGTTACCATACGATTGAATTTTCTCGTCGCGTAGACTATATGACGGTTGTTAGTATCGAGCTATACCGTCCGATATTTAACAACCTTCGTACAGTTCTATGTCACGACGAACATCGCACGTATGTTAACCGATAGACGGGGACTAAGTGGCGCTTTTAGTTTCATATATGAGTATCGATGAGAATATGAAGGTTTCATATTATCATCGAGTATAATATATTGGTTTTAACCTGAACATCTCGAATCACTCTCTAATTATGCGTTTGTTGTGTATTCTTGTTATATGTGTGTGTTCCGGCTGTCGGGGGTAGCCTTCTATCCCATTAAGAATGTATAGAGCGAACACCCATCACTTGTGCTTTCAACCGTTTCGAGTAAATTTCGGCAGCACCTCCCCGCTGTTCTCCGAGTACACTGTAATAGAATAGATAATCATTTCAAAGCTGTGAAACAACGTTGAAATGAACATCTAATCTATCTTTGCATACGGAGAACCAGCGGAAAGGTACCGACGAAATATCTCGAAACGGATGAAAACACAAGTGAATGAAGGCGTTTTCTTTATACATTCTTAACTTGTCCACATGGGACAAATCTATGGGTTACCATACGATTGAATTTTCTCGTCGCGTAGACTATACGACGGTTGTTAGTATCGAGCTATACCGTCCGATATTTAACAACCTTCGTATAGTTCTATGTCACGACAAACATCGCACGTATGTTAACCGATAGACGGGGACTAAGATGCGCTTTTAGTTTCATATATAAGTATCAATGAGAATATGAAGGTTTCATATTATCATCGAGTATCATATATTCGTTTTAACCTGAACATCTCGAATCACTCTCTAGTTATGCGTTTATTGTGTATTCTTGTTGTATGTGTGTGTTCCGGCTGTCGGGGGTAGGCTTCTATCCCATTAAGAATGTATAGAGCGAACACCCATCACTTGTGCTTTCAATCGTTTCGAGTAAATTTCGGCAGCACCTCCCCGCTGTTCTCCGAGTACACTGTAATAGAATAGATAATCATTTCAAAGTTGTGATACATCGTTGAAATGAACATCTAATCTATCTTTGTACACGGAGAACCAGCGGAAAGGTACCGACGAAATATCTCGAAACGGATGAAAGCACAAGTGAATGAAGATGTTTGCTTTATACATTCTTAACTTGTCCACACGGGACAAATCTATGGGTTACCATACGATTGAATTTTCTCGTCGCGTAGACTATACGACGGTTGTTGGTATCGAGCTATACCGTCCGATATTTAACAACCTTCGTATAGTTCTATGTCACGACGAACATCGCACGTATGTTAACCGATAGACGGGGACTAAGTGGCGCTTTTAGTTTCATATATGAGTATCGATGAGAATATGAAGGTTTCATATTATCATCGAGTATCATATATTCGTTTTAACCTGAACATCTCAAATCACTCTCTAGTTATGCGTTTGTTGTGTATTCTTGTTGTATGTGTGTGTTCCGGCTGTCGGGGGTAGGCTTCTATCCCATTAAGAATGTATAGAGCGCACACCCATCACTTGTGCTTTCAACCGTTTCGGGTAAATTTCGGCAGCACTTCTCCGCTGTTCTTCGAGTACACTGTAATAGAATAGATAATCATTTCAAAGCTGTGAAACATCGTTGAAATGAACATCTAATCTATCTTTGTACACGGAGAACTAGCGGAAAGGTACCGACGAAATATCTCGAAACGGATGAAAACACAAGTGAATGAAGATGTTTGCTTTATACATTCTTAACTTGTCCACACGGGACAAATCTATGGGTTACCATACGATTGAATTTTCTCATCGCGTAGGCTATACGACGGTTGTTAGTATCGAGCTATACCATCCGATATTTAACAACCTTCGTATAGTTCTATGTCATGACGAACATCGCACGTATGTTAACCGATAGACGGGGACTAAGTGGCGCTTTTAGTTTCATATATGAATATCGATGAGAATATGAAGGTTTCATATTATCATCGAGTATCATATATTGGTTTTAACTTGAACATCTCGAATCACTCTCTAATTATGCGTTTGTTGTGCATTCGTGTTATATGTGTAACATGATTTTAAACCATTGAGATCAAGATTTGAGAAATTTTATAAGTGGCCGTTAACATGATAACAATCATCTCTTCTTATCAGTCCATATCTGAATTCTAAAGGGCAGTATATTTTCTATTAAAAGATCATGTTCAACTCTAAAGCAAGGGAAAAACAGAGGAATATAGATCTATTAAAATCAAGCCATAAAGCTAATCACATATTTACAACATTGCAAATACATTAACGCAAAACATAGTTATGATGCTTCAAAAGAATCAATTATCAAGGATCTGGGAGTGGAGATGAACATACAGTTTCCCGTCAATAAGATCAACAGGATAGAGACAGATAAAATATAAGATTAGAATGATGAACAAGATAATATGCTTGAAAGATGCTATATTTGCTGATTGAATATAAATGAATCCACCAATAAGATTATATACATGATAATATATGTAGAGGAATTCAGGCCATGAACACAAACCACCAACTATTTCATATGCTGGCTGAAAGAAACGGGCGAAAAGATTCATAGTTTTCCATAAACTACAAGCAGATTCTGCCATTACTAAGTACAAAACAAAATGGATTATAATTTAAATGAGAAAGAAGTGCTTGAAGCAAAATCAGATCAAATTATATTGTCCCACATGGGTTGCTCGCCCAGACATTCGATAGCATACATGTCACAAGAAAAATAACAGAAAAACAATTTCTTAAGCTTAAATACCCTCTAAATATGCCAAACAGCTTGCTTACAGTTCTACCGATACATTATTAAACATAAAGTCCCTGCAGACGCCAAATCTGGAACAACTATCACCTTATCATCGAATGTTACGTCCATAAAAGTGAAAGTAACAGAATAAATGCACCAGTACAAACTCGATCTCGAATTAGCCTAAAGCTTTACCGGGATGGAACTAAATCAACAAGCAAAGTATATTTACACTACAAGCTTACACCTACTGCAAAAGATAAATAGGGCACTCTACAGTTCACATCTCACAGCCCAACCAAACCCTAGCCCCAGCCCCAGCCCAACCAAGCCCCAGCCCCAGCCCCAGCCCCAACCCCAACCGAACCCCACAACCTAACCCTAACCCTAACCCTAACCGAATCCGATCGATGCCGACGCCGACGCCGATACCCTCACCCCTACCCGAACCTGGCCTGAACCCTAAACTACAACGTCAAAATTAAAAATTATTTGAGATTTACTTACAAACTGTGCACGCGGTGGAGGAGACGGTAGAAATTGGTGGTCGCCGACGATCGGCGAAGGTGGCGACGAGGCGCGGGAAGTCGACAAAGGTGTGGGGAAGACCGACGAAGCTGGCGCAGGCTCGCGAGCGCTGTGGCGACGAAGCGCAGGAACAGGCGACGAGAGGCGCGAGAGTGAGAGAGAGAAATTTAGGAACGATGAATATAATTTTTCTGTGCTTTTTTTTTATTAATAACCTATGTAGATGCCCCTACGGACATAACCGTAGGTCCCCGGCTTACGGCTCCGTAGGGCCAAAGAAAAAATTAGAACGCAAGGCACCGTAGGGACAACGATTTGGCCCTACGGATAAATCCGTAGGGACAAAAAATATTTGCCCCTACGGATTTCTGAGTCCGTAGGGGCAACCCTATATTGTAGTAGTGAATGTGAGAGAATAATTAGTATTAATTTACATGCAACCCCTTCCAACATCTAATTACTTTTCTTTAGGTGCTTTAACTGAGTAGGATAAAATCACCTAATTTCTCAAAACCCAAATCTTCAATTACTCATGAACACAATAAATATATTTCGAAAATAAATATAATAATAATATAATTTTGAAAAAATAATTTTCAAAATATCTGATCAGGATTTGACATTCATTGGATTGAACAGTAAACTTATTGTCATTAATATGAGTATCAGATTCTATCTAAACATCCATAGTTTTCCTAAATGCATTCAATTAGCCCAATACTTTAGGTTTCTTATTTCTATCTATATGACAAGATTTACCAGCATGTCAAGACTTACTCGTCAACAAATCGAAAACCACAATATTATCAAGTCAAAGAGATTATATAACGGTTTGAATTCTCTTTCTTTATAGGTGACATATCCTAGAGAATTCAAACATGGTCATATACTACACATATCATTATATGTGCTCATGTCATACACCAGAAGAATCTCCATTCTCGACGATTGAGACACATCACCACATCTCATATGTTAGTATCATGCTTGATAACCTGTCACAACTCTAGCTATCCAATACTTGTTGTAGGTTAAGTACTTGATTTAAGAAATTACTAAATTAGATCATATATCCATGCAAGTGACACATCACAGTATATGATCTAACAATATAATTTCTAACTGTATTATAAATAAATAAGAATACCCACATTATAAATCATTAAGTGCAACTATAAATCTTTATTAATATTCAACGAATATTATATGAATTGCAATGGATGTTCAAAAACATATATATCTACTCTAGCAGTATCTTTAATCAAAGATCAATAAATTCATAATATGCACCGTATCTTTTCCATATTTGAATCATCCACCAAAATGTCAAACTAACTTTGGACCAATTAGACGAGAAACAAACTAAATGAAAAACCATCAAAGAAATTAAGCAACCAAACCATTAAAAAAATTCTAAAATTGACGATCATGAATGATTGAAGAAGCAAACAATACAAAAGTTGAAAAAGACAAAATGGAAAGGATGATCAAACCTATTCAAATGATGAGTAAAATCTAGAATAGCGCTGCAACTATTGTAACCATAACAAAAAAATATGGTGTACGATATTTGTTATATTATTTTTATTTTAAATAAACCAATATAAATACTCGAATTGATTTATCTTAGCCCATTACTCATCATTGTGATGCTATTATAGATTAGAGAGTATTTATATTGGTTTATTTAAAATAAAAATAATATAACAAATATCAACGTACACCATGTTTCTAGTGGCGGTTACAATCTTGCAGCGCTATTCTAGATTTTACTCATCATTCGAATAGGTTTCATCATCCATTCCATTTTTTGATGTCTTTTTCATCTATTGCATTGTTTGCTTCTTCACTTATTCATCATCGCCAAAGTTGGAGTTTTTTTAATGGTTTGGTTGCTTAATTTCTTTGATGGTTTTTCATTTTGTTTGTTTCTCATCTAATTGGTCCAAAGTAAGTTTTAACATTTTGGTGAATGATTCAAATATGGAAAAGATAAGGTCTAGATTATGAATTAATTGATCTTTGATAAAAGATGAGTGGTTTTTGAACAACGTTATTGATGGTTATTGATGGAGCTCCTTTTCGGGCCTCCGTCAGATGTTATCTTCCGTTGATCTCACGGTGAATTTAGCTGTTTATCTTTCGTTGCGTGTGGGTCTCAATGGGTTTTTAGAGTAAGCGTTGAGGTGAGGAATCTGTTGCCGAGTACCTGCAAAGAAGTCCCGGGATGGTTTGGTACCACCGAGGACCCTCCGACGCTCATGTTAGTGATGAGATCCGAGCAGAGTAACGGAATAAAAGTGTAAAAAATAGCTTACTTGACCCCTCTGTGATGGGGGTTTATATAGCGGTGGTGGCATGCAGCAGCAGGCACGAGAATCTCGCCGGCAGTAACGCTCCCGACGTCACACCTGTAAGTGCACGGCGGCGCCCCGGCCGTCAATCCGACGGCCAAATGCGGAAGCGGTGATAAACTTTAAATTTTACTTGAACTGGCAAACCACCGCGCACTAATACCCGGATCGAACCATTAATTAGTCCTAGCTAACTACAAGATGGGGAAGAGAGATATACCGACAGATCCGAGTCCTCCGGTCATCTCGTCGTCGTCCCGATCTCCTGCGGAAGCTCCGGTCTCCACCTCGTCGCCGGAAGTGCACCACATCGCCTACTTCTTTTACGGGCTCCCACCTCAATGCCGAAGCAACTCGGGCACGAAGCTGGCTAGTCGACGTGCCCAAGATTTGCTGTAGAATGTATAGTAGAACTAGTGTCTCATTTGGGGTTTATGGAGGTGCCATTTTGGTGGAAGAAAAGAGAGCAACTTTAGGAAATGAACTAGAGGGCTTTTCTAGCAAGCATGAGAAACAAAATGCCACCCATAAAATGAATCCATCCCATCCCCTAAAGGAATGGCCGGCCAAAACAAAGAGGGAGTGAGAGTGGAGAGAGAGTGTGTGGTATATGGATGATTGAACCACTATCATAATCATGAGAGAAAAAGAATGGTGAAAAGAAACAATCATCACAACCAAATCCATACTCCACCAACCAATCAACAACAACCATGATGACATCCAAAGTCAAGCTATCATGAAAAAGGAAAGTCAAGTGATGGTGCTCATCATGAAAAACCATCATGATACAAATATATGCAAAGACCCCCTCCACAAATACTTATTTGCAACAATGCAAATAAGCCCTCCTCCACCAATCTTCGGCCAATGAACGATACAAAGGAAATTGGCCGAAACGGAAAGCAAACTGGCAACTCCAGAAAACTGGTCCCGTAATAAATTACAGGAAAACCCCGATACTGTGCATACACACCCGCATTTGTATTCCGACCGAAATACAAATGCAATGAGACAAAATTCACACTGTACTATACTAGGATCCGGCTTAAACCAAAGCCGGATAGTAATATCCGTTCGATCCTGATCCGTGCAATACCGCATGTATCTGATCGAACCCCGCCATATATCCATACGGCCTATAGTACAAACTGTCCGATTCTGATCCGTGCAATACCGCACGTATCTGATCGGACCTTGCCATATCTCCATACGGCCTCTACAACTTTTCGCCCGAAAGCTGAGTAACTGAATGTGGGGGACTCTAAAGACTCGTCAACACCTTGGTCGTGGATTTAACCACCAGCACGTCAGAGGTATAAGCCAATACGTAACGGGCTACCAGGTATTGACTAAAAGGGACGTCTGTGAGCGAACTCAGCCTGACAACCCTACTGAGCCTGTCAGTGACAATATCCGTACAGTCCGGTCCGTTCGTCTATGAGTATCGCATGGCGGGCCTAGGGGGTTGGTAAAAGTCAGACCCCCAAAAGCGGTACAAGTCGTGTCGGAGCGTAGCCCAGAACACCCTGAGATACTACTGGAATACCTACCAGTAAATCTCCTGCCTTGGCCAAGGACTTCGTGTAATGGCTCTCCTAGACACAGCACGACCTCACCCCCAATACCGGGAGAGACGAACCCCTGAAGATACGCTCACTGCCTCCATGTGGCTCGGGACTGTACCCAACTAAAACCTGTTTGCACGACTCCTTTGAGCCGTGGTATGGTAGTAATCAAAGTACAGTGGGAACTCACACGAGACAAATGACGATCCCCAGGTCGATGAACTAACCTGCACACATGTCACCAGGGAACTGCCATCTGACGTCTGGTATATGACCAACTTGCATGTTCCTGGCGAGTCCTGTCCGGTGTACTCATAACCCAATGAGCACCTGTATACATCTTAGGTGATCCAACTGACACCAGTGGCTTGTGAGACCGGCCACTGCCCCTCGTCGGGGTCTCGACTGTATACACTAGTCTACTCTGGAGTATCGATGCCCTGTCTCGAAACTCACACGACTAGGGACCATCTAAGGATATGCTTATAGACCCCAGCTCCCACTTATATGATCGCCCTCATACTGCTGGTGGTCAAGCAAGAATCCTAGGGGCTCTATCAACGTGTAATAACAACTTGTCAGGTCACCTAAAACAGTACACGATGATAAAGGTAAACCAGATAGCATACTATCATCTCGAGTAAGACTGTCCTACCGGGATAGGTTCTCCATCAATCATTGCAATCACGTACCTGTGACCTAATAATTGACTCTGAGGGCACTATCTCCAACAATCTCCCACTTGCACTCAAGGCTAATTATTGCGATGTCGCATACTCACAGCCCGTGTGATACCGAACACCCAACTCCTCTACTAGTCAGTCTCACAAAGCTCGTTTGCGAAACTATTGCGTTCGAGGAATAGCCTTAGTGAGTGGATCCGCTTTGTTGTTTCTTTCTATGTCTCTCTATATCTCAAGTTCGCGGAGAAAACCCATCTCCCGAAAAGAGCAATACCTGTCTTAGAATGTGTCTGGATGTCTGATGGGACATAGCTCATAAATGAACTCCAAATCCAAACTTCTTAGACTGTATCACCAACTGAACTTAATCAGTATCCTGCGCCATGCCACCCTCAGTATTGCCTTGGACCACCTGTCCAAAATACTGCCCCTCATCAGAAGGAAAAACTATAACTCTGACAACCTCCTTGTCGTCCATGTCACCTTGGAAGCCTGGAATGATAACTGTCTCCCGAATGAGGCTGTCGTTATCATATCCCTAGAACATCCACTTATGTTCTAAAACTGCTTCCGACCGTTTCTCCAGAATTGGATTAATGTCAACTTATTGCATCTAGTGCAAGAACAACATCTGGTGTGGTACTTGACATCTCATGATTGACTCAATTGCCTGAGCAAGTGATCTACCAATCATGCACGTCCCTCTCTACTTTAGTCTGTAAGACACCTTTAGAGAGGGTGACTCCATCACCTGCAGGTACACTACCGTGCCAGGAGTCGTCCATTCTAAATACCCTTAGAATGCTGTCTAAGTACCCAGATTGGGAAACCACCCAAATCTAGATCTAAAACCATAGATCTAGTAACCAGTATGTCTGATACAAAATCCATTTCCTTTGTGGAGAAACCACTGTGTGACGACCAAAGTATAACCGACTGTAGTATAGGAGTTTCCTTTCCTACTATGTGTATGTCATCCAAATACCAGGATATCACACCCTACTACCTTCTCAACAGATCCATCCCTAATTCTGGTGAAGTCAAACCCATGACTGTCACGTCAGAAATAGATGATCTATCTCCGCTACATGTGCTTTAGTTTATAAATAGACATAAGCTACTTGTCCACCAATGCTTCCGCTGCTCCCACTGACTATGACAACCCTCTGGCAGAGTCATATACACGTACACTTCTGAAGCGAGTTCAGAACGACGCTATACTCATCCTGCTGCCGGGTCTCATAGTCTGGAACAACAGCAATGGCAAGTGTGGGTAAACAAGAACTTCCCTGTCACCGTCCTTGAGGCTACCGTAGTACCTCTCAGGTGCCTGAAGTTACCCACCTTATCTGCGGAGTGGCCAATGGAATGTCAATCCAGATTGAATCTTTAGGTTCCTTATCAAATCTTCAGTAATCGTTTGTGGTTCTGGAATCACTTCCAGTTCTACCATACTCCCACTACTGTTTTCTGAAAAAAAATCCATTTTTAATAAAACTGTGGCGAGTCTAGAACAATATTGCTATTGTTCATCCAGATGGTAGAAAGTCAACCCTCGTCATAGCCTGGGTTAACCCACAAACAGCCATTACAGAAACGTGCCTTGAGTTGTCCAGTGTCTGGTTTCATCATAAACCGGACAACTCCCCGTACCTTAACATCGTTAAGATATGAACTGTTCTATATCCCATATAGGACCAGAGGCACTGATTTAACTAAACCAGATCCAAATCATGCAACTGTCTCCAGTGCATGTCTACTAAATGGAAAGAGGACGATCAGCGTTACTCAACTTAGGAATGCTTCCAATTATGAATAACCTGAAAGAGAAGCAAGATCTCTTTATCACTACTATCAACTGAATACCATAGACAAGTATCTACATCTTCGATTACTTTGAAGAATCCCGACACTTGTTACACCTGGTTCTCTACTCTATTCAAATACCTATAACTTCTCAACATTCAGACCCTGTGTTTCCGCGAAACACCTGTCTAAAAACTAGAGAAGTCATAAGTAAACCGAATATAGTGCGAGGACCAACCCCTCTGTCCTGATGGACCCTGGACAACATACAATACTCTTTATAAGTCCCTTGAGTCTGATAACTCATTCACTGTGTGTCGTGGGTTGAAAACTGTACTTATGGTTAAGAAGAATTACACCGCTGTTTAATGCTCCTTACCTAACCATCCACTGATATAGGTAAATGTCGTAGACATAATTTCAGAAAGGTATATCTCACTCTATGAAAATAGACGTACAGATATTTCAATTTGAAATTGGTGCATAAAAGCGGATATTCAAAACCAAATATTTGCCGACCGGCAAACAACCCAGGTGACTTCCTCAAATATCACCGATTACAACGAATCCCGATATAATGAGGATGATCATCCAATTCCCAATAAGTTACTCCCACTCATCATCTGTAAAACCATACAGATGTGAGAATCATACCTGGTAAATACATACCCTGGAGCAAGTGTCTAATCGGGAAATCAGTTTTCTTTTAACATTACACAGTGAAACTGAAACATTGAAATGTTCCGATGGGATATCCTGGTATTCCTAGTAATGCCTCTTCCAGATTCACGATTGTAACCGTATAATTCTTTGCCACCTCTCCAAATCCCTTCATATGTCTTTAGTCATTACCTTCTGCACACCCCTTTAGGCCAAATGGTTTTCTTCCTTCCCTACCGTTCGGCACCTGCCTATGGTTTGGAAGAAGACTATCCAATAAGCATAATGGGTGTACTGTCCTAATCCTACGAGCACTCGCAATGCGAGAGAAGGTGAAGATAAAAGACACCTGAATAAACCTTATTCCTATTTCTCCTGAACCAGAATCCATCCCCGAACTGGAACAAGTTCCTTTCGAGTTCGTATATAACCATACGATGGAGTATCCAATAAACTGTGGATCTTCATAGTGATACGGAGTGTCCTGGAGAAATACAAAGGTGATTTAGGATTGGCGAAGAAATACTTGGTTTGGTCGTGAATATCTGTTGCAATTTACTTTGCCCTCTTACTAATCCCTTGATTTGTCTTAACTTAATACCTTCTGTACACCATCGTTAGGCTAATTGGTTTTCTTCAGTCCCTACCGGTCGGCACCAACCTAAGGTTTGGAAGAAGACTATCCAATTTGCGTAATAGGTGTACTATCTCCTAAACCAAAGAGTACTCGCAACCTGAAAGAAGGTAAAAGGAAAAGACAACTGAATAGTCCTATCCGTTTTCTCCAGAACCGGAAACCATCCTCGAATAAATTCTTTCGAGTTCATATCTAACCATACGATGGTTTTGTCCAATGGAAGTGGACGTTCGTAGTAATACGGGGTGTCCTGGAGAAAAGGGTAAAAGTAGGAGTGGCAATGAGGTTCGCAACTCTGACAATCCAAAAGCCAGTGTTTAAGAAGGTTCGGTTAACTTGGTCACTGAGTCATAGTCTTAGGGTCGGGTCAATGGTCGCTGCCAAAGAGAGAGAGAAAAGAAACACTCAGCGTGCACTCTAACCTAGATCAGAATGGTTACCAATTTATCTAATCTAGAAACCTCCCACTGTACCTCAAATTCTCCTCCAAACCTGAAAGAAAAATTAGTCGGGGTCACCCGAGGAGTAAACTAACTCATCAGTGGGAATCAGGATCCAACTATCATCGCATGATAACGTGACGGAATCCGCTCACGCTATCACACTCCAGAAGGTATGCGCATATCTGGCAAGTTTCAGTTCTTTTGAAACTCCCGATGAGATTTCTGCCCCATGCTCTTATGACCTTGGCGAAGGTCAACAAATCATAAGTCACATGTCAAGTTCTACCCGTCATTATCCAGGTTAATTTGAATCCACCCGTACAAGCCCTTGACGAAGGCCAACAAGGCTATACGACTGTCCCAAACCAACGCATCTATCTATGCAGCAGAAAGGTAACAAGCAGCTACCATACACTATGCCTTGACGAAGGTCAACAAACATAGCATGAATACTACGTGCTACCCGTCTGAAACGACGGAGGGCTACGAATGGTTTCTGGCGAAAACCTTTAACGTAATGAACTTGATATCGTTGAAAGAACGGATAGCTTTTAAAAATATAGTGACGAAAACCGTTGCTAAAGAGGTCACTCCCGGTGAAGGGATCTCGGCTCTTTCCCCGTAGAATGGGGTGCAGGATATTCCAACTGAATACCACGGTGCAAAGCAAAAGTAATCGGCTATAGTGAAGTTAATGCCCTGACGCAAACTTCTGTCCAAGGGGTCACTCCCGATGAAGGGATCTCGGCCCTTGCCTCGTCGACTGAGGAGCAGGATATTCCAACTGAATACCACGATGCAAAACAAAAGTGAACGTCCTTGCAATAACAGCTTTTTGAAAAGTGTTCCAACAACATCAGATTAGGTTT
Source organism: Agapanthus africanus (assembly GCA_030015575.1). Lineage (NCBI taxonomy): Eukaryota > Viridiplantae > Streptophyta > Magnoliopsida > Asparagales > Amaryllidaceae > Agapanthus > Agapanthus africanus. The sequence goes on along the minus strand of CM057337.1, from coordinate 218,038,028 downwards.
GTTTTTAACTTGCATTGATTCAAATCAATGCAGTCCCATCAATTGATCACACCAAAAGAAAGAAAATATACTGATGTGCGTATATGCCATCCGCATTCGCCACTGGGTCACGTCATTACCCGTTAGGTTAGCTAACTAACGACAGAGCGGGGACTGGACTAGTGCGGATGTAAAACATATACAACATCTACTAATATATATACCAATATATTATATTCGCTCAAGGCGTGATAAAAATGCAACATCACAGAAAATGTACAGCATCACAGAAACAATACAGATATCTGGGATCCCCGGGTTTCACAGAGCCACTACTGAAACCCGACGTTCCCCTGGTCGTGTGGATAGCCTGTGCAATGAAATCCTAGACCCCTACGGGCGCGGCAAGTTACCTGCCAAAACCTGAAGCGAGGCAGCCCCTTCAACACCGTGAATGGACCACCCAGCACTTCACGGAATCCGGTAACTCGGGCACCCCTCCTGGGTCAACCTGTACCCCCTACGAGTGCGGCGAATAGCCCGCCAATTCTAGAGTGAAGCCCCCTCCGTCTCAATGCCATGAGATGCGGACTTGTTGCCCTCTAGAACCCGGCTATCCGTGCACCCCTCCGCGGGGCAATCCTAGTACAGAAAATAAAATATACATACAACGGGTACATCGACCGCAACCAGGTCGTGCCCCAAAATAATAATAGAAACAGGAAGTGACGGCAGTCCACATGTCGGACGCTCGCCCCGCAATATCAAATGTACATAATACAACCACAACTGTACTAGCATTGCATCCAGGCTATCCCCCACGACCGATTCGCAACATCACAGCAAAAACAGAACATCAACGTGAAAGTCACGTTCGCAAATCCGTCTAACCGAGCTATAGCAGTTAGACTGGATTTACCGATCAAGTGACATTCACGGTCGCAGATATAATGTAAATACTGTGAAATAATGTGTTTAAAATATCCGATCAATCAAATTTTAACAAGTGGGCCCCCAAGCATTACTGTAGCAGATCAAGAAATTCTGGGCCCAATATTAATATTCCAAAACCCCAATTTTAACCCCAGAAAGCCTCTGTAAAAAATTGGTGCAGCGAATCCAAAGTAGCGCGGCGGAACTGCGGCGAGAAGGGGGTGTTTGCGGCGGTTCCGCGCTCCCACAGTGGAGTCACTTCATCGAATTTTTACAGAGCTCTTATATTTTCCAGTACATCAATGTTTTACAACCTGAAAAATTTTTCGAGACCAAAAAATTTCAACAGAAAACTGTCGTGAAGGAAAAACGGGGTTTGGAACATTTGATCGATCGGAACTGAAAAACACATTATACCAAGCTAGACTAAGTTAATGGCGAGGCTCTGATACCACTGTAAGTGCACGGCGGCGCCCCGGCCGTCAATCCGACGGCCAAATGCGGAAGCGGTGATAAACTTTAAATTTTACTTGAACTGGCAAACCACCGCGCACTAATACCCGGATCGAACCATTAATTAGTCCTAGCTAACTACAAGATGGGGAAGAGAGATATACCGACAGATCCGAGTCCTCCGGTCTTCTCGTCGTCGTCCCGATCTCCTGCGGAAGCTCCGGTCTCCACCTCGTCGCCGGAAGTGCACCACATCGCCTACTTCTTTTACGGGCTCCTACCTCAATGCCGAGGCAACTCGGGCACGAAGCTGGCTAGTCGACGTGCCCAAGATTTGCTGTAGAATGTATAGTAGAACTAGTGTCTCATTTGGGGTTTATGGAGGTGCCATTTTGGTGGAAGAAAAGAGAGCAACTTTAGGAAATGAACTAGAGGGCTTTTCTAGCAAGCATGAGAAACAAAATGCCACCCATAAAATGAATCCATCCCATCCCCTAAGGGAATGGCCGGCCAAAACAAAGAGGGAGTGAGAGTGGAGAGAGAGTGTGTGGTGTATGGATGATTGAACCACTATCATAATCATGAGAGAAAAAGAATGGTGAAAAGAAACAATCATCACAACCAAATCCATACTCCACCAACCAATCAACAACAACCATGATGACATCCAAAGTCAAGCTATCATGAAAAAGGAAAGTCAAGTGATGGTGCTCATCATGAAAAACCATCATGATACAAATATATGCAAAGACCCCCTCCACAAATACTTATTTGCAACAATGCAAATAAGCCCTCCTCCACCAATCTTCGGCCAATGAACGATACAAAGGAAATTGGCCGAAACGGAAAGCAAACTGGCAACTCCAGAAAACTGGTCCCGTAATAAATTACAGAAAACCCTGATACTGTGCATACACACCCGCATTTGTATTCCGACCGAAATATAAATGCAATGAGACAAAATTCACACTGTACTATACTAGGATCCGGCTTAAACCAAAGCCGGCTAGTAATATCCGTTCGATCCTGATCCATGCAATACCGCACGTATCTGATCGAACCCCGCCATATATCCATACGGCCTATAGTACAAACTGTCCGATCCTGATCCGTGCAATACCGCACGTATCTGATCGGACCTTACCATATCTCCATACGGCCTCTACAACTTTTCGCCCGAAAGCTGAGTAACTGAATGTGGGGACTCTAAAGACTCGTCAACACCTTGGTCGTGGATTTAACCACCAGCACGTCAGAGGTATAAGCCAATACGTAACGGGCTACCAGGTATTGACTAAAAGGGACGTCTGTGAGCGAACTCAGCCTGACAACCCTACTGAGCCTGTCAGTGACAATATCCGTACAGTCCGGTCCGTTCGTCTATGAGTATCGCATGGCGGGCCTAGGGGGTTGGTAAAAGTCAGACCCCCAAAAGCGGTACAAGTCGTGTCGGAGCGTAGCCCAGAACACCCTGAGATACTACTGGAATACCTACCAGTAAATCTCCTGCCTTGGCCAAGGACTTCGTGTAATGGCTCTTCTAGACACAGCACGACCTCACCCCCAATACCGGGAGAGACGAACCCCTGAAGATACGCTCACTGCCTCCATGTGGCTCGGGACTGTACCCAACTAAAACCTGTTTGCACGACTCCTTTGAGCCGTGGTATGGTAGTAATCAAAGTACAGTGGGAACTCACACGAGACAAATGACGATCCCCAGGTCGATGAACTAACCTGCACACATGTCACCAGGGGAACTGCCATCTGACGTCTGGTATATGACCAACTAGCATGTTCCCGGCGAGTCTGTCCGGTGTACTCATAACCCAATGAGCACCTGTATACATCTTAGGTGATCCAACTGACACCAGTGGCTTGTGAGACAGGCCACCGCCCCTCGTCGGGGTCTCGACTGTATACACTAGTCTACTCTGGAGTATCGATGCCCTGTCTCGAAACTCACACGACTAGGGACCATCTAAGGATATGCTTATAGACCCCAGCTCCCACTTATATGATCGCCCTCATACTGCTGGTGGTCAAGCAAGAATCCTAGGGGCTCTATCAACGTGTAATAGCAACTTGTCAGGTCACCTAAAACAGTACACGATGATAAAGGTAAACCAGATAGCATACTATCATCTCGAGTAAGACTGTCCTACCGGGATAGGTTCTCCATCAATCATTGCAATCACGTACCTGTGACCTAATAATTGACTCAGAGGGCACTATCTCCAACAACGCCCGCGTAAAGAGCGGATCGCCCATTAATGGGGATCGTGATGGCGTGGAACGTGGGATGTTGCTGGCGGAGAATCTGCGCATGACGAGATTTGCGGAGCGGCGGTTACGCCTGTGAGTGGTGGAGTTGGTCGGTCGGAAGGACCGAGGAAGATGGTCTCGGCGGGAGAGCTCGGGAACGAGCGAGAGGGCCGAGATATCTTGGTCCTGCGGTAGCTCGGAGGCAAATTGAGAAGTCGAGGAGGCCAATTTGCAAGGGGCCCTGAGGTGAGCCAGCTTTGTGCTTGTAGGTCGGATACAGGGGTGGCCTGATCGGCCCCTGTGGGCCCTCTCTTCTGAGTTTTGGGACACGTCATCTGCCACGTGTCCTGATCTGGAAGGTCGCCAATATAGAGCATCATCATTAGCCCCCCACTCTTGTCCCGACCAGCTGGCGGGTCGGGCCAAGAGTGGACTGCCGGGCTGTTGCGCCACGGCAGCGCCCCGGCCGTCTTACTCGAGGCCAAATAGCGGAATAAAAATTTTTTCTTACTCGGAAACCGGCGCTACCGCGGACAAAGAAACCCGGATCGTTAACCATTAACCTACGCTAGCAATCAAGAGATAGGGTGAGAAGTATACCAAGAGATCCGAGTCCTCCGGTCTTCTCATCATCATCCCGATCTCCCGCGGAAAAGCTTGGCTCCACATCGTCGCCTCCTCGCCGGAAAGGGCACCACATCGCCTTCGTCTTTTACGGGCTCCCGCCTCAATACCGAGGCAACTCGACATGCTCAAGATGTGCTGTAGGAAGTGTAGTAGATAATGCTAATCTCATTTGGGGTTTGTAGTTGCCATGATGGAGGATTGGGGTTAAGAAAAATGGTGCTTTCATTTTTCTAAAACAAGAAGAAGAAGGAGATGAAGAATTCCTCACATAATCAAGATGAACTCTCTCATTCTTTTTCTTTCTCTCTTTCTTTTTCTTCCTCTCTCTTTTCTCATAACCATGAAAGACTTATCATATTCATCAAGTGAAGAATAAGGTGGAGGAAAGAATATATGAAGCAAGAAGGGAGGTGAGTGTAGGAGCACAAGGAGGTGACCAAATCCAAGGTCAAAGAAAACATCAACCATGCTTAAAACACTATGCACTCCATAACCTTTCACTTCTTATTTAAATCAAGTCAATGTGCAAGATATGAAAGCCATCATAATCAACACAATAGCATAAAACCCCTCCACAAAGTGTAATTTGCAAAACTGCAAATTACCCCCTCCATCGGAAAAGTCCGGCCGGGAAAGAACAAAGGAAAACCGGCCGGAACGGAATGCAAACTGGCAACTCCAGAAAACTGGTCCCGTAATAAATTACAGGAAAACCCCGACACTGTGCATACACACCCGCATCTGTATTCCGACCGGATACAAATGCAATGAGACAAAATCTACACTGTACTAAACTAGTACCGGCTTAAACCAAAGCCGGCTAGTAAAATCCGTTCGATCCTGATCCGTGCAATACCGCACGTATCTGATCGAACCCTGCCATATAACTATACGGCCACTAGTACAATACTGTCTGATCCTGATCCGTGCAATACCGCACGTATCTGATCGGACCCTGCCATATCTCCATACGGCCTCTACAGCGTTTCGCCCGAAAGCTGAGTAACTGAAAGTGTGGTGGACTCTAAAGACTCGTCAATACTATGGCTGTGGATTTAACCACTGGCACGTCAGAGGTATAAGCCAATACGTGACGGGCCACCAGCTATTGACCAAAAGGGACGTCGATGAGGAAGCTCACCCCGACACCCTACTGAGCCTGTCAGTGACAATATCCGTACAGTCCGGTCCGTTCGTCTATGAGTATCGCATGGCGGGCCTAGGGGGTTGGTGAAAGTCAGACCCCCAAAAGCGGTACAAGTCGTGTCGGAGCGTAGCCCAGAACGCCCTGAGATACTACTGGAATACCTACCAGTAAATCTCCTGCCTCGGCCGAGGGCTTTGCGTAATGGCTCTCCTAGACACAGCGCGACCTCACCCCCAATACCGGGAGAGACGAACCCCTGCAGATCCGCTCACTGCCTCCATATGGCTCGGGACTGTACCCAACTAAAACCTGTTTGCACGACTCCTTTGAGCCGTGGTAGGGTAGTAATCAAAGCACAGTGGGAACTCACACGAGACAAATGACGATCTCAGGTCGATGAACTAACCTGTACACATGTCACCAGGGAACTGCTATCTGACATCTGGTACAAGACCAACTAGCAGGTTCCCGGCGAGTCCTGTCCGGTGTACTCATAACCCAATGAGCACCTGTATACATCTTAGGTGAACCAACTGACACCAGTGGCTTGTGAGACCGGCCACCGCCCCTCGTCGGGGTCTCGACTGTATACACTAGTCTACTAATGGAGTATCGATGCCCAGTCTCGAAACTCCCACGACTAGGGACCTTTTAAGGATGTGCTTATAGACCCCAGCTCCCACGTATATGATCGCCATCATACTGCTGGTCGTCAAGCAAGAATCCTAGGGGCTCTATCAACGTGTAATAGCGACATGTCAGGTCACCTAAAGCAGTACGCGATGATAAAGATAAACCAGATAGCATACTATCATCTCGAGTAAGACTGTCCTACCGGGATAGGTCCTCCCTCAATCATTGCAATCACGTGCCTGTGATCCAATAATTGACTCTGAGGGCACTAACTCCAACACGGGCCGCCCGGGGAGAGCTCCCTCCTAAGATTTCGTCAGGACGCGTCCCCGGGCTATCAGCTGCCTTTTTCTGCCAGCGAATCAGGACGAAATCTCTGCATTTAAGGAAAGTGCACCGTTTGTGCATCCTGTCACTGAAGCGACTGTCTGCATGTCAAGCGTCGGTTGGCCGACGCGACGTGTGCAGACCTGTGGACTGATGGGGCGCAGCCCAGTGTGGGCGTGACATGTGGAGCGATCGACCGTCGAGTTGATTTCGATCACTTGCCGAGTGTGCCTAGCGCTGCTGAGAAGGAGGCATCTCCATGGCCCCGAAGTCGAGGGGGGATTACTTAGGCTTGGATAGACTTGATGTCTTTCGTTGGGGATTCGGATCCGCTGCATGTGATGGGCTCTGTGGCCTCGTTATGAGGGCTACAAACCCGCAGTGTCTATTGGGCAGGAGGACGCCTGCTGGGGATGACCAAGTAGGGAAGCTGCTCGGTTGGTCTTGGCGAGGGTCTTGACCCCTGGCGTTGCGAGTAGGGAAGCTACCGGCCAGGGGTAGTCGAGTCTAGAGGGACGTTGATCCTTGTCTTTTTTGGGTAGGAAGCTACCCGCCAGGATGCGCCGAGTAGGAAGGGGATCGGTGGCCTCGCGAAGAAGGCTTCAGACCCTCAGCGTTTGATGGGCAGGAG